>JAXGGA010000110.1:0-335462 GCA_038373865.1 Uloborus plumipes
CCATCTCAAGTGCATTCGAGCTTGCCTATAAGAAAACTAAAGATACGAAATAGTGAAAAGATATTCGCGTATTATCGGAAAATAAGGTGGTGTAAATCAGACTGGCATGCTTGGGGAAGGAGGGGGGGTTGGGCGTCAGGATGTAAGTCAATAATTTTGAGTCCAATTTGAACAAAAATGTTACAAAATAAAAGAAAGAAAAAACTAAAAACCAATAAAGATATCACTAAGCAAACTGCGTTTATAAGTGTGAGTTCCAGGGTTTAACCAAATTATATTGAAATTTGTAGCTTCAATTTTGATTAAATTTAATTGGCAATTATTTTTCCTACAAAATGGGCACTCATTCAAAAATTTTCATATTAAGTGGAAACCTATGCCACATTTCGCCACTGAAACACTAGTGATGTGACACTAAACACTTATCAGTGGGATAACAACACCCCTTTCGTAAGAACGGAAAGTCCAACACAGCATGTTGAAACTTAACTGCAACCTAAAAGAATGGGCAATGAGCTTATAAAGGCGCGTGGGCCACTGCCGAGTTGGCTGATCTGTTTTTTCGTTTGTATGTGTTTTGTGCTGTGTAAGTCCATGTCTTGTGTCGTCAATAAAGTGTGTTCAAGGAAAAATGTCTGATGTTTGGCTCAACATGCGAAGTTTGATTTAAGAATTATCACAGCATGTTGACCAATGTGACCAATCCCTTATTTTTCAATGTAGGATAGCAAAGTTCGCTGTAGTCATCAGAAAGCCTAAGAGATGATAAAGCTTTGACAGTAAGAAGCTTGTTACAAAGGACAAAAGTGTAGCAATAATTGTTATAAAAGAGTCTAGGCAAATCTAATTTAAGGTTAATTTTGTTTATTCGTAGTTCTCTATAGTTTTTTAGAATAAAAAAGGTAATAATTGCTCTAGAAAGCCTAATTTATACCGTTTGCAAATTCAAAAAAGAAAAATGTCGTTTTGTTATGTGGTTTTTCCGTTTGCTTTAATAACCCTAGAAAATTAGATTTTTTGCTTTATTAGGACTCCAGTGTCCTTATTAAGACATCGAAAGATCTGGCGGAGGATATGATCTTGTGCTGCAGGCTCTGTACAAATATGCACTGAAACAAGTTCTTGCATGAATGTTCTTTGGTTCTAATTTCTTTATTATTTGTTATTTAAATAAATAGTACCTGGGGACCGAGCCCACTCGGTTAAAAAAAAAAAAAAAAAAAAGAGGTTTGTAAACTCGTGTTTTTTTCTAAAATGCGAAGTACGTATTTAGATAAGCTTGAAAAGCATTTTTTGCCTTTGGTTGCAATTACGCATTTAAAACAGCAGTAATTTGTTTTAAAAAACACAACCTTATTTAATCCATGCTCACCGTAAAATCACACCCAATTTAATTTCATTTGGCGCCGAAAGCGCGGGAGGGGTTGATGAGAATGGATGCAGAGTCCCTGTTCTCCAGTACGCATTTGGTTACAGTTGGTTTTGACTTTCACTTCACTTCACACTCCAAGGTTCTCCCCCGTACATACCACAACTCGTGGTTTAACCGGGATGGGGCCCCGAAGAGCGCTCTGTTCATTTTTTAACCAGGCCCAAGGGCCGAGCAAACTTTTAGCCCAGCATCCCACAGAGGTATCGTTTCACTTGGAGGATTTTATGACCACAAACATTTTTAACGTCCCCTAGCCACCATTAATGAAGGCGGTGGATCTTTGATCGGCTCGGCTCCCTCTGTATGATCGGCCCGGGACCCTCCGGTTACGAATCCGACGACTTACCGATCGGACTACCGCGGCCCACACCCAATTCTAACTTTGTTTTGATTGATCTCTTTTAAATTTCAAAAACAATAATAATTATCTAATTATCACGTGTTGACACAACTCGTTTGCCAAATACCATAAAAATTTAAATTTACGTTGATGTGATTAAGGCAGGGATTCAAGTGAAACAGCACTGCGATCGCTTCGAATTGCAATCGCTACTGGAAGTGAATTACATTATCATCAGCTTAACTTGGCACTGACGTCACTACGAGCGGAGCCAATAAGATACCTCTTAGATACCTCTGGGGGTGCTGGGCCCTAGGGTTTGCTCGACCCTAGGTTCTGGTTCAAAATTAAGAACAGAGCGCTCTTCAGGGCCCTATCCCGGTTAAACCACGAAGCTGTGGTAGGTACGGGGGACCCTGGAGTGTGAAATGAATGGAGCCAATAAGAGCTCACAAGCAGTCGACGATCTCCTCTTATTCGCCAAGTAGGCCTGTGACGTTTTATCTAGCTCGTTTTTCATAGGCAAACGTCACGATGAACGTTCTAATGTAATTCATTTCCAGTATCAAGAAACATTCTAATGTAATTCATTTCCAGTAGCGATTGCAGTTTGAGATAGTCTGTTTCACTTGAATCCCTGCCTAAATATGAAATCTATTGCTATAATAAAACTTTTGAATAAGTGAAACAGCCTGTATTAGAGACTATATCTAGTGAAGCCTTGCTTTAACATTTCAAAAACAATAACAATTTAACGTTGCCAAATATCATAAAATTTAAACTCGCGCTGATGTGATTAAATATGAAATCCAATTGTTATAACAAAACGTGGTTGCTAGGAAACAGTACCAAAGAAAGGAATCATAAAGAAAATGGGGAAACAAAAGCTTCTCAAAGGCACAAAAAAAACCGGGGTTTTTTGTGAAAACTCGCGTTTTTACAGAAAAAACGCCGACGTAGATGAACTCAGAAACCAAAACTCCATCTAAATACCAAGTTTTATCGAAATCGTTAGAGCCGTTTTCGAGATCCGAAAAATAAATAAATAAATATATATACAAGAATTGCTCGTTTAAAGATAATATATATATATATATATATATATATATATACAAGAATTGCTCGTTTAAAGATATTAGATACCAGGGGACCTTGCCCGCTCGGTTAAAAAAAAAGAGGTTTGTAAACTCGTGTTTTTTTCTAAAATGCGAAGTACTTATTTAGATAAACTTGAAAAGCATTTTTAAGCCTTTGGTTGCAATTATGCTTTTAAAACAGCCGTGATTTGTTTCAAAAAACACAACCTTATTTAATCCATGCTCACCGTAAAATCACACCCAATTTCATTTCATTTGGCGCCTAAAGCGCGGGAGGGGTTGATGAGAATGAATGCAGAGTCCATTTTCTCCCGTACGCATTTGGTTCTAGTTGGTTTTGACTTTCACTTGACTTCACACTCCAAGGTTCCCCCCTCACATACCACAACTCGTGGTTTAACCGGGATGGGGCCTTGAAGAGCGCTCTGTTCATTTTTGAACCAGGCCCAAGGGCCGAGCAAACCCTTGGCCCAGCATCCCCCAGAGGTATCGTTTCACTTGGAGGATTTTATGACCACGAACATTTTTAACGTCCCCCAGCCACCATTAATGAAGACGGTGGATCTTTGATCGGCTGGGCTTCCTCTATATGATCGGACCGGGACCCTCTGGTTACGAGTCCGACGACTTAACGATCGGACTACCGCGGCCCACACCCAATTCTAACTTTCTTTTGATCGATCTCTTTTAAATTTCAAAAACAATAAAATTCTAACGTGTTGCCAAAACTCGTTTGCCAAATACCATAAAAATTTAAATTTACGCTGATGTGATTAAATATGAAATCCATTGTTATAATAAAACGTGGTTGCTATGAAACAGTAACAATAAGAGTAATCATAAAGAAAATGGCGAAAGAAAGCTCGTCAAACTTCTAATGAAGGCACAAAAAACGGGGTTTTTTGTGAAAACTTGCGTTTTTACAGAAAAAACGCCGATGTAGATGAACTCAAAAACCAAAACTTTATCTTAATACAAAATTTTATCAAAATCGTTAGAGCCGTTTTCGAGATCCGAAATATATATATATACAAGAATTGCTCGTCTAAAGATATTAGATGGATGTAATTTTGTTTTGAAACTTAATATTTTAAGAAAATTGAACTTCGTATTTATTGATTTTTTACCTGAAATATCTTACTAAACACTCTTGAGGAGGAAAAAAAGTGTTTGAAAACTAACTGTAACACTTTTATACTCAATTTTTAAATCGTACTTGAAAAGTAAAATAATCCGATTTTTATATGGTGTAAGTTACCATAAAATTGAATAAATGTCGCTGGACAATCACCACTGCTTTTATCCCATGGCTTTGGAATAAATGAAACAGCCTGTATAAGACACTATCTAGTGAAGCCTTGCTTTAACATTTCAAAAAACAATAACAATACCAAATACCATAAAATTTTAACTCGCGCTGATGTGATTAACTATGAAATCCATTGTTAAATTAAAACGTGGTTGCTATGAAACAGTAACAATTGATAATAATCATAAAGAAAATGGCGATAAAGAAAGCGTCTCAAACTTACTTAATGAAGGCACAAAAAACGGGGTTTTTGTGAAAACTGGCGTTTTTACAGAAAAAACGCCGACGTAGATGAACTCAAAAACCAAAATTCCATCTAAATACCAAGTTTTATCGAAATCGTTAGAGCCGTTTTCGAGATCCGAAATATATATACAAGAATTGCTCGTAAAGATATTAGATTTAGTAAATTTGTATAACAAATTATCTGACAGTTATGGGAAATTATGTAGCAGTTTGCACAAAGTAAATATAGTGAACTCTCACTTATGTGCCCGCACAATGGACAAACAGAAAAAGGCGCATAAATGAGAGAGACGTGTAAGTGAACAAGCCTTATTTAAAGGACTAAAACGCAACATAGTTTTTAATGAGAGTGAATATAAATGTTTCTATTGAAGAGGGATATATTACTACAGTACTACGGTTTGGCAATCACTGTCACGTAACTACAATGATAAAGAGAAAACAAAAATTGTAGCATGAAAAATTACAAACTGTTCCCTTTAAAGCGATCCATAATGCAGAGAACTCTCACTTATGCGCCGGCCCAAGGGACCAACAGAAAAGGGCGCATAAGTGAGAGAGACGCATAAGTGAACAAGTCTATTTAAAAGTCTACATGCAAATTCAACATAAGTTCTAATTAGAGCATGAATAAGAATGTTTCTATAGAAAATGGTCATATAACTACGGTTTGACAACTACTGTAACCTAACTACAGTGATAAGGAGAAAATCAAAATTGTACCACACCTAATCACAAACTGATCCCTTTAAAATGATTCAAAATAGATAATTGTCCCTCTCCGAACTTTAGTTCGTGTGAAAAAATGCCTTTAGTGAGCAATAAAATCAAAAAATTAAAGAGGAAAGTGAAGAAACATGCTCATTTTTTAGCAAAATAAATTAAATTGTTTACATTTAACGGAAAATTCGGTGCATAAGTGAAATATACATCTTTAGAGCGACGCATAAACGAATGATACTATCATCATTTTGCTATGGAATGTGCTGGGACCATTTAAAATCGTCGTATAACTGAAAAAAGCGCATAAATGAGGCGGCGTATAAGTGAGAGCTCACTGTACTTCATTTAAAGAAGAAAATAAAACAAAGTTGTTGTAGTAATCATACAATTAATATTTAGTTTTCAATTTTAACATTTGAAAAGAAAGCAACTAGAGAAATTTCTATTTGAAATTAGATGCATGCAGCACTTAGTGATAAAACAAAAACGAATAATAGAGTGTGAAAGGGCACTTATGGATTCCTGAAATGCATACTATAACAGAAAAACTATTTAAAAATTGTGATATCTTACAGGAATTACGCTATGTTGCGATTGAAGAGGAGAGAAAAGAAGGGCCGCGTGACTCTCTTCCCAGGATCCCACTATTTCCTGATCGGGTGATGGAAGCAGATAAACGTTTAACTTAAACATATACAGTCGAATCTGTTTATCTCGTCCTACTTATCTCGAAAATCTCTCTATGTCGAAATTTTTCAATTTCCCTGCTTTTACAGCATACATTCAATGTTTTTTCTCATGTTTATCTCGAATGATTTTTCCCGAAAACCTCTATATCTCGAATTTCGACGACTCTCATTTTTAAATTTCATCTCCAGCCACCTTTATTAATGGCACAACTTGGAGACAAAAATCATCTGTTGCACAACCATTCAAAGACTATGTTCGTATGTTCGTACTAAAAGAGTTCCTACCGATATAGTCATCACAATTAGTAAAACGTGGACTCACAACGTGTCATACAGTAAAATATTCAAAAATATCAATGCAAAACAAGCTATTAAGTGTAAACTTCAAGCTATTAAATATTAAACTTTGTTCCAGTAGCTGTTTTCGTAAATTTTATCACAACCTCTGTATCTCGAAACCTCTGTATCTCGAATTTTTTTCTGTCCCGTGAAATTCGAGATAGACAGGTTTGACAGTGAACTGTCACTCATGCGCCGGCTCAAGGGATCATCAGAAAAAGACACCTAAGAGAGAGAGAGAGTGACGCATAAGTGAACAAGCCTATTTAAAGGTCTAAAACAGGGGTGGCCAACCTTTTCAGGGAGAGTGCCACTATCTGGAGAGAAAAAGCTCAGCGTGCCATATTGTATTTTTCCAACAAACTGTAATTTTTTAAAAAGATAAAAAAAAAATTATGTTGGCTGACTGTGCAATTCTTACTCAAATAAAACATTTTTTCTCGTAAATCCAAGTAATTGAAATTAAAATAATAGTAAAGATAAAACAAGTCCGAACTTAAGAGTTATCGTTAATAAACACTTTTATAGGTTCTTCCAGTTTTCTTATGCTTAAAATAGAAATAAATAACATCAAATATTCTATTCTAAAAATTAAACAGTCTGTACTTAATGTGGTTTATGAGTCTGTATCTTTTTTACCAAATCTTTAATTTTAAAATTTGTTCTTGAGAATGCTAGGAAGTTTAAGTGTTTTAAGTGCTATCAATTAATATTCAACGAATTTTAGATTTGTATGCATTCATAACAAAAGAATATTTGTTTAGAAACGTATTTTGAACAAAATCTACAACGGCATCAGACGGCTAATGTGTGTAAATCTGAAAATATTTCTGTTGGTTCAAATTTCCAAACTTCTATATATGGTGGATGACTTTCTGTTGAAGTAAGAACTTATAATTGACTACTATTGCAAAAAGTCAGTAATTCCGATTCGGATTTCGGAAGGGTAAGGGCGCCTTTCCACTTGATGATACGACAACGACGAAAGTCGGACAGTAATACTGCAACGATAAGCACCGTGTCGTGTCGTGTCGTTTATAGCACTGTTTTTCCACTCAAACGATATCGCTTCTCCGAACGAGTCATTTTCCACCGCAGTTCATTTCGAGATAGCACTGTGCTCACACGTATATTATTATGGCTCCTCTATTTAACAGATTACGACTGTTATATATACTTCTAATGAGAGCACGAATAAGAATTTTAATTTACCTCTAGAAATAGAAAACAAATGAAAATACGATATTGAGTGCATGATATTCACAACTTTATTACATTCTCACCTTGTGTACTAAGAACGAAACGCATACTATCTGCTGGAGAGCGATAAATGGCAGATCTAATCTCCAAGAGCGCTAATACTCCTAAAGGGTTGCCATAGAATTTTTTTTAAATTAAGTCCACAGTTCGCCGTGATATAGTTGGTCATCGTAATATTGTTGTTTTGTTTTGTTTTCGTAATTGTAGTGCCCTTTAGTACTAAGCGAGTATATCCCGATTTCGTTATAATGAAGAGAATTTGTTAATAAATATGTTTCGTTGTCAATCATCTCTTCGTTGACACCATCGCCTCTGGGCGAATAGATTCGCCATTTATCCCTTGGTGGCGCAACACTACCAGAATGAAAATTTGAGTTTTTTGTAGCATTAAAAATCGTCTGAGCAACAGTAATGAAACAAAATACCAAATAAAATGAGTAAAATTGTTTTATTGCTACATCTTTTGTTTATCGTCTGCAAATTGAAGCTTATATTTATTAATACAGAGATGTCGAATTTAAACGCCATTGCTATAGTTCGAAGAAAGTAAACAGATGGTGAATATCGTCCCGATTTTAAAGGCGAGACGGATGCCATCCGACACGAATGGGACGACAAACGACAGCGCTCGGTCGGTGACGGCACAATCGTCGAGGAATCGGGAGATGGAAAAGTGCATAGCATATTTTAATGCATTTTGCATGCTCCAATGTCGGATGACGACAATCGCTTACGATTTATCGTTGCCGTGTCGGAAAAGCGCCCTAACAAGTAGTGTCTTTCAGAGAAATAGACAAAGAATTTGAAAAGATCGGCATTTTTTTTTTTTTTTTTTTGTCATCCTAAAAATCATCCAAACTTAACACTGAATGAATACTTAAAATGGGTGTAAAATTTCCTCCATATACCGTTGGGAAATTAGTATTAATTTTTAATGTTTTATTCTTTTTTCACCGAAGTATAGAAAAAGAAACTGAAATTTCATCATAAATGAATGTAGATGGCCTATACTAGTTAAGGAAACTTTTTTCTGTGCAATCTTAAATTTAAATTAGTTAAACGACGGATAATGAGAGATGAAATAGCTAAATTCATTTGCTATTCTTCATTCCTAAGTAGCAAGTCATCATTGCTTTCCTTCCAGATATTTTAAAAAACTCACTCCCCAAAATTCTAAAATCTTATAACCATTTTTCCTTTGAATAGCTATCGCCAATTCAATAAAGGAGTAACTTGCCACACTCCCCTCTTTCTTCTCGGAAAAGTTCACAAAATATTCAGAGCTCTAATTTGTAGTTTGTTAATACAGTGAATTCTACAGGGTCACCAACAGGGAAAAAGTCTCATTCTTTGGCACGGAGTTTGATAGATAATTCGATGAGACTTTTGAAGTTTTTTCCCCAAATAATTTTCAAGTAATGTAACGAAAGCAATTTAAGGGTCTTCATTTGTGCAACTATACCAAGTTTTGTCCAATCTGGTCTCTTAGTTTTAGTTGCAGAGTTATTTTTTTTTCTTTTTTTATTTCATCACCCGCAGCTGAAACTATTGCAGATAAAGAATCCACTCTTCAGCATTAAAAGTTTCATTCGAGTTAACCCATTTATGCTCAAGTTTTTTTAAACAATTTTTTTCAATTTTTATCTGCTTAAAACTCTTACTTGGAATGGTTTACATACATTTTAGGCTTAAAATATATATATATATATGCCATATTTATTAATTTTTTTAACGTCCTGTTTATGGGATTTTTGCAGATATGTGAGCAAAATACGACTTTACTTGACTTCACTTTTGCAAAGTAACATTATAGAACGCATCTGTGATCCATTTTAATCAAATTATTTTAAAATAGTTTCATTTTATGAAAAAAATGGGTCGTAAAAAACTTACTTTCTGTGGGGCTACCCATGCTGGATCGTTGCTTGACTGATTTGTCTGAAAATAGCTGTCAATAAATAAACTCTGATGTCCAAATAGTGGCTCTAACCGGTTTTCTCAAGAAAAAGGACTGTTTAAGCTGTGATAAACAGCTTTAGTAAAAGGATATACCCATTACAGGTTTTTGTATGCAGTAACTAACAAGTGTCCCGTTTTTAGGACACTGGGCATAAATGGGTTAAGCACAAATATGCTTTACAAAGCATTGTCTGTAGCGTCACAGCTTTCGTTGCATGTCCAAAGCTAACGCTAAGTCCTTTGCAATATTGTAGTTCAGGCAATTTGTAAGCCAGCCTCCTGACATTTAATCGTCATAATTTAATTATATTTATCAGTCTAAGAGCTTTAGTTTTTATCAATATTTTTGAGATCGACATTTCTTCCTCAATTTTAGAATTTTTCCAAGAAGTCATCGCGTGCCACTGTTACTACTCTGCCGTGCCACATTGTGGCACGAGTGCCACGGGTTGGCCACCCCTGGTCTAAAACGCAAAATAAGTTCTAATGAGAGCATGAGAATTTTTCTATAGAAAAGGGACATCTTACTACGGTTTGACAATTACTGTAACGTAACTACAATGGTAAAGAGAAAACAAAAATTCTAGCCATACCAAATCACAAACTTTTTCCTTTAAAACTATCTATAACATATAATCGTCTTTCTCGGAACTCTATTTCATGCGGAAAAAATGTCTTCCGTGATTAATAAAGGCGAAAGATTAAAGAGGAAAGTAAAGAAACATGCTTATTTTCTGAAAAAGTAAATTTATTTTTTTTTACATTTTACGAAAATTTCGGCACAGCAGTGAAATATTTATCTTTAGAGCGACGCATAAATGAATGATATTATTATCATTTTGATATGAAATGTGCTGGGACGGTTGAAAATCCTTATATAAGTGAAAAAAGCGCATAAATAAGGCGGTGTATGAGTGAGAGCTCACTGTAAACAGGCGGAATTAAACGAAAATTAGTCCATAGGTGGACCCTACTGAGTAGTACAGTTGTTGATTTAATTTGCGTGTCAATATCTCGAAGGGGGGTGGAGCAATCGCACGTGTTCTGCGCGGGAGTGAGTGCTATATCTCAGGAAGTAACCGGCGGAATCAAACGAAAATTGGTCCATAGGTAGACCCTATTGAGTACAAGTGCTGATTTAATTTGTGTGTCAATATCTCAAAGGGGGGGGTGGAGCAATCAAAAGTGCTTATTTGGTCATTGCACCTACTGCATCTCGAGAAATATTGCTGCGATTTGAATGAAGTTTGGAATAACACTAACCCAATATGGAAGCAAGCATCGTTTAAATTTTGGCGCCAATCGCCCCAGGGGAGGGTAGGGTGATTTTTACGCTTAGTCAACAATGCGAAAATTTATGTCATTAAAAAATCGCTTTCACGCTATTTAATTATCAAAACAACTGAAAACTTTCAATGATTTGAAATTTTTAACTGTTGCCAATTTCTTTTTACTAACAAATAAAATGTTTGCAATTAATCTAAACAAGGCTTTTGTAATGATTTCCAATTTCGCTCATTGATTCTGCATTTGCAGGGTTATTACGATAATTGGGAAATTGGAGTTGTTTCCAGGCGAGTGCGTATTTTATTTTGTAACTGGAATTCATAAGATATATATAGAAGAAAGTTTCGTGACGGCCACGACAGCTAGTTTTTTCGTAATATTGTTAACGTTACCAACATTTCTAGCAAGCAGTGTAACGAAATTTTAAAACGTATAATGTAGACAAATCGTGCGTATTACACACTTTTAATAAAAATTTTCTATACCATCCATGTTTGACATTAATTCTCTATCTGAATTGCTAAAATAAAATATTGTACTTGAAAACTATTTGTACCAGACAGAAAAAACTAACTTTGCTAAGTCCAGAAAATAACTTTTTTTCCAATAAATGATTTCTAGCAAAGCACATTAAAAAAACTTGTTGATTTAATGTGACATTTTGATTTCAGAAGATAAACTACTTTTTGTATCTCAATACATTCGATTTGTTTTAAAAATGTAGCGAACCTTCAAACATAATTAAACACGGTATTTATCTCGAAACTTCATTAACTCAATTATTTACCAAAACATTCACCCTTTGTTAATAATGAGCCCGAAAAATAAATAGAAATAAAAATTAGACACTGGATAAATGCATCGTTACTTTGCCTTAACACAGATAGAGTTTCCTTTCAAACTGGTTGTTCACATGGGCAGAAAAAAATTACTTAATTAAAGCATAATTCTTTTCCACTCGCTTTTCGTTCTTTTATCTGCCACTTTTCAAAGCGTGTAAGAATAACAAAAGCGTGAATGATTCTTCCCTTTCCATTACATCCCCTCTACCACCAGGAGCCATTTTCTCGATGAAAGGTTGTATCGGTTCTTCGTTAATTAAATTTGTTAAAGAACGCACCTAAAAAATGTCTCAAAAGCAGCTAACGCCGACCTTCTTAAATGAAGATATATATTCATGACATTTAGCTTCATGAGGGGTACAAATGTAATTAATTGGGGTATTCATTAGATAAATATTTCATGCTGCCTTTTCTTTCATAAAACTTGGAAAAGCAATCCTGAAAGTTTTGTCCGCTGCTATCAAAATACAATATTTCCACTTATTTTAAACGTCATTTTCAACGTTTTGTTCTGAAAATATTTCAGCTTTTATTAGATGCTTTTGAATGGCCTCTACGTCTCGTCAAAATAAAAAATAAAAATAGCGCTGGTCTGTGAATAGTGGCTTAAAAATACGCATTGAATTATAATTGCACGTTTGAGAAAAAGACATTGTATCCACATTTTAAAAGGAAAACTGGCTCAGATTTAGGAACTGCCTATAAATGATGTCACTTGTGTTTTGTTCCAAAAAGATTTCCCCCCTCCCCTTGTCTTAACTTGTTAAACTTTGCCTTACACTCTCCCTTTCATCGCATGTCACGCTATTTTCCACAAGCATATTGTTATTAAAAAAATATCATATTGTCACACATCTTGTTACTTTATACCTCCGCCCTTTTACTAACGGCCCTTTAGCACAAAGCTGTAACTTAAAAAAAGAGCTGTGATTACTTTTTTTATACTAATTTATGTGTAGGGTAGAGTTGGAAGGAATGGGACAGCTACATTTATGTCTAAATAAAATGTGATAAATTATTTTTCAACCTTTGCAATAGATGTAACAGTATTACTTGATTCTAAGCTGCTACATCTATTGAACAAGCAAGAAATAATTTTCCACGATTTATTTCAGTACAAATGCACAGCAGATCCATTTCTCCTAACCACCCCACATGTATCATATAAAATGTTTAACGAAAAGTTGAAAATTGAGCAAACAAAAGAAAAAAGAAAACCAAAAAGTTCTCCCAGCAAACGTTGGTTTCCCTTGTGTTAACACCATTTTTCAAACATCAACCGTGCATTTCTCTAGATTGTTACAATCTCTAATTTATTTATAATACGCTTTTGTAAAAGTTGAAAGATATTTTATAGGAAACTTTTAGTTATTAAAAAACCCTATACCAAATACATTACATTTTGCGGTTAGGTATATTTTTTCAGTAATGTTAGGTATATTTTTTTCAGTTTAAAATTCAACTCTTAGTGTTTTAAAATCAACCTTTCAAATTCCACCACCTTTTTTTTTTTTTTTTTTTTGTTAAAAGACATTACAAGGGTATAAAAGTGGAAAACAAATTATAGAGCTTGAAATTAGGACAAGACAAAATAATTAGCCTAACTGACATTAAATACAAAGTAAGAAAAATAAATAATTTATAACTCTTATATTTTATAGTTTTGCATCCCAATGTAAAATTTCGGAAAGAAATCTATTGTATTAAAAAGGATTTTGTACAATACTATTAATATCATTTAACTTTTAACCAGGTGAAATAATAATAATTACATTTTCTCTTTACTTCAGAACCGACGTAATAAAAAAAAAATTTAAAAAAAAACGTAGTCAAAATAGTAATATGAAGACTTCGACCGAAAACTATCTAGACCGAAGATTTTACGAACATGCACAACAATAGCAAAATTGACATCAGAAACAAAATTGTTTGCAGCTATGTTTACTACTCGGAAAGTGTTTTTTTTTTATTCCAACAGTTAAATTCCAGTTTCCAACAGTTAAAAACAGTTGAATTCTTAAAGTAGTAGTCTCCCAAGTAGCATCAACTCATCGGATTTTGCTCGGCCGATCAACAAACTCCTCGTAAACTGATCCTGTAACGCACGATGACATCGTTCCGATCAGTATCCGAGCACGGTTTTCGATGAGCTACTTTTCATCGGAAAGCGATATCCTTCCGATCAACTTTCCCGATGAAAATAAGATGAGCTATATTCCATCGGAAAACGATATCCTTCCGATCAAGTTTCCCGATGAAATTCCTCGGCACGGGACTGTTCTGCTCGTAAATTGCTCCAAAACTCATCGTATTCTCATCGGATTTTGCTGCTCGGATTCTGCTCGGCCGATGAGACATATTGGATCATCGGCCGATGAGAATTTCATCGGGTTTCGAGGAATATCCGATCATCGGCCAATGAGATGATGCTGCTAGGGCTGGTAACTTATGCCTATTTTCATGACTTCTTTGGAGGGTGGTTTTTTATAGGAAAATAAAAATGAATTCTCTTGAAGATTAAGAGTGTTTTTATTTACATATTGAAAATATAAAAAAAATATATTTGAAAAAATTCAAGAGTTTATTACTATTTTTATTGTCACTCGAAGTTGGAACTTCAAAAAAAAAAATGCACGTGGGTGGCCCGGGTGATTTTGGCTCTTGATGTTATCTGAAATCAAATGTTCTTGATTATTCTTAAGCTATAGACATGTCATTCTGTTCGGAACTACTGAAGTTAAATTTCAAGGGTAAATAACAAAATGGCGAACTTTGAAAAAAAAAAGTCCTTTTATTTTAGCAAAGAAAGGGTTGTAAAATAAAAAGTTAGGGGTAAAAAAAATTCTCGTTAGTACCGACGAGAACTATAAGTGTGTAGAACAGCCTGTTAAAATTTGAAAACAATCGGTTTAGTAGAAAAAAAGTTAGGACCCGGGCCGACCAGAAAAACAATGTTTTGAGAAAAACGCGTTTAAAGTTCAACAGCAAACTCCGAGGTGCTCTAGGAAACTCGTTATAACTCCCGAAATATTTCGAATTTCTGTCTGCAATTTTCACAGTATATTCTCAAGACATTGTACTTTCAAATCAAGCAAAAAAAAATTCGATTTCTTGAACCAAGTTACCAGACCTTAATGTCCGTCAGCATATGGGCAACGAAAAAAATCATATTGGTTTTTACTAAGCGAAATTTCTTGCAATTAAGAGTTATAAATTCAATTCAGAATCTTCAGTTTTTTCTTTTTTTTTCCTGTGTGTGTAATCAAAAGTTTTGCTATTTTTTAGCTTCAAGAAAATTGAAGTTTGAATTTCTCACGTTGACGTTAAATTACAAGAAATACTAATAAACATGATCAAATCAAAATCTTTTTTTTTCTATATTCTGTATCGAGATCCATATTTAATCAAGTCTGCTAGGAGCTAATACTCGAGTTATAAGAGGATTGATGCTAGACCCTAAGTTTGGTGCTAACTCAAAAATTAAGCATTTATGGGTGATTTTCTCAACACGTTAACTTTTGCCAATGCCAAGTAGGAAAAATTCATCTTGTAATCAATTAATAATTGTTAATATTTGTTTAAAGACAACTCGTTTAAGATCACAAATCAGTGCACAGCAACGATAAAAAATTAAAAATAAAATTTTAATGACAGTTTTAAGTTTAAGTTTAATGTAAAAAGTGTAATTACCATCTCCCGGCTTAAACACTTCCCTAACTCAAGAAATATTTTTAAAACTTTATTCAATTGATAAATAATGACATAGAAAACAAAATACACCATTTAGAATATTGCTTCATGTATATTTTTTACATTATTTACAAACAAAACAGATTAAATCTAATTTTTTAAAGAAATAGTAGTATTTTTCGTTGGAATTTTAAACTTTTACAATACCAACTTTTTTCTTCTGCAAAGAGTTACAAGTTTCTTTATTTTTTCATTTGTCTGTTTTACATTTATTTTTATTCAGTCTATAAAATATTAACTGTAGGCGGACTCGAAGCATAATGAGTACAAGAAAGATCGGTTTCGCAAGAAACGCAAGTTAGCATGCGTAAACCTAACACTGATTTGTTATTTTCATTCCAAACCAACTGATGAAGCTTCATGATATTTGGAATTGACTTAATTTTTTTTGGTAGCAGGGTTTCAACTCGCTTTATATCAGTCTCTGTGACGGTGAAGAGCCTTACTTTTAATGCTTAACGCAATTTAACATAAAAGTAAACATAATTACAAAATAGAACAAATAATTATTATTATATAAGTATTTTAAGTCATAAGTTAGCTAAAATAATAATGAATTCGTTCTAAATTATTCTAAGAATAAAAAAAGAAAACAGAATTATGTGATAACTAACAAGGAGAAATTTAATTAAGATTTTAAAAATTTACTTTTGAAAAATATTTTCCTTTAATGTTGATCTGTTCCGTAGATAAAAACTATTTTGGAGTTCAAAATATTCTTAACTACTTTTTTCATCTCCATTATATCATTTGAACTTTACCTAAAGAATATAATAATTTAACAACTTACAGTTTGAAAAAATAAATAAACAAAATCCAAATATAAAAAGTAAAATTTCTAATTTATACTTGAATTGTTAACCATAACTATACAATAATGTAAATGTTACAGACTGTTCCTAGAATAGAAGAGACGGACAAAATTGTGTAGAAAATTTACCATGAAAACTTTCGTGGAAATAAAATACAATTAACGTTTGGATTTATTTCTAAATGCTTAATTTCGTTCTATTCAGCGAGAGAAAAACACTTTGAAACACAAAATATTCTAAACTACTTTTAAAATATTATTGATTAGAATAGTTAAATTTATAAAATTTTATTCTTATAAGTTTTAAAATTTAGATGTAACTAATTAAACAACTAATAACTTCCATACAACTAAATATCATTATATCTAAATTATTATGAATTTTAAAGATTGAACAATGTGTCTAACTTATTGCCATTTGAAATTTGCTAAAAGTATTAAAAAATAACACAACAATATAAATAACGTGCATTAAAATTTTTAAAATCCATTAAAATGTCACTCTCCCGAAACCACTTCGTAAGTGGGACGGAAATGACAGAGACGGAAATGACAAAACAGTGGGTTTTCGAAAACAGTGTGAAAAGTTTTTCATATCTTAATTTAACTGTTGATACCTTAAAAGTGTTCGTAAGAACACGTTCGGCAGTGGTATTTTTTTTAATTTTATTTAAATTTTCTGGAAGATAACCAGGGGACGGAAATGACATTGAATAAAGTCACGCATAGAATTTTTAAGATAAAACAAGCCTCACACACCCTAAAAGATGTGTAAACTTCGTTTAAAGCGTATTTTTCCGCTGAGAAGAATGTTCTTAAACATTTTGAGCTATTTTATTGCCAACTAGCGCCATTTATAGAATTTTATTGAAGGTTTTTCTGCTTGGGGGAATTTTTTTTCAAAACCTGGGGACACGTATAAATTGAGCTCTCTATCAAAATATGTAAATATGATAAGGAATGCTGATATGGTACATTGAAGTACACACTTGTACTATATCATAATGCATATGTATTAATTTTTAAAAATGTTTCTTCATATAGTAATTTTTTTTTAAAGTTGACAAATATGTGTGGGGACAGGGGACGGAAATGACATTTTGCCTATATATTATTTTTTTAATATATAATTTAAGTGCAAAATAGTGCCAATGCACGTTGTCATTACTCTTTGTGAGCATCTTGAATAGAACATAGCATTAGATAATGAAAATAAGTGTTTAATTGGAAGATATGGATGAAGGACACAAAAGTTAACGAATTGAGAAAATAACCCTTATACACTGAGAGAAAACTATTCAAATGAAGAAAAAAGATAGGAGTAAAATAAGACCCAAGAAAAAATATTTCACGACATGACTATTCCCTCCAAAGTTTTTTTTTTTTTTTTTCGGGGGAGAGGGGGCGGATTGACGAATAAACTTACAACTTTCCATCCCATAATTCTTCCCTTATGTTTTAATTTTAAGAAATTTTTTGATTTACCATTGTTGAAGGGATATTTTTATTTGAGATAAGTTTTTGTGAGACATTGAGCCTTGTTTTATTTATTTTACTAGCGGTACCCGCACGGCTTTGCCCGTGGTATAAAATTAAAAGTTCATTTGTAAAATAATTGATATATCAGAAAAAATGCTCTATTTTAGTTTTATTCAACTATAATTCCTTCAAAGTGATATAAAGATCTGATATGGACCCCACACTACTTAATTTTACGTGTAAATTTCTTAGTAGATGCCTTAAGTCAGGGGTGGCCAACCTTTTTAGGGAGAGTGCCACTATCTAGAGAGAAAAAACTCGGCGTGCCACATTGCATTTTTCCAACAAACTAAAAATTTTTAAAATGTTAAAAATAAATTTTAGGTTGGCTGACTATGAAATTCTTACTCAAATTAAACATTTTCCCTCGTAAATCTGAGCAATTGAAATCGAAATAATAATAAAGATAAAACAAGTCCGAACGTAAGAGTTATCGTTAATAAACGCTTTTATAAGTTCTGAAAGTTGGCTTATGCTTAAAAAAGAAACAAAGAACATCAAACATTATGTACTAAAAATTAAATAGTCTGTACTTTATGTGGTTTATGAGTCTGTATCTTTTTTACCAAGTCTTTAATTTTAGGAATAGTTCTTGAGAATCCTAAGCAGTATAACTACTTTTAGTGCTATCAATGCCGGCCACTTCGTCTAGTGGTCAGCGACGTCTGCGTCTGACCGTGATGCGGTGGCCCCGGGTTCGAGTCCCGGCTAGGGGCATGGGCGTACTTTCCATCTCTCCTGTCATTGTCCTTTCTGTGTGTGTGAAAGTGAATTACGAATAGATGCCTACCCTATGAACGGGTCCTTATGGCATGTGTGATTTGAGCTTAAATCGGTCTTCCACCTAAATGGTGCTCTTAAAAACGGAAGCCGTATCTTTCCTGCCTTAAATCGAGCAGATTTCATCTACTCGGGCTCGGATACCCGAGTGGTATTAGAAACAACAACAACAGTGCTATCAATTAATATTCAACGGTATTTATATTTTCCTGCATTCATAACAAAAAATATTTATTTAGAAGCGTATTTTGAACCAAATCTACAACAGCAGCAAAATATGTAAATGTGAAAGAACATTTGTTGGTACAAATTTCCTAATTTCTATGTAACGTGGATGACTTTCTGTTGAAGTAAGCTCTTATATTTGATTACCAATGAAAAAGGTCAGCAATTCTGATTTGGATTTCAGAAGGGTAAAAATTAGTGTCTTACAGAGAAATAGACAAAGACTTTGAAAAGATCAGCATTTTTTATGATCCTGAAAATCATCAAACCTAACACTGAATACATACTTAAAATATGTGTAAAATTTTCTCCATATATCATCGGAAAATTATTAAATTTGGGTTGATACTTTCAGTGTTAAATTTAATGTTTTATTCTTTTTTCTCCAAAGTAGAGAGATATAAACTGAAGTTTCATCATAAAAGAATGTAAATGGCTTATTTTGGTCTCGGAAAATTTTTGCTGTGCAATCTTAAATTTAAATTACTTAAACGCCGGATAATAAAAGATGAAATAGCTAAATTCTATTGCTATTATTCATTCCTAAGTAGCAAGTCCTCATTGCTTTCCTCCAAGACATTTTAAAAAACACACTTCCTAAAGTTCTAAAATCTTATGACCATTTTTCCTTTGGACTGCTACTGCACATTTCAACGAAGGAGTAACTTGCCATGCTCTCCTCTTTCTACTGAGAAAAGTTCACAAAACATTCAGAGCTCTAATTCGTAGTTTGTTAATACAGTGAACTCTACAGGGTCACTAGCAGAGAAAAAGTCTCATTCTTTAGCAACGAGTTTGTGATATAATTCGATGATACTTTTGAAGTTTTTTTCCCAAATTATTTTCAAGTAATGTAACAAAAACAATTTAAAGATCTTCATTTGTGCAACCATACCGAATTTTGTCCAATCTGGTTTCTTAATTTTACTTACAGAGTTAACTTTTTTTTTAAATTTCACCACCCCTAGCTGAAACTATTACAGATCAAGAATCTATTCAGCAGCATCGAAAGTTTCATTCGTGTCAAGCACAAATATGCGTTACAAAGCATTGTCTGTAATTCCACAGCTTTCGTTGGATGTCCGAAGCTAAGTACTTCGCAATATTGTAGTTAAGACAATTTATAAACCAGCCTCCTGACACTTAATCGTCATAATATCAATATATTTATCAGTTAAAGGATTTTAGTTTTTAACCAAATTTTTGAGATCGACATTTTTTCTTCAATTTTAAAATTTTTTCAAAAAGTCTTCGCGTGCCACTGTTACTGCTCTGCCGTGCCACATTGTGGCACGCGTGCCGCGGGTTGGCCACCACTGCCTTAAGTGCTAAAATAGTGCTTGGAGGGAGCAAGATAACAATTCAAACATTTGTAGCCCTAGTTTGCTACGAAACAATGCAAAAAAATATTTTACAATGATTAATCTCCTAAAGATCGTCGTTTTTAACATCATTCAGTGGATTTTTCGCAAAATATCGCCAACAGCGCCAAATTGAACCTAAATCAAAAAAAAAAAAAAAAAATTTCGCCAATTTGGCGTCAAATATTTGGCGATCAAAAGCTTGGCGATATATCACCAAGTGGTCGCGCCAATTCATATCACTTTTGTTAACCAATTCATATCACCTTGCATTGAAAACACTGATTTACCCGATAAATGGGGTAAAACACCCACTTGGAACATTCGAATGCAACCCCAAGGGAGATGGACAAAAATAAGCCAAAAGAGAAAATAAGAACAATTTTGTTGATAACAGGAACCAACAGAAATCTTACCAAAGTTTAAAAGAAGAAGAAAGTTTTCTTTCCTAGCTTAAAAAACAAAAGAATACATTTTCCGAAATGAAACACTTTAAAAAAGCGATGCAATATCGCAATTGATACGATATTTCGTTAATCTGTGCTTTGGGTACCCTTTTCTCGCTAAATGAACGATGGGCGCTCCAAGCATGGTAACCCTAGCTATTTTGCGTAGTTGACTTTTTGAAAACGCGCCAAGCAGGGTCCCAAATCATCTTCACCGGGAAAAAGACAGGGTTGCCAGAGAATTGGAACAAAAAAATACTACGCCTCCTCTAAAAAAAATATTACAAAATACTACTGTTTCCAAACGTTGCCAAAATCAATGTTGCTGAAATGCGAAATCTATGAAAATGAAAAAAAAAAATCCGCAAAATCTTTTAATTAAGTCATTAGTGTATTGGAAACAGGGTTGCCAGAAAAATACTACGCTCCTTATTTGGGCCGAAAAAATACTACCGTAGAATCAAAAATACTACGTCTGGCCGTAGCCTACGAAGATTGACGCTGGCAACCCTGGAAAAAGAACGAAACAAAAATAAGTATGAACACGTAACCATAGTAACAACATGAAAAGTTGATTTCCGTTGATAAAATAATTCTTTTCATCTCTCTTTTCAAACAAATTTTATTATCGAGCTGAACCATTTTAGAATCGTTTGGCTTGCTTTACTGAAGGTAAACCTTGAATTTCGGGATTCTAAAAACAATTCTTACAGCTCTCCTGATGATCGTAGAAACTTCGAAAAAACTTCATTTTGTGCAGAAAATTTCAAGCTTTCGAATGACATAAGACTGGAAAATGTGTGTGAAATATTTCTTCCCTATTTTATCGAATTTCCGCTAAGAATTCGAATAAAAAAAGAACGAAATGGAATTTTCGAAAAATCGCTTCGAGGTGCAAAACTACATGCTACAAACTAATTTTGTGCCAAGTGGCATGAAAATCGACCGAACGGTTTAGGCGCTACGCGCGTAACAGACAGAAAGAAAGACAGACAGACAAACCTTCAGCTTTATTATTAGTAGAGAAGATTTCATTTTGTAAATCTTTATGCGAGAGTAAGCCACGCAAAAGATTTTAAACAGAACTGTTTTACTGTCATATTTTCATAAAATATTTAGTATAAGTGCACACAGATTTTCTTATATTATTATTTTTATACCTAATTAGTTTCCTTTTTAAATCTTTGCATAGCTCTTAAGCAGAAGAAGAAAACAACAAATGTTTTCTTGCATCAATGCCAACTCAAAATCCTCTTCGATTTATTTCACAAATAATTTATGATGAAGAAAATCATAATTGTCAATTATATTAATTTGCCCATTTCACGAGTTCTTTGCTTCTGTTTGTCTAAGTTATTTTTCATCCGAAGCAATTAATTGAACCACCATTACCGTACATTAGCAATTTCACCCTAATTAGTAAGCTGTTAGGTTGAGTTACATTCATTAAACTGACGACTCTATTTCAGTCTGTTTCTAATTCATCTAAGTTAATGTGCGTAAATTATTATATGCAGTGATACTGATTTTTTGTTTGTTCTTCCTTTTTAACTTTAAAATGTTTAGATATGTATGATTCTTCAAAAATCTGACATTTCCTAACCACAAATTCTTTTAAAAAATGTTTTGAAACATCTTCACAACATTCTGTATGAAGAGCTTAATAAGAGAAAACTAAAGGGTACCCACTTAGACCATATTCTATCTTAGCTATACTATCGCGGAATTGAACGTTCCAGGTAAGTGACACTTTTCACTATAACACTGCACTAAAATATTTACTTCGTTTTTTAAAAACCTCCACAGATGCAAACTCTTTATTATACCAGCTACCTATATCACCCTAAAATCTTTAGTTAGGATTACACTTTTAGGAAATAGTTGTGCTATTTTAGTCTTGTTTTGTCTTCTTTTACAAACCGTTTTACCGTTTTATGTTGCACTAGTTCTTTTAACATTGGTTTATTTTCAATCCCTCTTTATTTTCATTTCTTATTGTCTTTCAATGTAACTAGTCAGAAAAAAAAAACTTTTATACACTCTCAATTTTTTAGATTGATGATACCACTTCACCCACCAATGAGCGCTCATTTATGTCATGCGACTAATAACTGGTGTTTTATGTTGCTCCATTTTGTGAGATCTTAGCTCCAGAAGGCAAATAAATTTTACTCCAACTTGGATGTCTGTGTTAATCACAAAGCTTTTTTTTTCTCTTCATCCTAAATACTAACGTGAAATATTACTTTAATATTGTTTGGAAAAGGTTACTCTTACATTGTCGTAAAGAAAAGGTAATACGAACACTCTTTTTCAGATAAATTTATGTTTAAATATAAGTATAATGCATTTTATAGGTTTATTTTAATTCTCATTAGAAAAAAAGAACTTAATAAGATTTTATTCTCAGTGTAATTAGCAGATGGAAAATTTTCTGGCTCATTGCCCATCCTATTGCTATTGCTGGATATATTTTCTGAAAAAAAATTTTACGCTTTAGTAAGTAGGGGCAATAATTTACGTATACCGATTGAAGTTATCGCACTAATTACGCTTTTCTATTATATTACTGTTGAGATAAACAGATTTTTTTTCGGTAAGGTAATTTTTTTTAATATTTGCCTTTAATTTGCAGACATTTTCGTCAATAGGTTATCTGAGATTGTACGATGAGAGGAAAAAAACTGGTTTTGAGTGCACTGCAAATTAAAACCTAACAAAACGAGCAACTATAAATACTCTGGATTACAATTTGTGCTGGAATACTGTGCTAATGCCAAACAAGACTGCGAGTTGCAGGGATTTAAGTTACATTGGTCTATGACTCTTGCGGACATGGACAAAGTGTTACATGCGCTCTTGAACATTGCGATGATTCATCAAATAACACTAGGCTTGGAAAAACCTCTAATAGAATCTATGAACATTGAACAAGTCGCATTCAGAGCAGTTGGAAACAGAAGAGGGGATCAAATTAACGCTAAAGAACATATGTGGATAAGGAAAGAACAGCTAAATAGAATGCGGCAGATAAAGGAGAGATCGGGGTTTGGGACGAGCTGTTTTATGTTAACAAAATTTGACAGAAGAGTTTAACCAAGACGTTAATTAGAAATCATTCAGTGGAAAACACATCAAACCTTCGATGATTAATAGATAAAAATAAACAAAAGTTCTGATTTTAATGGAATAAACCATCCTTGTGTGTGTTCAATAAAATTAAAAATCATCCTTCGCAAAGTCGGAGGGGAAATGACCGATTCCGACTCCGACTCCTGGAATTTAAGAACTTTCGATTCCGACCCCTTTATTGCATAGTTACTCCAACTCCGCCTCTCGGTTGCCCTGGTAGAGTTTCAGACAAAATGTCCGACTCTGACTCCTACTCTAACTCCTGGAATTTAAAGCCTTCGACTCCCAACTCTTACCACAACCCTTGCGCCTCAAAATCAATCCGGTTCCACGACTCCGACTCCTCAGCCCTGGAATAAACGTAGCTTATGGGGGTTTAAACAAGTACTTCATTCAGTAATGACAAAAGTAAATTTGTACTTCCTTTTAGATTGACAGCATGCAAAGCTATTTATCTAATTTTAATTTTAATTGATTGTCCCCAAAACTCATCAACTTTCCTTTTTTTAAATTCAAGCTTTAAAAAACCTTAAAATTAAGAATGGGATGAAGTGAAGATTTGATAAAAATTCATGAGACTCTCTCCGATAAAAATAATCTGAAAAGAGATTCACTGAATAAAAAAATACTCCGCGAGGAATATTAATCTTATTTGCCTTTCGCATAATTTATAAGTCAGTTCAGAAAAAGAATAATTAAATTATGACCTTTTAAAAAGATGAAAATATGTTATTTTAATGGAGGTACAGGGAAGGAATTTGGGATGTTCTTTTCGTGTTATTATTAAACAGCATTAACAATCGTCCGACCTCATCCTAACAGAATTAACATCCTGGATGAAATTTGATTTTATTTCAGCAGTTGTAAAGCAGCAAAAGATTAGTTTTAGGAAGTAATTAATTTTCTTAATTTATTCATTTTAAAATAATTGTTTCGCTTTAATGTAGTTTTTTCTTTTAGGCAAAAAAGCTATTTTGATTCAATTTGTAAAAGTTAATGTATACAAGTGAAGTGAAAAGTTTAATATTTTAACATATCAACGAGAGTTTTATAGTTTGGTGAATTTATTTACAATAAATTACAAAAAAGACTATTTTTAACCTCTTTAAAAGAGCAGTTTAATTTATTTGGGAAGGGTGATTATTCTTAAAAGAAATATTAGAATTTTGAGACGAGAATGGATGCAAATATATAAAAATTATAAAGATATTCCGAAAGTTTTTGTAAGCTTAAAATAATATTTAATAGAAAAGTTACAATACAAAAAAAAAAAAGGTTTCGTCGAATCCAAACAGCTTGTTTTCCCCTGTTATGCTCCAGATACTTTTTTTTGCTTTTTTTCTCGAGGGGGTGGAGATTGGATCAGACGAAGAAAACGGAAATATTCTAGCTATGACGGTTACTAGATGGAGTCAGAGAAATAAATAGATAATAATTAAAAAGTAATAGCATGCAGTTTAATAAAATACTTTCTTGTACTATGACTAAGTAAATTAAAGAATACAGTACATTTATAAAACTGCGTAGTTAAGTAAAACATTGCAGAAAAAAACTGAAAAAATAATTTTGGAATTCATTCCAATTCAGTTTAGTTTCTTATTTTGGAGCTACAAAAACGTACGTTATTCATTAAATAAAATGTAACATTTCTCAAACTTCACTTTTATTTGGAGGTAAAAAGCAAAGAAATAATTATTCTGAATTAGTTAACATATAAAAAGTATTCACTTCTGCATTGCAAAAAATGAACTGTTGTTTTCACAGTATAATACTGGCAACCGAGGGCCCAATTTAAAACTGTAAAATGCAAAGTAATAAACTGTAAATTTAGCAGTTTTCCATTTCTTTATTGTAAAGTTAGAAATTTTGCAGTTTATTGCCGTAAAATTTAGCTATGGCAGGAATTCAAGTGAAACAATAACGATCGCAACTCACCAATGCAATCGTAAATTCTTAAATTTGGATACGTTGCAATCGCAACAAGATGCGATTCTAATGTAATTCGACTTTGAGGAGCGATTGCAATTTGCGATCGCCTCGAAGCGATTGCAATGGTGTTTCACTTGAATTCCTGCCTAAATCTCTACTAATAATAAAGCTGAAGGTGGGTCTTCCTTTCTTTCTTTATGTCTGTTACGCGCGTAGCGCCAAAACCGTTCGGTCGATTTTCATAAAATTTGACACAAAATTAGTTTGTAACATGAGGTTATGCACTACGAAGCGTTTTTTCGAAAATTCTATTTCGTTCTTTTTCTATTCCAATTCTTAGCTCATTTTTCATACAAATTTGATAAAATGGGCAAGAAATATTTCATACAGATTTTCAAGTCTTCTGTCATTCGAAAGTTTGAAATTTTCTGCTAAAAATGATGTCAGTTTGAAGTTTCTACGAGCATTAAAAGAGCTGTAATAATTGTTTTTAGAATTCCGGAAATTCAAGGCTTACCTTGAGCAAAACAAGCTAAACTATTCTAAAATGGTTAAGCTTGGGCATAAAATTTGAAAATAAAGATGAAATGAATTATTTATTCAACGGAAATCAACTTTTCATGTTGTTACCATGGTTACGTTTTTATACCTTTTTTCGTTTCATTCTTTTTCTGTTTCTTGCAACTGAGATTACGATTGTCTGCAAGTTATTTTTATCCTTTTCTTGGTTTGAATGAAATGAACTGAACTGAACTGAAAAATGAGATAAGAATAATAACAATTGACGGAACGATTAGACACAGTTGATTTTTGATGGAACATTTTTGAATTGATTTTGTTGCAGCTTGAGCTGTAACTAGCCGATATGTAAATAGTTAATTCTAATATAATATTTGATGAAAAATGATTTCTCTTTTCGAATATTATTCTTCGAATAATATTCGAAATATAATTTCGAATATATAATTTCGAATACATAAAATATAAAATATAATTTCGAATATTTATCTTCACAACAGCGACACGATTGCAAGCGCCCAACATGAAGCGGAAAGTCGGTAAGATTTTACCTTCATAAGATTATTTTAAAATATCCGCTAACACACCCTTAATAATTTTCAAAATGTATTTATTTTTGTAGCAATCCAAACTCCTAGCCTTATTAAAATGAGTTATTTAACTGTTGGAAAAAATCGTCGGTTTTTATTTTCTCAGTTTTTAAGGAATTAAACTCGGTAAATTGTAAAAATATCGTATAAATTGCGATATTGCAAAGTTCTTTCTAAAGTATTTCATTTCGGAAAATTTATTATTTTGTTTTTGAAGTTCGGAAAGAAAAATTTCTTCTTCTTTTAAACTTTGGTAAGATTTCTGTTAGTTTCTGTAAGCAACAATATTATTCTTATTTTCTCTTTTGGCAAATTTTAATATCATACTTTTCAGGAATTATAGTTGAATTATAACTAAAATAGAGTATTCTTTCTGATATATCAATTATTTAACAAATAAACTTTCAATTTTATACCACGGGCAAAGCCGTGCGGGTACAGCTAGCTATAGTATAAAAATGACAGTGTAATACTGGCAGCAGAGGTTCAATTTTAAAACTGTAAAATGCACGGTAAAAAACTGTAAAATGAGTAATTTAGCAGTTTATTACTGTAAAATTAGCAACTGTACAGTTTAGTACTGTAAAAGTAGAAATTATACCGTTTATTACTGTAAAATTAGCAATTTTTAGTTTATTACTATAAAATTAGCTGTATTATATTGTAAAAACAACATTCATTTTTCATAATGTGCACTCATAATAAGAACAATTGAACACTCCAGTGTGAGCGTCACAAATTTTCTATAAAAGTTGTTGTTTCGGAATCTGAAAGCTTTGAACACCTCCCATTAATAACGCTT
Source organism: Uloborus plumipes (assembly GCA_038373865.1). Lineage (NCBI taxonomy): Eukaryota > Metazoa > Arthropoda > Arachnida > Araneae > Uloboridae > Uloborus > Uloborus plumipes. Next base: position 27,408 of record JAXGGA010000110.1, read on the forward strand.
TGATGCAGTAAATATGTTTAGGCTAACTTCTTGTTATAAATGAATTATGCTGCCACTTCACTCTAACGGGCTGATGGTGTTAATGCTTCTTTCGTTAACGATGGTTTATTAATAATTCTGCAGTTTTCTCCATGTTATTAATTACCTGATTTTGTACCTGAATGTAAAACAAGAATATTTATGAAACAGAACTATTTTTGTGTGCTTGTTTGTGTGTGCGTGTGTTTTCTTTCATTTAAAACCGTTGTTCTTCTGAAAGTAACAACAGTCATAAAAGTTTTTTTTTTAATCACAATTGAGCATTATGTAGCATTAAGCATTTTTGTGCACCCAAATACTTATTCATCAGCAATTATTTCAAGTTGTATTTTTTTTCATAAAATATAAATGTATGCTTTTTTTAATGAAAATAGCCAAGTCTTTTTTAATAAAAATGACTAGCATGAAAGCAAATATATATATATATATATATATATATATATTAAGACAAAAACATTTACTTGAGTAAACGCAATTTTGAAAAATATTTCAGTTCATGGAAAATATTTAAAAATATTATTTGGAATTGAAGGGCTCGGGCGTAAATAGTGGTATCTGACAAAATTGTAAAACTCGAACAATTTGATGAAAACAATGGTATGTAGGATTATGAACAGAAATATTACAGGGTTTAAGGATAAACACATCCCTAAATAATGTACCTACACAAACGCACTTGGTTTTTAAAATCAAAATACTTCCTACAGTAATTTTTCGAAATTTTCACAAGCCATACCTTTGTTTTTAAAATGCAGTTACCATTATTTACACCCGAGCCCTTCAATTGTTAAGTGTTTTTTAATCAACACACCTACACATTTATATTATTCAGCAAAACTAAAAAAAATGAATTTTTTTATATAATATAAATTTTTCTCATTAAGAAAAACATAAAATTAAATAAAATGTTCTTTTATTTTGTTAAAGGGTGAAAAATACATGATCCTAGGGTCAAATGATGCACTAAATTTAAACATGTAAATAGTTTTCCACAGATTTTTTGGGACATTCAACTGAAGTTTGAAAAAAATACGCATATTCAAATGCATGATTAATGCTAAAATAAAGATACAAAATTTTGCTACTGCTCATTTATTTCTGTTTTGAGCATCAAAGGCATAAGTGTTCAGAATAATCACCAAGCTTGTTCTTTTTGGATCACTGGGAGGCTCTCCAAAAATACGTTTTTTTCGCTTTTACATTAACACCAAGTGGGGGTTTCAGTCACTCAACTCCAGCACTGGTATTAACAACAGTCTTCCCAAAGTCTTAAGTGATTTTAATTACACTTCGTAACATTCTTCATAAGTGATTTTAATTGCCCACATAGGATCGAACCACGAATTTATTGCGAAAAGAGCAAAGCAAGCGTTTTAACCAGTGGGCCAGTTAAAGCGCTTACTTGCCAAGATGTGCCTTAACCACTAGGTCGGTTAAGGCACATCTTCAGGGCCTGATTACTGAATAGGACAACAAGGCCGCGGTCAAGGGCCCTTACAACTTAGGGGCCCCCAAATGGCTAACATTGTTGTAGTCAATGCATAAATTTGTTTTATTCCATGTTTAAAATTGAGAAGATTCATTATGGGGGGTCCAAAAAAAGTATTTGTCCTAGGGCCCCGTGATATCTTAATCAAGCCCTGCACATCTTGGATACTTTTGGCTTAACGTATAAGCTTTGAATAATATTAAAGTAGTTTTAACGCTTGTTGGAACTTCACACCGACAGCGGCAAAAATTTCCTCCACTCATGAGAGTTTTGTTTAAATCGGAACAGCTTACTCCAGAAGTTGTGTAACGTTACACCCATTAACAATAGTAACCTTGAGCAATTATTTTTTTAACTGTGTGACATCGGGTAAATGTCTAGTTACGTGAGCTCATGTTAACGAAAATGTGCAGAAATTTCTTTGAGCAGCATTTTTTTTTTTTTTATTTAAAAATGCAATAGGAAATGGAACATATTCCAAATAACGCGGACCTAAACATAAATGCAAACTAATACTTCATAAAAGGAAGATTTATTCAATATTCTAATTCGAAGTTTATTAAGTTACGATTAAATATGTACGCGTCCTTATAATTAAAAATGATATTAAACTCGCAATTTCTCCGAAAAAAATACTAGGAGAATCGTTGCCATAATTTAATCTATTTTTTCAATTCACATGATAATTATGGAAATATGCTTTTTACAATTAGCAGTTTTAATTAATCTAATGACATGATAAACAGAACATTCATTTCCTAAAAAAAAAGTGCAAAACATATCAAATAAGCGACATAGCAATTGTTTTTTTTTTTTTTTTTTGCATTTCCCAACAATTAAAAATTAAGAAAAATAATTGAAACATCAAATGATTTTAGTTGATAACTCAAATTTCATAATGAGGTAATAAAAAACATTTTATCCCAGACGAATAACTGAAAGCAAATATGCTAATTACTATAACTGAAAGGTTAAAATAAATATTGCTAGAGTCTAAAAAACTAAAATTCAAAATCTATGATTTAATGCGTCTTTACTATGCAATTAAAACTAAAAAAACCGGTTGAAATGCAATTTAAAAAATGAATTTTATTTGCGAAAGAAGCGGTAATCATATTTACTTTTCTCCGTATACTTCATAATTCAATCCCAAAGAAGCAAAAAAATTGCAACATTTATTTTCGAAAAGGGAAAATGGATTAGTTTGATTAAGCTTTTAAGAGTTAGCTTTTTTAAATTTATTTCATGATCATATTAAATAACATTAATAAGTATGATGGCTCAAGGAGTTAAAATTTCGCTCATTGTTAATTTTTATTGGTGATTAAATATGACGTAAAATGATTATAATAAGAAAAAGAAGTCGGAATTATTCGAAACAGTAAGATGTATTTCTTAGACTCCTTAACTGATAAGAAACAACACATTGTGATGGATAATTTAATTGTTTATTTAAAAGATGAGTTCTTATTATGAGAAAAAAAAAATTGCTTGATCTTGTGTAACCTACTTTCTGTCTATCAAACTTTGGTAGGTGCTATGGGGAATTCACTTCTCTCTTTTTTAATATTATTAAAACTTAAAAGTAACACCTTTTTCTCCCACAAAGCAAATACAATTTTGTCTATTTTAAAGCGACTATAACCCAAGTTTTATTGTCTTCTTTTTGCTATCTAGGCTACGGATTTCTAATCCCGAATCGGATAAAATTAATTGGAATTTGGGGCTGGCATTTTAGATATCGGTCAACTTTTTATGTTTTGTTCCTTAGAAATAGCTTCAGTCCGGGCGAGTATGTTCCAGTGATTGTCTACAGAAAAGGCGTGATTCTGAAACTCTCCTGATTCTATTCGTCTTGAGGAGGGTGGTCTTGCAAGACCATGACCTCAAGACAAATCCTAGAAAAAATAATGAATTTCTATAGTGAGAATCATTATAGTCACGCGACATTGTACTGCCTCTGATATACCTGATTGAAATTTTGTACACTACATTACAAAAGATCTAATAATATTATAAACTGGGCGCGTGAATCTATCTTTTTGTTTCAACCTTCTTTCTCCCGAATACCAGTGAACTGACCATCGAACGAAGTACAGATATATTCGTAATTTTTCAGTCTTCAATGATACGGCTAATTTTCATGCTTCTACGATTATTAAAATAAAAGGAGATATCAATTTTACGGGCTTTTTTTTTTTCTCCCGTGCGAAGCCCCAAAGTACATTGTTGAGAATGAAATGGTTCTGGAGGTGGACTAAGCTGAAAACCTTAAAGTACACCACCAAAGAAGTTGTTCACCAAGACGCCGCAATCAGATTGCACGAGCCGAAGAAGACTGCGAGGGCGAGGCGGCAGCTTTTGTTTTATAATGAGTTTTAATATTAGTTTTTGAACTTGTAATAACGTATTATTTTAAATCTAGGGATAATGTCGTGAGTTCATTTGGGATCGGACACACAGGACCCATAGGTTGAGAACCCGTGCTCTATATGGTAAAGGGAATGAAAAACATAACGAAATTAAAGTACTGAAACAGTCACAAATGTGTATTCCATTAAAAATGCCTTCTGGTGGCAAAATTTTGTACGTTTTTTTTATTCACGTAAAAAATGCACATGTCTTCATGTTGTTTTAACCAAAATTTCGTGAATTTCTGAGCAAAAGTTTCGTTGCTAGACTATTTTTTTCAAAGTAAGGTTCAGTTAATTATGTCCACATTGTTTATGCATTTTGAAATCAACGGAACTGAAACCCTTAAATTCAACCGAGCAATATATTTAAAACTGCGGAAAAGACTTTATAAAAATGACAAAAAATTACTTTGACCCTTAAGTCTCCATTGCGTTAAAACAAAAAACAGAACTGTAAAAATATCGCTTTTGACATGAATACCGGATTACATTAGTATAAGTACAAACCATAATTTTAGATTTGTTTTTAATTTTCTAAATAAGTACTATTTAAAACGTTGAACATCTTCACGTACTTCAAAGGACCACGAACAAAGCACTTTGTTGCAGGACAAATACAGAAGAAAGACTGTCACCACAAAGAGAAGATAATATCATTCAGGGCAACAGTGAGAATTCGTCCCACTACCTTTTATAGCCCTCAGGCAGCTGTCAGAGCTAGCTCTATCCACCGCTTGACCACGACGGCTTCTAGTTTTTATTCTTTATTGTTTGGGGCCCACGTGGGGGGCCGAGAGGTAGAATACTCTCCTCGTAAGCAAGTGGTCGCGGGTTCGAATCCTGCCTTGCCCATGGATATTATTTCATCTTCTCTGTGCCGTAAATCTGTCCTGTGTTTGTCAGAAGGCAAAGCGCATAGCACGCAGTCCTCATGTATGTTGAAGATGATGGCTTCTGGGAGATTCTTTATTGCTTATTTAGAAGCTAAACAGCTTCAACATACATGAGGACCGTGTAGTATGCTACTTGCCTACGGACAAACACAAGAAAGAAGGACAGAATTTACAGCATGGTAAAGGAAGTTACAACAAGGGGGGGGGGGGAGCGAGGGCAGGAATCGAACCCACCGTCTGGACATTACGAAAATGACGGGCAAAAAAAAAAAACAGCTCCAAATTAGTTTTTAATTAATATATATGTTTGCATATATAATTGCTTCTTCCTTCCGGGTTTTTTTAGGGAGTATACGAACTATGCGCTTCACTTCATCAACATATAGTTATATCTACTAATTGATACGTATTTGTTTATGTAAAGGATTTTACTGCTCAAAGAAATGGAAATACTGCCCGTCAGTGAAAACCGTGCCTAGCACTCGCGAACCATTCCACTTAAAAAGGGGTGATGGGTTGTAAGAGGGACTTTTCATGACAAAAGATCTAATATTATTATAAACTGAGCGCGTGAATCTATCTTTACGTTTCATCCTTCTTTCTCACGAACGCCAGTGAACTGACCATCGAACGAAGTATAGATATATTCGTAATTTTTCATTCTTCAATGATACGGCTAATTTTCATGTTTCTACTATTAAAATAAAAGGAGATATCAATTTTACAGGGTATTTTTTTTCTCCCGTGCGAAGCCTCAAAGTACATTGTTGAGAATGAAATGGTTCTGGAGGTGGACTAAGCTGAAAACCTTAAAGTACACCGCCAAAGAAGTTGTACACCAACACGCCGCAATCAGATTGCACGAGCCGAAGAAGACTGCGAGGGCAAGGCGGCAGCTTCTGTTTTATAATGAATCTGAATGAATTTTGAGACAACGAATTTTGGTATTTACCTTATTAAGTCATTAGAATACGGAATAAGTTTTCAGTTTAAAACTTGCATTTGCTATCCTTTTGACACATTCAACTAAACTATGTATTTAAAATTAGCTTCGTTCTACGTTGTTTGATACGACTCAAATTGCTTTTTATTATTCTTCCCCTTATTGTTTTCTTACCTATCACCCCAATTTTGGTAAGATCAGAGAAGACCTGACGCATGCGTAAATACGCAAAAGGTTTTACCTGAAAAAATCAGACAGTACATCCAGGGCAGAATGAAGAGTCGAACCCATCACCTCAAGCATATGAAGCTAAGTCTCTAACCACTTGGCCACTGAGTCCCAATTTAATGTAACTTTATTTAAAAAGGAATTTGGCAGCAAGAAATAACTGCTTGGAACTGTGAAGTAAACAAAGTCGGGGGTCTCAGTGGCCGAGCGGTCTAAGGCGTGTAGCCGATAACTCTGAGACGGTGGGTTCGACTCCCATCCCCGCTCCGGATGTACTTTTCTTCCTTTGTGATGTAACTCTTCCATACATTGTCTGTACAAGATATATGTAATAAAAATCATATGTAACGGAGGCAAAACACTAGATTGTGGTCCTCATCAAAAAAACATGGGCATATAGCCCCAAACGAAACGAAACGAAACAAAGTCGGAAACAGCTCGGTAGCACCATTAGTAGGGCAGCAGTATCATAATATGTCCCCTGAGTGAGTGAAAGTAGGTAGTAAGTAGCTCCATTAAAAGTATATTGTACTTTTATGTAATTATTCTGTATTTATATCCAAATCCCTGACAAGAAATAGTATTTCTTCCACAAGAAATGTCCTGAAATCGGTTTTTATTGAATTTCATCAACTGGTGTAACACCACAGCAAAAAAAAAAGTGTTTAGGTATTTTATGGTTCAGGAGCGCCCCGAAGGGAGGTCACGGGAGGACACTGAGACCTCCCAAAAGTTTTCCTCACTTGTCACATTCGGACTGATGACTTGGCAAATTCAGGCATAGGATTGCAATATTTTTTGGGTTTTTTTTTTTTTTTTGTATATTGTGTGTATGGTTGCAATCTTTCTTTTAATATACATTTGTAAAATTTGAAAATAAGAAGGCCCGATTAATAAAATATAATTCGGTTGTTGCAAAAACCTGTCAAATGACCAACATGCTATAATTTGAAAAAAAAAAAAAAACAATATTTTGTGCATTAAAAATGCGTTTTAATCTGTACTTATGTACATAACAATAATTTATAAATTATCTCATCAACCGCTTTGACTTTTCAAAATACATTCCCGTTGTTATTCATCATAGTTTAAATATTTGTCAATCATCCGAAGAAAAATTTGTGAGTGCTGTATTTTTTTAGTGATACCTATTGTCTTTTCTCATAAAGTAATGGTATAAGGTCTGTGTGTATACTCGTATTTTATGATTCGGCACTTTTTTTGAATTTCCATTTGGCAAATGTAAAAATTCCCCCTCCCAAAAATTTAAGCTCGGGACGCCCCTGTTGTGGTTGTTGGAATGTTTTGGAATCATGATAATTTCAGCTTCCTAAACTCAAAAAGGATCCAAAATGAGGCTGTTTTAGAAATGTATTGCAACGTTATGTTGCTTTATTTGAGAACAATAACCCATATTTATGACGATTTAATACATGCACAGAAATGTTTTGCGAAAGGTTCTACAACTTTACGTTCCAATTCCATTTTGCTAATAATTGAATGTTGGTCTTCTTACAGAGCGATGTCTCTAAAGCACTGAGAGACAACTATTTCTTCCAGCTGGTGATAAATCGAAGAACAAGAGTTATAACGAAGTCAAAAATATTTGAAAAACAAATGCATAAAATGAATGGTTGCAATTTTAGGTTTCTTCAGATATTTTTAATATCTGAATTTAGAGCACCCATATGATGTTTGGGAATTGAACGTAGTTGCAAAAAAAATAGTAAATGTTGATACTAATCTTATTCTATTCTCCATTACATTACAGGTAAAATTTTCTCAAACAAGTCTTTTTTTTTATGTATTATGAGATATGGCGGAAAAGCTTATGTCACTCGTCATCTTGCTTTCTTCCATGATTTAACTAGATTTTTTTTTCAATGAAACCTTCTTACTTAAACCCAAAACTAGAATGAAGTTAACGAAAAGGAAAGCAAAAATAAAGTTGAAATAAATGTCTTTCAGTTGCTAACAACTAATGACATAAAGCTCGAGTAAAAATCTTATTGGGAAGGTATTAAAGTAAAACAAAAATATGAAAGACGTCTACCAATGTAAGACAAACGTAATCTTTTAATCACATGGGCTCAGTCGCTACTTATATTGTTTCGAAAAAGTCGAGAACTGTAACATGTGCCTTGTGTCTTTAGATTAATCTGAATTTCGTACGGGACTTAATAAGTCTATCAAAATCGTGTCGGAAAAAGTACTTTTTTTAAACTTGACACTTAATACAAGCTTAACCCTTTAAGCGGTCACTTAACCAGTCAATTATTACCAGAAATGCTTCCAAAAAGGGCATATTTTTTTATTGCATATAATTAAGTACCATACTTAATAGAATAAGAATATTAAGATTTTTTTTCACTTTTAATGCTTTTACAAAATGTTTTTCTCAGGTACGTTCTGCATTGAGTTATGAATGGTTTACAAGTTCTGCAATAATTCCTTTCATTCTTACTGTGAATTTTGAAGTTAACAATTTTCTAAACAGTTGAAACATAAAATTACTAAATAGTCTCTTTCAATAATGAAAAATGCAGGCAAACCAGAAAAGGAAAGGAGAAAATATCGATGCTCGTATTCAGGCTAATTTCAGGTAGCACGTACATTGTACGGGCAAACTGCTTAAAGGGTTAAGTCGTACTTGAAAAAATCAGTGCAATATGTTAAGAAAACTCTTTTTTTTCTAGGTGGTATAAATATTTCATAGAAGTTGAACTTTTTTGAATGAAAGAGAATTTTATTCACAAAAAAACATACTTTTATCGACTAATCCAAAACACGAACACTGAATTTCTAATTGAAAAAATTACTTATTGCACTTAAAAACTTTTTGACTCAAGGTGTAAATAGAAAATTGATTTTCTTATTATAACTTTAAACCAACTTACGATTTACTTGAAATCGTTTCAAATTTTTAAAGCATCGATATCAAAGATTTTCGGTATTTACTTTATTAAGTCATAACTTAGTTATTCCGACTTACAGCAAAGTACACAAAGTGTAATCCCAAATATTTATAACTTTCATTAAAAATTAGATATTCTTAAGTTTTACGCGCGATTTTAAAAGTTGAAACTAATATTCATATTTTTGTTAACATCAAGTGTTCTGAAACTTATTATAGCGCTTTTCGCTTTTTTTAAAAAATAGATAAACAAAAATATATAGGCCAAAGAGAGAATTCATTTAAAACTATTTCGGTGCTAAAATAAACATTCAGTTTTAGATTCTTTTCAATGCATAAAAAACAGGTTTTTTTTATCAATTCATCACAACACTGCATTCAATTTCATTAAAATATGATAGCCCATTAACTAGGTTTAACAATATGTAGATATTTTTTATATTAATTTCTTTCAACGCTGTATTTTTGCCTCAATTTTCAGTTCATTGTTCGAAGTTTAAAGTAAAGCAGAAAAAATCAAAAGGCGACATTGGAAAAGCATCGGATTTGTCTTTTCTTTCCCTCACTATTAAAATGAATGTTTTTTTTCCGCTATTAAAAGGAAAGTTTTTGTTAAAGCTATTGTTTCAAGCAAATGCTGATTGCTATATCAAATCAGATTTTTTGAAACCGACAGCACTACTTTGTAATCTTTCTCCACATGCCATCGTGTTATACCACACTGCAACCTTTCTTGACAAAAACATCGTGACGTCAGTGTGACGTTTGCGTGACGTTAGCCTATGAAAAACAAGCTAGATAAAACGTCACAGCTTACTCGGCGAATTAGAGGAGACCGCTGACTACTTGTGAGCTCTTATTGGCTCCGCCCGTACTGACGTTCGGTGTCAAGTTAAGTTGCTTTCTAGTATAGTAATATTTTCATGTACAACGTAGGAGAAAACTCGATGAGGGTAGGTCAACCTAAGTCGGGTCTTAGACTATAACATCTTCCAAATCATTACCTCAGGCAAAGCCGTGTCGGGTAACTCTAGTATGCATATAATGTCATATAAGTAAGAATTACTAAGATATACTTACTCATAAGTGATTCTGAGGTGAAACTGGCCCTATTTCACCAGTTAATGGTAAACTAAAACTCATTACTAAATTGATTTGATACAGCTTTAAAAATTTAAAAATTCAATCTTCAGTAACACATACATGTGCACAACTTAGAAACACCTAAATTTTTAAAATAACATAAGCATTAGCAGCTGAGCGGTGTAGTTGAAGATTCATTATTTCACAGTGCAAAACAATGGCGCTCCTATTTACTGCACTTTCCGCATCCCAGAACGTAATTAGCATTTTACCTTTCACATTCATTTCAATCCATTACGTCACAACTAATTGAGAATTATCAACTAAATCAGTGCAAGCTCCATTAAATAAATCATAACCACCGCTCAAGATTTAACTACAGCGATTTATCAGAACATTAAATCATGTATAATTGACACTAAATCAATAAAGAAGTAACGAAAATGAATGTTAATATTGTGGCATACTCCTCACAGCTCTGCTTAAACCATCTAAATAGACAGAGGTTTTAATAGAATATTGAGTGGTCGTAAATATTCCATTTGCTGTTAATTTACGGATTTTAGTCATTATGAGAATATAGCAAAATATGTGTTACAACAATCATAACTTTGCAATGAAAATGTCCATCAAGCAAACAGGCACATATCATCGTTTCAGCCTTTGTAGTTCAAAACAAGGTTCACAAATGCAGTGAAAGAATTACTGTATTCTTAATCAGGACTAAATTTGCATAGGATCTCACAGGAGCTGAGATAGTGCACTAATTTTCATTTGGATGTAAATTTTAAAGTTTTATACGGAATTCAACCCATTTACTTTCAAAAATAAGATCAGAAGACTATAAGGACTCTTGTATTTATTTTGATAGAAATTAGGTCCTGGTAATATTATTACATTAAAATTTCAAACACAACTTAAATGTACACTTCAGAAAAAATCTGTTTTTACAGCATAATACTGTCAGTAGATGTTCCAGTTAAAAACCGTAAAAGCACATTAATAACCTCTAAAACTAGCTATTTTAGTTTATAACTGTAAAGATAGAAATTTTAGTTTATTACTGTAAATTAGCAATATTCAAACAAAATTATCTGTATTATACTGTAAAAACAACAGTATAATACTGGCACTAGAGGTTCCAGTTTAAAACTGTAAAATGCAGAGTAATAAACTGAAACTAGCAATTTATAGTTTATCACCGTAAACTAGCAACTTTACAATCTACTACTGTACAATTGCAGTTAATTACTGGAAAATAACTCTAAAATTAGTTGTATTATACTGTAATTAAGCATCTATTTTTAGTGTAATAAAAGCGAGTCAACATATTTAAAATCTAATGTAATTTAAAACTCTTTTTTTAGCCTACTTTCCCGTTAAAAATAAAAGAAAGACGAAAAAAGTATTAAAATTGGCTTAATGCATCTAAAAAATATCGCCAAGTCCAAAAAATATCGCCAAGTTAAAAAAATATCGCCAAGTAAAAAAAAGTCAAAAAGAAACAAAAAAATGAAATAAATATCGAAAAATTAAAAATTTGAAAGTAGGGTATTGAGATGGGGAATTTGTGTGTCGATCGGTCTGTCTGTCTGTCCCCCCCCCCCTAATAACTTTTGAATGAATATTCCGATTTGGACAAACTTTTTTTTGTTGGAAAGATCTCGGCGAGTACAGCTCATTCCCATATTTGATTTTTGATTTGAACAATTTTTGGTTCAACTTTGAGCCGTTCAAACAACCTGTCCCGCGATGCTAACTTTTTAGTTAACAGTCCGATTTGAACAAACTTTTTTTTGTTCGAAAGATCTTTTCAAGGATACTTCATTCCTGTATCTACATTTTCGATTTGAACAATTTTTCGTTCAACATTGAACCGTTCAAGCAACCTTTCCCCCCTAATAACTTTTGAATGAGCATTCCGATTTGAACAAACTTTTTTTTGTTGGATAGATCTCGGCGATTACAACTCATTCCCATATTTGATTTTTCGATTTGAACAATTTTGGTTCAACATTGAACCGTTCAAGCAACCTTTCCCCCCCCCCCCCCTAATAACTTTTGAATGAACATTCCGATTTCAACAAACTTTTTTTTGTTCGAAAGATCTTATCAAGGATACTTCATTCCCGTATTTACATTTCCGATTTGAACAATTTTTCGTTCAACATTGAACCGCTCAAGCAAGCTGTCACCCCTAATAATTTTTGAGTGAACAGTCCGATTTCAACAAACTTTTTTTTGTTCGAAATATCTTATCAAGGATACTTCATTCCTGTATCTACATTTTCGATTTGAACAATTTTTCGTTCAACATTGAACCGTTCAATCAACCTTTCCCCCCTAATAACTTTTGAATGAACATTCCGATTTGAACAAACTTTTTTTTGTTGGATAGATCTCGGCGATTACAACTCATTCCCATATTTGATTTTTTGATTTGAACAATTTTTGGTTCAACTTTGAACCGTTCAAACAACCTGTCCCGCGATGCTAACTTTTGAGTGAACAGTCCGATTTCAACAAACTTTTTTTTGTTCGAAAGATCTTATCAAGGATACTTCATTCCCGTATTTACATTTCCGATTTGAACAATTTTTCGTTTAACATTGAACCGCTCAAGCAAGCTGTCACCCCTAATAATTTTTGAGTGAACAGTCCGATTTAAATAAACTTTTTTTTTTGTTCGAAGGATCTCAGCAAGGATACTTCATTACAGTATTTAAATTTTCAATTTGAACATTTTTTCGTTCAACATTGAACCGTTCAAGCAACCTTTCCCCACCTAATAACTTCTGAGTGAACCATCCGAATGGAATAAACTTTTTTTTGTTTGAAAGATCTCGGAGAGGTTCATTCCCTTATTTCGCTTTTTGGTTTGAACCATTTTTCGTTCAATATGGAACCGTTCAGAAAAAAATTTAACATTAGCGCCTACGGGGAATTTAAGTTGAATGTTGATCCTGGAACTTAAAGTCGGATTTCCTTCAAACTAACTTTGTAAAAAAAAGGTTTTGATAAATAATGTTTTTAAAGTACTTTTCTGAATAATCTTCTGTGAGGACTCTGATTCCGACTCCGACTCCACAAACATGGCGGAAATGCAGGCTCATAAAAAAATGACTGACTGTGCAGACGATTTTTTGTTTATTTATTCATTTGTGTTATTTTATTTATTACTATTATTTTTTTTTTTTTTGGCAGACGATTTTTTTTGTAACAAAAGTGTTTCATTCACGAAAGCATTTTATTCTTTATTTATATTTAACAACTGGCAACGGTTTAAAAGTGAAAATCGAGACATTTTATCAACGGACGAGTTTTTTTCCTTTCTTTGATAAAATGTGTTTTGATGTACTTTGTACTTTTATTTATTTATTTTTTTTTTTTTTTGAAAACGATTGAGGAATTTTTCTACGGAAGAACTGTAACAGTTACATTCTTTAAAAGGTGCGACAAAACTTCATTTATTCATTTATTTACTTTTTATGTCTCTATTTCATCTGATGAGAGGGGTATATTTTGCTTTTAGAAATCAGCTTTAAGTGCTAAAAAGGTATGTTTGACATAATGTTTAGTCTCAGATGATCAAGAGAATAATGATCAGATGCTAGAATGCCGATGTCGATGTACGGGAAAGTAGGCTCGTTTAGTTCTTGACAGAACTTCTTGTTTTAATTAGCGTTACTAAATTGAAAAAAAAAAAAACGGAAGGGTCATTCTTATGATGTAGTTCAATGTTATAATAATTTAATTTTACTTTTTGATGTATTTGAAGTTGCTTTGTAAGTATATTAATCTTGTATGTCTCACAACATTTTCTGGCCATCTTTTGAAAGTTCTATTCAAATGCGACGTTTTGAGAATTGAATTTTTCAGTTTCTTTGAGAAAACGAGTTTTCATTTTTGTAGGATATTCTTTTATACCCACTTCCTTTGGACATTCTGGGAAGAAGACACATTTCGAATTTCCTTCTTTGATCCGTTTCGATCGGAAAAGCCACAAACATAGACCCACAAAACTAGAGAAATAACATGCAAGTTATATTTGAGTAAAATTGGGTTATATGCGTATTTTATTTTTCAATTCGAGCTCTAAAAACAGTACAGAATGTCCTCAAAAATGCATTTACAGTACTAATAAAATGTTACTTAAAAACACTCTTATGTAATGTGGGGTTACGTAATATGTATTTTCGTTTTGCATGCGTTTTAAACATGGTTTGTCTATCCCTTGGATATCTGACGCCGTACAATCTATCATTCAGATCCTATTATGAATAAAATATTTTCCCTAACATATTGAAGTATTTTGAGCAGTACAAAATAGGGTAAATGCATTTTTTAAGAATATTGTTGTTACTTTTTATTGTTTCGTAATGAGTAAAGTATCTTTGCTTTATATGTTGAAGTGATTATGAGCAATACAGCACGTAGTGAATATATTTTTTTAAATTTTATTGCCATTTTACTACTTTATTGATAGCATTTATCATACGCTATTATTATTGATCCCTTAATTGCTATTTTTGTTGAGTCTTACTAATTACATACATTCAAAGATATTTTTAACGCCTTGACAAGCCTATTTATCAAGATTTTTAAATGTGTCTCAAAAAATAAATTAAACATAATTTCCCTCTTTTTACCTTAAATAAAAATTTAGCGTCGTAGAAAAGTAGAGGGAGGGAGCAATTTTTTTTATATATTAGTCTTGAGTGGGCTTTTTTTAACAAAGTTTTTTTCACAATACTTAAGGGGTTACAGTACCTTTCTAACAAATTTCTTTAATTTAAGTGAAAAAGTTAATTCTTTGAAATATTTGTTTCTGCACTTGTTTAACAATCAATAATTTATTTTCAAACATTAAAAATTTTGACATTTTTTTTTTTAAAATTTGAAAAATACAAGAAAATTTCAATTTTTTACAAACCCTAAGGCTTTTTTGTTTCTGCAGTAATTTCAAAATTTCTTTTTGCTAAATGCTAACAAGAGATATCTCTAAAATTCTGTGCATTCATTTTCTTATATTTTGATTAGAAAATATTTTGCGACCTTTTATGTAAAAAAATCTTAGAAAATTTCGTTCTTCGAGGTTTAACAAACTCTAAAAATTTTTGTAATTTATAAAACGCTTATTCAATGCACAGTTTTGTTAAATATATTATCCTGAGTGCAAAAAATGTTGCTTTAAAGTTATATCTTGAATAGAAAAAATTCCTTATCATTTCCAGTAACATAGAAACACTAAAAACTGATCACCGAGAAAAAGCACTTTAAAGTTTGGCTTTTCCATTAGAACACATAGCATGCATGCCCTAAAGTCACTTATAACTTTTCAAATAATTTAGCTAGAACAATGCTATTTTTTTCTGAGTGTTTTAAATAACTTTAACTTTTGAAATAAGCAATAAAAATTTTTTTGGTCTTTTGGTTATTTTCGAGGTACTGTTAAAGGCTTTGACATTTCTAAATATGTGCAACGTTTTAATTCGCTTTTCGGAGATTCCCACTGGTATACTTTTCATAGAAAATTTTCAGAGAAATTTTTCATAGAACTTTTCATAGAAATTATGTCTTGCGCCTTTGACAATTCTTTGACTTGCCCCTCAACAAGCCGCCAAGTTGGCTGCCTCGACCTCGCCGCCTACGGCGGGCTGGTGTACTCCACTTTTTGCGGTGTGCTCTGTATTTTCAGCGTAGCACACCTCTGGAACTAACTCATTCCGTCGGGCTTCGCCGCACAACGACCTCCTGAACCGATTCATTCGATTTTATAAAAGACGATTTATCTCTCAGCACCGAATGTCAAAAAAAGAACTAACGTCATTCGAATTAGGCACTTTCCTTGGAATGAAGGAATCAAAGGGGAATTTGGTACTCTGCCAAGTTGAATTTCCTTATATCCATCAAAACAAGGATTTTTTTTTTTTTTTTTTGAACACTTCCGGGTTGCGAAATTTCTGAGTTCTCAAGCATAATCTAAAATTTCGGAGGGAAGAACCGAGAGAAAAAAAAATGAAATGAGTTTTTAATTAATGTCTTCGCTTGTTAAAATCGTAGAGTTATATAAATTGGCCATAATAAAGAATGAAAAATTACGAATCTATCGATACCTGGTTCAATGGTCAATTCACTGTCGTTTCAGAGAAGTAAAGATAATATAGATACATACATACATACGCTTAGTTTTTAATAAAAAAGATATTTAAACCATCTTAAGCAAAAAATCAAATATTTTACGTTGTACCAAAGCTCAATATATTAAGATTATAAAAGCGCATCAAAAATCATAAATAAACTAGTCATAAATAAATAGTGTTCATAGTATAGTAAATATGGCACACATTTTCCGCTTAAAACGCGTTTAAATTTCTTGTAGTATAAATGATAAAGGCGTACCATACCAGAGCTAAAACAATTCACTTATTGCTATTTATTTTTAAATTTGTTCGTTCGTGAAATGGCCAATTTCTACAAAATAAAGTATGTGTAATCGGATTAAAACTATTTTAAATAAAATTTGAATGTGAAATTCTCTGTAATCATCTTTGTCAAAGAAAATGTTTTAATTACACAGCCGTAAAAATAAACTCGGATAGCATTTCTTTAATTAAGTTTGCATTCTATCTGAAATCTTATTAAAATTTCTTAATTTGATTTAGCTGAGATTGATTTATATGAAATAATAATTCAACTAGAAAATCTTTAATTATGTATCTGTGTTGCGTATGTTTTCATTAAGAGACTCCCAGGGGTTTTAAATTAATAAAGCTTCTGGCGACAAGAAAGCTATTAAGTTGGCAATGAAAGATTTTAGTTCATGGTGATTTGTTACAAGATCTCATTATTTACATGAAACAAAGCACTAAGTCGCTACGCATGCACCATAGAAAGTTGTTAATAGATGAAAGATCTAGTTATAGAATATTCTGTTAAAATTAATAGGGAGTTTTAACCTCCACTTAAAATATAAGTGATTTGTTACAAGATCTCATTATTTACATGAAGCAAAGCACAAAGTCGCTACGCATGCACCATAGAAAGTCGTTGATAGATGAAAGATCTAGTTATAGAATATTCTGTTAAAATTAATAGTGAGTTTTATCCTCCACTTGAAATATAAGTGATTTGTTACAAGATCTCATTATTTACATGAAACAAAGCACAAAGTCGCTACGCATGCACCATAGAAAGTCGTTAATAGATGAAAGATCTAGTTATAGAATATTCTTTTAGAATTTATAGGGAGTTTTATCCTCCACTTGAAATATAAGTCTCGCCAATAGTTTTAATTAGAGACGTATATTTTCAGATTAGATTCTATTATTAATGAAAAATATTGTATAATAATAAAAAGCTTTTCTCTTTAAATTCAAAACTACTTCCTTTGAAGTTGAGTGAAGTGAAAAACCACCGTAAATAAAGCACACAAGGAAATCTTTTCTTCATTATTTGTGCTTCATTTAGTTGGGTTTTCATTTCATTCATATTTTAGCACTAAGTTTTATTGAACATTTTACTTTTACTTCCTCTTCAGACAAAATAACACCAGTTTTTAAAAATGCTTAATAATCTATATATGTATAAATGGATGTATGTATATACACTGCGATGCAAAAGTTTAGACAATTGGCAAATATGTGAATAAAAAGAAAACTATTCAACGAAATGCTTTCAAATTTCTACTGCAGGTACACAATATGGTCCCAAATACGTGTACGGAGTTCTTAAAATTTTAACTGGAATCAAATTTTGGATATTACAAAAAACAATTTTTAACATTGTTGCAAAAGTTTAGACAATAGTCATATTTTATGCAAATATCCCTTGAAATGTAATTGGTAGAGGGAAAGGCGGGACTTTATTATTCAATTATAAAGTGCAGAGATTGCTGAATAAATAATCAAAATCTCAAAAGCTCTGTAGTTCTCGTGTAAAGAAGATGAGAAAGTTTGGAAGCCGAAATTTGAAAATGAACCTACTTTATTAATTTTTTGTCTTTTAAATCGGCTCTAGTATGGTAGTACGTTGTTTTTTACTTTGTGGAGAGCAAATTCAGACATGCGTATCGATCAAAAAGTCCAAGAAAAATTACATTTCTTAAGGATGGAGGAATTGAAAAAACGGCTCATACTGACGATTCGCCCCTTAATCCTACAAAACTTCAACTTGGGTCAAAAACAGCACGTGACAGCATAAGTAGATGAACAACTGAATCGGAATGCATTAAAAAAACAAAGAATTGTGCCTGAGCCTTTTCGGACAGAGTGTCCCAAATAAGCCAGATTTTAATGTGAAAAGCAGCATACGTATCATCGTGACTAAAAAATGAATGGTACTTTCTTTGATAAAAATTATTAAAATTGGGATGGCCTAGATGGATTATAATTATATTCGCGGGACTTGAGAAATATCCAATGATCATATGCTGTGCTGCTTTTACCATTAAAATCTGGCTTATTTGGGACACTCTGTCCAAAAAGGCTAAAGCACAATTCTTTGTTTTTTTATGCATTTCGATTCAGTTGTTCATCTACTTATGCTGTCACGTGCTGTTCTTGACCCAAGTTGAAGTTTTGTAGGATTACAGGGCAAATCGTCAGTTCGAGCCGTTTTTTCAATTCCTTCATCTTTAAGAAATATCATTTTTCTTGGTCTTTTGATCGATACGCATGTCTGAATTTGCTCTCCACAAAGTAAAAAACAACGTACTACCATACTAGAGCCGATTTAAAAGATAAAAAATTAATAAAGTAGGTTCATTTTCAAATTACGGCTTCCAAACTTTCTCATCTTCTTTACACGAGAACTACAGAGCTTTTGAGATCTTGATTATTTATTTAGCAATCTCTGCACTTTATAATTGAATAATTAAGTCCCGCCTTTCCTCCAACAATCACATTTCAAGGGATATTTGCATAAAATCTGACTATTGTCTAAACTTTTGCAACAATGTTAAAAAATGTCTTTTGTAATGTCCAAAATTTGGTTCCAGTTATATTTTTAAGAACTCCATACACGTATTTGGGACCATATTGTGTACCTGCAGCAGAAATTTGAAAGCATTTCGTTGAATAGTTTTCTTTTTATTCACATATTTGCCATTTGTCTAAACTTTTGCATCGCAGTGTATATTTGTATGTTTGTTCCTTATACAAAATCGGATTTTCATCAAATTTGGCACAGAGGTACCTTGATGCAGTAGAATTCACATAGGTGGGGTTTTGAAATTTAAAAAAAGTCCAAAAAGCTCAAAATTCACATTTTTGTCCTTAATTGTCATTTTCTTTTAATTTTGAATACATAGAGTAATAGAGAAGCTTTTAAGCATACAAATTGATAAAATTTAACCCATTTAAATATGGGTATTTTTCAACAAAGATTACGATTAACAATGAATTATCAATTTAAGGCTCACCAATTTAATTTTATCATGAAATAGGTTTAAAACAATTATAAGTAGCTATGTTGTATTAATGAGCACCCGGGCAACGCCGGGTAATAAGCTAGTATAATATAAATTTATGAATTCAAGTTGGAGTTAAACTTCCATAAAATATAATCAATCTATTACTAAAAATAAATGCGTTTAATTCGTTTTGCGATAGGTAGATAGGGAGTCATGAAACCAGATACTTGAATGATCCGATGCAGTCACTAAATTTTGAAATACTAGTTGGCACATGCAAAGCATTCGCGCACGAGCGAAAAATTTTAAAAACTGTTGTTTTAAGAACACTTTTTGAAAAAAAATAACATGCATCTTTTTTCTTAATATTTTGTCGAAAGAGGGTAGGGGGAGGGAATCTTTAAAATGATACATTAATTTTGAAATTTAATAAACTATTGAAGAATTTCTGACCTAGTCACAAAAAAAGAAAAAAAAACACCTCTGGGAAATAATATACATTATATAGAACAAAGGTAGATAAGTGCCCCCTACTCTTCTTTTCAGGATTGCCTCACCCCCCACTGATATAGAATGTACCTGCTCCAAGACTTATTATACTTAAGAGATAACGGGAGCTGATATCCTGTTCTGTTCAGTTTTTTTGAAAATTTTAACATTTTGAGCGAAATCCAGGCTTATTACGCGCAAAAATAAGTTGTGTGGACTATACTGCCGTGCTAAGCTCAAAAGTGGCTCTACAGCCCAAACTGAGATATTGCTCTTTAAAGTTTTGCTCCTTCATTTATTTGATTCAATAGATACACTTTCAGAATTTTTAAAAATATTCCCCGTTCTTAGATGACCATAAAACATTGTATTTAATTAAAATATGTTACAAACAACCGCTTGATGACAGTAACTCGATTTTGATATTAAAAAAAAATGCAGATATGACTTTTGTGCTTAGCAAATCAGTATAGGGCTCTTGCATTTCTTTTGTTAGAAATTAAGCGATGATCTGCTTTAAGTTGCAATAACTTGAAGTATTTCCTGAAAAGTCTTTTTACGCCGTAATTAATTTTTACATTTATTTCAAGCGACAGTAAGATAGTGACGAAAATAGAAGAAAAGTAATTCGTTGAAATGCATTTTATAAACTTGAAACTAAAAAATGTTACGTGTGGCAATACTAGTAAAACAAATTTTTCAGCTTGCTTTGTTGTTGCCCAAATCGCGAAATCGCAGCTTGACTTTTTCAACTGCACCGTAATTTGGCGTGAAGTTCGACTTCCACAGTACACGCATGCCATAGGGACCCATTTATAAGGTGGGAAACCATTCAGTATTGTTAACCCTGACTATATGGAGTAAATGTCATAGTTTAAATTATTCACCATATACTCAAAGTTCTCTATCCCACTCTCCTTGTCTACCTGTACAACTGCTTATATAACCTTCTGTGTAATCCTGTTTTTAATGAGAAAGTGTAAACTGCTAACCTTATGTGATTATATGTTTCAATTATTTTATGTCTTTGTGTCATTATATGTTGTAAATGCTTTATGCTTCGTGTTACTATTCGTTGTTATTATCGTATGTTTTTGTGAAAATCTGATATTGTAATTGTTATAATTGTTTAATGAAAAGCCTCGAGGATGCCGTATCAGGTTAAGTTACAACAACTACAGGTACTGTGGCCTCTCGAGGAGTGAAGTGAAGTGGGCAACCATTCACATCACAACAACACGTTCACACAAAGAAAGGACAAGGATTGGAGAGAGAAAGTACATCATGTCCGTCCCGGTATTCGAACCCGGGTGGATAAACTTACTTTTTACTCGTAACATCGAACAAGGGTAGCGTTTTCATACTTCTAATGAGCTAAAATGCAGGTTTTCAAACGTAATCAAAGATTCATTTGTGTTCAAGATTTTTGAAGCTAAATGAAATGAATTTCTGATTATTTGCATAAATTAATTTTTATTATATGTTTTTGTCATTGAGTTTTTCGGTTCACTTTAATTACATCATCTTAAATATTTCCAAATATTAATGGTAGTATCAAATATACGTAAGACTAAAAAGAAAATATATCTACTGCATAATTTCTTTAATTAACCCTTCTGGCAACTAAATCTTCGTTTTAAAGGAATATCATTTTCTTTTATATTTTATTAAAAGTCCATAATACAGTAGAGAACCAATTATCCGGGATGTTTGGGACCACAGCTATCCCGGATAACTGAATTTCCCGGTTTTCTGGATCGATACGAAGCGATATTTGCCAATTGTTTATAAAACCCAAGTTACTATAACAAATAAATGCATCCTGAAGAGAAAACGCTCCAGAAGTGCTTATAGATATTACAATATTAAAAATTTCTGAGCCACTTATATGGTATTTATGAAGAAACCGTTCATATTCATTTAGGTATTTCAAAGGGAAAAAAAAAAGGCTCTTCATTTTTTAGAAATTGCCGAAAATGCGTATTTTAAAAAGTGGTGGAAAAATCGACAAAATGTTGCCGGTTTTCTGGTTTCCCGGTATTTTGGTTCCCGGATAAAAGGTTCTGTACTGTATTGTTTTCAGTGACACTTCATTTTAAAGTGATCGGAATTTCCACGATATTTTTCAAGCATGATTTTGCGCATAAGCACACATTTTCTCTGCATTGTTTTAAAATATACATAAAACAGAAGCTTCTGCAATGACGTACATTTATCCTCGTCAATCTGCAATTATTGTCTGTTACTTTACAATAGGCGTATCGAGGTCATAAATTTTGCGTCATCTCTATGGAAACCTAACTCGACAAACCTAAAATAAATGAATGGCCTCAGCAGTTTCCATGGAGACGAGGCAAAATTTGTGACCTTGAAAGCTGAGGAGAGGTGGTATTGTTTTCTCTTTTATTATTCTCTCAAGGTTGTAGTTGCACTAAGATCCGTATTTTATATAAGATTATTTCTGCTAAAATAAAGAGAAATTAAATAGGAAAATATAACTTATGTGACCCAAAATGTTGCCATCTTTGAAATAAAACTGGTTTTTATTCTAGTATTAAAAGATTCAGTTTACTCTTTTTAGTTCTCATGTTTCATGCAAAATAATATTGCTATATTTTGGCTTTGTGCATGAAATTTTTTGCATTCATTATTTTTCATTTATTATTTTGCTTTTATACAAAACTTGTATGATCATTTATTGGAACCTACCTGCACACAAACAGTTGCATTAAAAGTTCTTAAATTTTCCCATGCATAAAATAGCATAGGCTAGGAAATATAATTAAGTTCAGAAGAAAAATAATTGAACCAATTCAATTAATCTCTTTTCAAAAAATAAGAACAAAAACTAGTAAGTTAATGGAATACAGACGTTAATTAATTGTAAAACTATTCTTTTTAATAAAGAACTTAGCAGGAGAAAAAAATTTAGAAAAAAGTTGAAATAAAGAAAATAACTTGACAAGATGAAAAGATTTTCGGTTTCTTTTTACACCGAAATAAATAACTCGACTTTTTTTCTTATGCAGAAGTAGCAAGAGTTGATTATAAACTGCTTTGATTTTTTTTATGCTAAGACTTTTCTTGAAACAGGGATGTATAAGTTCCGTTTTTATCTGATCACTGTAGAAAATACGATGATAAATTTACCAATAAAAATATTCGTTAATGCAACAGAAGATTTCGGGCAGTTTTAAGTTTTTACAAATCTTTAAGGGGAAAAGGGAAAAACATATTTTAGATTGTTGTTAATTAATGGTTAATATTAACTTTGAGAAAAACCTCAATGTAACTTAATTGGGAGTTTTTTTCTTTATTTCTTAAAGAATACGATGCAGAGGTAACCTTATACATTTTGGAAAACCCTCCCCCTCCCCCCAATGCTGCTTGAGAAAGGTATATACAGTCGACCCTGTTTATCTCGAACATGCTTATCTCGAAAACCTCTCTACATCGAAGTTTTTCAATTTCCCTGCTTTAACAGCATACATTTAATGCTTTTTCTCATGTTTATTTCGAATGATTTTTCCTGAAAACTTCTGTATCTCGAATTTCTTACGACTCTCATTTTTGAATTTCATCTCCAGCCATTTTTAAATTTGTCAACTTGGTGAATCATCTTTTGCACAATCATTCAAAGACTATGTTCGTACTTAAAGGTATGCATTTACTTGCTACCGATATAGTCATCCCAATTAGCAAAACTTGGACTCACAACACGTTGTACAGTAAAATATTCAACACTATCAATGCAAAACAATCTATTAAGTATTTAACTTTGTTCCAATTGTTCATTTTTGGGAATTTTATCACAACCTCTATATCTCGAAACCTCCGTACCTTGAATTTTTCTTCTGTCCCGTGAAATTCGAGATAGACAGGTATATATATATATATATATATATATATATATATATATTAGGGTGAGTCGAAAAAATCGATTTTTTTATTTCGAAATCGCATTACCTCTCAAAATATGTGGTTTAGTATCCACAACTTGGGAAAAATAAGAAAAAAATTCTAAGTTGACGTCTTCGGTTCGCGCATGAGGCTCAAAGTTGGAAAAAATATGTTAAAAATGGAAATTTTCAAAAGGAAAAAAGAAAAAAAAAAATTGTAATTTTTTATAATGCAACTGTCATAAGCTGTAAATATTTTGTGCATTTTTAATCTAAGAAAATATTTTATAGCTTTTACATACCATCATTAGCTTGCAGATCAGCCTTAAATTGGGCTAAAATCGCCTACAATGTCAAATTTCGAAAATATCGATTTTTTTTTATTTCGAAATCGCATTACCTCTCAAAAGTTGTGGTTTGGTATCCAAAATTTGGGAAAAATAAATAAAAAATCTAAGTTGACTACTTCGGTTCGCGCATGAGGCTCAAAGTTGGAAAATATATGCTAAAAATGAAAATTTTCAAAAAATAATTTGAAAAAAAAGTAATTTTTTTTCTATCGAAACTGCTTTAAATTGTTAGTAGATAACATAAGTTGAACCCAAAAAATTATATATGACTATTAGAAGATACATTCTGTTTGTGCATAAGGCTCAAGATATGAAAAAAAATGCCAAAAACTGAACCAGAACGCACTATGTCGGCGCTGTGTCGGTATATTTTTGTTCTACAGCCGACTTTTCTAGACATTACACATATTCTAGGAGACAGTTCAAAGTCCCTGCAGTCTGCACTCCCTTAGGTTGTCACTTATTAGTCAGCTAGACCCGCCAAACAAACAGCATCTTTAATTAGCAACTGAAAGTGAATCAAAAAGTGCAGCGTGTTTGGTTTAGCTTTGGGTGAGTTTTTTTTTTTTTTTTTTTTTTGTAACTTTATAGCATATTTTTATGCTCAAGTTTTGTTAGACTGTTCTCCGTTCTCCGAATAATAAATAATGGAACCCCGGAAAACTTCTAAACGTTTAATTATTTGTCCGTTTTTTGGTGCACCGAAAGGGTTAAGTCAAAGTGTTTTACCCACATGTGCAGATGTGTTGTTAACTTGTTTTGAAGAAAAATCGCAATCTGTAAAAGGCGAACCTTTTTCATGGATTTCAGATTGCATATCTGCTTAAATAGCAGAAATTTACTGCAAAGCTTCTATACCAATGTACAGTGGTAATACCAATGTGCGTTCTATACCAATGTACAGATGTATAGTGTACATCTACAAGAGATTGGCTTTTTAGCACAAGAACACGAAAAATTCATTGCACATCTGAAAGAAGCAACGTCAAAAAGTTTAGACTTCGCTTAATTAACAAAATGATTGAGTTTTGTCTTGAAGTTCAATTTATCTTTATCACGACTAAATGACTTTCTCAAAGTGTAGTATTATGGTAATCCTTTATCAATTTTACAATACGTACATGACTGACCGTTGGTATAGAAGCTTTGCAGTAAATTTCTTCTATGAGCTATGCAATCTGAAATCCTTGAAAAAGGTTCGCCTTTTACAGATTGCGATTTTTCTTCAAAGCAAGCTAACAACACATGTGCACATGTGGTTAAAACACTTTGACTTAACCCTTTCGGTACACCAAAAAACGGACAAATAATTAAACGTTTAGAAGTTTTCCGGGGTTCCATTATTTATTATTCGGAGAACGGAGAACAGTATAACAAAACTTGAGCATAAAAATATGCTATAAAGTTACAAAAAAAAACTCACCCAAAGCTAAACACGCTGCACTTTTTGATTCACTTTCAGTTGCTAATTAAAGATGCTGTTTGTTTGGCGGGTCTAGCTGACTAAGTGACAACCAAAGGGAGTGCAGACTGCAGGGACTTTGAACTGTCTCCTAGAATATGTGTAATGTCTAGAAAAGTCGGCTGTAGAACAAAAATATACCGGCACAGCGCCGACATAGTGCGTTCTGGTTCAGTTTTTGACATTTTTTTTCATATCTTGAGCCTTATGCACAAACAGAATGTATCTTCTAAAAGTTATATATAATTTTTTGGGTTCAACTTATGTTATCTACTAACAATTTAAAGCAGTTTCGATAGAAAAAAAATTACTTTTTTTTTCAAATTATTTTTTGAAAATTTCCATTTTTAGCATATATTTTCCAACTTTGAGCCTCATGCGCGAACCGAAGTAGTCAACTTAGATTTTTTATTTATTTTTCCCAAATTTTGGATACCAAACCACAACTTTTGAGAGGTAATGCGATTTCGAAATAAAAAAAATCGATATTTTCGAAATTTGACATTGTAGGCGATTTTAGCCCAATTTAAGGCTGATGTGCAAACTAATGATCGTATGTAAAAGCTATAAAATATTTTTTTAGATTAAAAATGCACAAAATATTTACAGCTTATGGTATTTGCATTATAAAAAATTACAAATTTTTTTTTTTCTTTTTTCCTTTTGAAAATTTCCATTTTTAACATATTTTTCCCAACTTTGAGCCTCATGCGCGAACCGAAGACGTCAACTTAGAATTTTTTTCTTATTTTTCTCAAATTTTGGATACCAAACCACAACTTTTGAGAGGTAATGCGATTTCGAAATAAAAAAAAATCGATATTTTCGAAATTTGACATTGTAGGCGATTTTAGCCCAATTTAAGGCTGATCTGCAAACTAATGATGGTATGTAAAAGCTATAAAATATTTTCTTAGATTAAAAATGCACAAAATATTTACAGCTTATGACAGTTGCATTATAAAAAATTACAATTTTTTTTTTCTTTTTTCCTTTTGAAAATTTCCATTTTTAACATATTTTTTCCAACTTTGAGCCTCATGCGCGAACCGAAGACGTCAACTTAGAATTTTTTTCTTATTCTTCCCAAGTTGTGGATACTAAACCACAACTTTTGAGAGGTAATGCGATTTCGAAATAAAAAAATCGATTTTTTCGACTCACCCTAATATATATATATATATATATATATATATATATATATATATATATATATATATATATATATATATATATATATATATATATATATATATATATATATATATATATATATATATATATATATATATATATATATATATATACCCACTTAAAATCTCGAAAATCGTCCAAAATATCGATTTTTTTTTTCTTTTATTGTCTTAAAAATGTTCTCCATTCTGTTAGATTTCAAACAATACTAAGATGTTATCAATGTTTGGAATATTTCTCGAGTTACAGGGGTTTTTCTTTAGGTGCTGCCATTGCTTACAACGTGTTTCCAAATCTTTAAACCCCATCTCTGAAGAATTGCCTTTTTGCGATATGTTGCTTTCTTCCAAACATAATTACACAACAGCGAATTCATCTACCTCAGTTATTTTAATACCATTGGATTCTGCATAGTTAAGGAGATGTGGTCTGCCCCAATAAGAGTTGTTGCTTAAAAAATTAATTTTTAGTGAATTATTAAATTTATTTTTAAAGTTTTGGGTTAAATCTTGATTTTTTTTTTCCTCTTTAGCCTACTTTCCCGTTAAAAATAAAGAATACGAAAAAAGTATTAAAAGTAGCTTAATGCATCTAAAAAATATCGCCAAGTCCAAAAAATATCGCCAAGTTAAAAAAGTATCGCCAAGTTAAAAAAATAAAAAGGTAAAATGAATATCGAAAAATTAAAAATTTGAAAGTAGGGTATTGAGATGGGGAATTTGTGTGTCTGTCGGTCTGTCGGTCGGTCGGTCGGTCTGTCTGCCCCCCCCCCCCTAATAACTTTTGAATGAACATTCCGATTTGGACAAACTTTTTTTTGTTGGAAAGATCTCGGAGAGTACAGCTCATTCCCATGTTTGATTTTTCGATTTGAACAATTTTTGGTTCAACTTTGAACCGTTTAAACAAGCTGTCGACATTAATAACTTTTGAGTGAACAGCCCGATTTAAACAAACTTTTTTTTGTTCGAAGGATCTCAGCAAGGATACTTCATTACCATTTTAAAGTTTTAATGTGAACATTTTTTCGTTCAACATTGAACCGTTCAAGCAACCTTTCCCCACCTAATAACTTCTGAGTGAACCATCCGAATGGAATAAACTTTTTTTTTTTTGTTGGAAAGGTCTCGAAGAGTACAGCTCATTCCCATATTTGATTTTTCGTTTTGAACAATTGTTAGTTTAACTTTGAACCGTTCAGACAACCTGTCCCGCGATGCTAACTTTTGAGTGAACAGTCCGATTTGAACAAACTTTTTTTTGTTCGAAAGATCTTATCAAGGATACTTCATTCCCGTATTTACATTTCCGATTTGAACAATTTTTCGATCAATATTGAACCGCTCAAGCAAGCTGTCACCCCTAATAACTTTTGAGAGAACAGTCCGATTTAAATAAACTTTTTTTTTTGTTCGAAGTATCTCAGCAAGGATACTTTATTACCGTATTTAAATTTTCAATTTGAAAATTTTTACGTTCAGCGTTGAACCGTTCAAGCAACCTTTCCCCACCTAATAACTTCTGAGTGAACCATCCAAATGGAATAAACTTTTTTTTGTTTGAAAGATCTCGGAGAGGCTCATTCCCATATTTTGCTTTTTGATTTGAACCATTTTTCGTTCAATATTGAACCGTTCAGAAAAAAAAATTAACATTAGCGCCTACGGGAAATTTAAGTTGAATGTTGATCCTGAACTTAAAGTCGGATTTCCTTCAAACTAACTTTGTAAGAAAATGGTATTCATAAATAATGTTTATAAAGTACTTTTCTGAATAATCTTCTGTGAGGACTCTGATTCCGACTCCGCAAACATGGTGGAAATGCAGGCTCAGAAAAAAAAATGACTGAATGTGCAGACGATTTTTTATTTGTTAATTCATTTGTTTTATTTTATTTTATTTATTTATTTATTTATTTTTTTGGCAGACGATTTTTTTTGTAACAAAAATTCTTCATTCACAAGCGCATTTTATTCTTTATTTATATTTAACAACTGGCAATGGATTAAAAGTAAAATTCGAGACATTGTACTAAAGGACGGGTTTTTTTTTTTTCTTTCTTTGATAAAATGTGTTTTGATGCTCTTTGTACTTTTATTTATTTTTTATTTATTTATTTATTTATTTATTTATCTTATTTTATTTTATTTATTCTTTTTTTTTTTTTTTTTTTTTGAAAAAGAATGAGGATTTTTTCTACGGAAGAACTGTAACAGTTTTATTCTTTACAATGTGCGACAAAACTTTATTTATTCGTTTATTTACTCTTACGTATCTATTTCATCTGATGAGAGGGGTCTATTTTGCTTTTAGAAATCAGCTTTAAGTGCTAAAAAGGTATGTTTGACATCATTTTCAGTCTCAGATAATCAAGAGAATAATGATTAGATGCTAGAATGCCGATGTCGATGTACGGAAAGTAGGCTCGTTTAGTTCTTGACAGAACTTCCTGTTTTTCCTTCTGTCGTTAAAAATGTCATTAAAAAAATCTGCTTTCTCTAAAATCTTCTTTGAAACAGACCACAAAAAGAATAATATAAGGAATATTTTTGACGTTGTGTTGATTGTGTTGCAGAAATATTTGCTTTTAAGATATCGTATTTAGAAAAATGTGCTAATTAGCTTAAATCTGAATTAGTTAATAATTAGTTAATTTTTTATATATTTTTTATGTCGAAAAGGTTTTAAACATACATCAGTGTCCTTCTGTTAAAACATTGGATTTTAGAGTGAAAAAAGAATAATAATATCCAAGTGTGTACGCAAGGCGGTCATTTAGGGGTATCAGGGGGTCACCCCCCCCCCCCCACCTCCCCTGACTTTGTGAAATCAATGTATTTTCATATAAGTGGGCTTGTTTTTTGTTGTTTTCTGATGAAATTGTATTATGTTTGCCATCTTTGATCCCAACCCCTGGGAAAAATTTGAATGACGGGCCTGTGTGTGCGTATACCTTACGGTGTCAGGACTATAAAACAATCATGCAATGCAACAATCTAGTCACGAATTATTAAAAGATAAGAATATATCTGACGCCTCAAGGATTTAACTGAAAATAAACCATTATCCCTGCATTTAAAAAGAGGAGTGAAACAAAAAATATTCAGAAATACATTTAATTATTCTTAACGTTTTCCAGAACTTAATAAAACTATGAACTATTAAATTAGTTTCCCTCTTTTTTGCAGAAAACTAATGAAAGTGTTTGGATTGCTATGCTTTTTCCCGTTCATCAATTTTAAGTTCTAAA
The DNA here is from genome assembly GCA_038373865.1 of Uloborus plumipes. Classification (NCBI taxonomy): domain Eukaryota; kingdom Metazoa; phylum Arthropoda; class Arachnida; order Araneae; family Uloboridae; genus Uloborus; species Uloborus plumipes. The sequence goes on from JAXGGA010000110.1 coordinate 57,467, forward strand.
GAACACATTAGAAATTTATTTACTGAAAAAAACGATAAAAACCACTAATCTTTAATAATAAATAGCTGGAAAAATCCAAATTAAATTATTTGCATTAATGTAACAGCTTCGGACATATTATTTTGAAAAGGGCTGGTTTTTATTCGCTTTGTGTGTGTCATTAGTCCCACAAAGACGCGTCCAAAAGAAGGCTTAATTAACTCCCATTAAAGGTGTGGAAAATGGCACAAAAGATGTATCGATAATGAAATGAAATGCAGGATTTTAAAGAAAGAAGAAGAAGTAAATGAAGAGAAAGCGACATCAAAGAAGTTAAAGAAGTAGTTTTTTTTTCTTTTCAAAGTCACAAAAAGGCAGTTCTGAAACAAGAAATTTCAAAGGAACGACTAAAACAAAGACAGAATTAAAAGATTAAAAATGTGTTCTTTAAAGCAATGGAAATGGCGTTTTTTTTCTGTCTCTCTTTTCTATCTTTTAAGGTAGACAAATAAAGAATTTCAATGCAAATGAATGTTTTTCTAAATTTTTAATGACAAAAATATAAGAGATTTCGTGTTTTTTTTTTCTTTTTCTTTTTTTTTTTTGTGTGTGTGTGTGTTAACATATGTTTTAAAACGCTTCTGAAATTGAATGCTTTGTATTAAACCAGTACGCTTAAGTGCATTATATACTTCGGACTTATTCAGTTATCAATGCCTAAAACTCGGTTAATTATGTCCAAAAGATTTCGAATTTTAAGCTTTTTTGCACTCCAAAATGGGTTTCTCTCTCTCTCTCTCTCTCATTGAATATTTTTTTCCCTCTCAAAATCCTATAATATGCAGCGTTTGTTCTTGAAATTTTAAGGGAACAAGACATGAGAGAAAAGGGGAAGAGAATTATTCAAATTGTTCTGGAATTTAAAAAATAGAAAAATGTACTTAAAACAGATAAATGATAAACAAAGCGGAAGCAATAAAAATAAAAGCAAAAAAAATAGAGTCACTATTTTAACAAATAAGTTGTTGCTTTTGTTTTTTCATTTTAAAACATTTCTTCTTAATTTGTGATTGAAGTTTTTTAACAGCATCTTGTGACAAAGCGATATATCCTCTTGTCTAAAAGTGAATTTTGTTCTCATAAAATTAAAACTGGTGCATTTTTCAGTATTCAGTAAATCATCGCCAAACTTTAAAAAACAGCTTTTTTTCATTGTGTCATCTTCAAACAATGATGAAACGTACACATTTGTTTTGAAGCTACACGGATTTCACAGAATCTCTTCTATGTGTTAATTACTCTTCACTCACCTAGTTTAGTTTCAAAAAATTGCCATAATAACTGTGATCAGAGGTGACCATCCCCCCCAACCCCCCCCCCCCCCCCCAAGCTCAGTGGCGCAAATTCCCCCCAAAATTTCTCATAACCTCTTTGTGTTTTTTTTTACATCTCTTTTTTATTTTATTTATTTTGGAAATATTATTTATTTACTTTTTTAAATTATAATTATTATTTTTTATATGTTATTAATTTTTTAAAAGTTCGAATCATGCGCAGGATAGAATCGCTTTTTTTTCCCTTAAAGACATTCCAATCACACACACACGCACACTAAGTAAATAAATAACAAAGAAATAAAACAAATAATTTAAATTAAAAAATAAATTAATGAATAACTTTTATTAAAAAAATCAGAAAAAAATTTAAATTGAAAAAAATAAAATAAAATAAATAATTAAATAAATCAATTTTAAAAAAACTCCCGCCCCCCTTTTTGATGGCGCAGCTTGCGCCATATCCCCCCCCCCCTTTACGCACCTCTGACTGTGACAATATAGTTTATTTCTATTTAACTTCATGTTACTTTTTACTCCAACTAACCCTATATTCACTAGGTCAGGAAATCATCTTTCACCCCTGAATGATTTGTATACATATATTTTACCGTGAAAGTCCGAAGTCTGGTAAATGTCAAGATTATAACCCTTTGTAACGAGAGCTGGCGGCTCAAAGTAAAATAAATTTCCCCCTCACCGTACTTTTTCCTTGATGGTTGTTATAGTTAACGCGTTATGGACTTTTTCCCCACTTCGCTTTTGCAACAATGATTTAATGCAAACGGTTAAAATTGCTTTGTGCGTAACTATTATTCTGTTGAAAAACAGCGTCAATAACGCACAACATTTTCTCAGAAATTTTTCTGCATTATTGTATGACTAGATTTGTTAGAAAACATTGAGAAATAACTGAGACATGAGGATATAAATAAAAGCGTAAGCCTCGTTCGATAAATATGTAGTAAATGAAATACCTCAACAGCAGTGCATAAAAAAAAGAGTGGAGCTGTTTTATTTCATACTGTTTCCATGGGGACGATGCAAAATTTCTAAATTTGATGCGCCTATTTTAAATGAACCGAGTGTAGTTAAGGAATATCAACTTTTACGTATCAAAGACATTAATGAAGGACCGAATATTTCCTGTGAGTCACCAGTGAAAAAAGTAGACATTCTCCAACTTCAGTCTTTCACGGTAGCATTTATAAATAAATAAAAAACAAAATGAGTCAAACTCGTCCCACTCCTAACGGTAGAGTCACTCTATACAAAAAAGAAGATTTGAGCAGTATGATGACGGATTTTGCTTTTCCCAAATAACTTAAATCTCCAAACTTAATGAAATGCAAAAATCCATATAAATAAAACAAAGAATATGTATGTATATATGTGTGTACCTCATATAAATCCACAGTTTGCGTCGGATCTGGACGAAATTTGGCAGGAAAATACTTGGGCACACGAGAAGGATCATAGGGTGGTTTTTGAGCGGGAAAAAAGTACCGATCCGTTTGAATTTCGAATAAAGGACTTCAAAATGGCTCTATCTAGCGAAATACTTATCGGATCCTTTCGATCTTGGTCTCATTCGAAAGAACGCAAAAAATACCTGTTAGGAAAGTTTCCTCCGTTTTCAAAACCACTAATCGCTATCTCCACCCTGGAGAAAGATACGCGCATTTGAAAATTAGGAAATATCCATTTTAAATTGGATTTATAAAAATCATCTGCACGAGCGTGAAAGAAATTAAATAGAATGAAATCAATATTATTGATAACCAAATAGGTGTTTTGCCATTTTGTTTTTGAACATAGACAAATAAAATTCTTGCTTTTTTTTTTCCTGTAGCGGGAATTTAAAACTTTTTTGGCGATTGATTCATTTTTCGTACTGCGCAAAATGTCGACTTCCATCTAATCGGGACTTTTATAGACACGCGTTACTTGACATAAATTTTATTTTATTCTCAAGGTATACCGAGCAGAGCCGGGTCACACAGCTAGTACTGAAAAATGCATACTTTACTGATTTAAGGCAGGAATTCAAGTGAAACAGGCGATCGCAAGTTACAATCGCTACTGGAAATGAATTACATTAGAACGTTTCTTGATAAAAACATCGTGACGTCAGCGTAACGTTTGCCTATGAAAAACGAGCTAGATAAAACGTAACAGCCTACTTGGCGAGTAAGAGGAGATCACTGACTGCTTGTGAGCTCTTATTGGCTCCACCCGTAGTGACGTCAGTGCCAAGTTAAGTTGATGATAATGTAATTCACTTCCAGTAGCGATTGCAATTCGAAGCGATTGCAATGGTGTTTCACTTGAATCCCTGCCTTAGTCTTTCCTTAACATTTTCACGTAAAGTATGTTCCATACGAACACTATTTACGTTCATTCATAAATTGCAGATTGTAGAGTAATAATTACTGCTTAAATAATATTAGGAAATTCCATGTGCAGTAATTTACGTATTTTTCATGCGACTAGAAGTATGAAAGTCTTGTAAAAAGTATAAAAGAGTCTTCATAGAAATTCTAAAGTTTCCAACATTTAAAATATATCTTTAATGAAATTTATGGAATAGAATAAAACTATTTTTGATGATGATAATAAAATTCAATCAAGTTTCTTAAAAATAGTTAGATTCTATTTGTCATTTGCTTAGTTTTAAAAGTGCACCTGACGTCAAAAATAATTAATCATTATTTACAGTATCCTCAACGCACGAAAGTTTTTGGAAATATTTTAGTAAATAAAGTTATTCAAATCTAATTAATTTTCCTCAAATACCAGTAGAGTAGAGATGTAAAACAAAACTGAGCTTCCATTTTCTTTATTATTTAATAAGGTATGAACAACATTTTCCATTTCATGTTCATGCATTTTTCTGTTTCCATTACCGGTGTTCTATTTCTTTTCCAGAAGAGAATGAATAAAATTTAATTAATTCGAAGCAAAATGAATTTACGAAAGTTGATTTTCCACAAGATGACAACAAAACAAATGAAGCTTATTATTCGAAATCAAATCAAACGTGTATGTTTAATATTTAATATTGTTAGTGCGTTTCAAATATTCCTTTGTAAACTCATTTTTATGTTTTATAGAACATCCGCTCTACAACCGTTTTCTTACCGCTAAGTTTTTCAGATAATTATGTTCCCTAATGAAAAAGCTCTCTTATAAATAATTAATGCAAAACATAGTTTGCTGCCAATGCAATGGTTATTTTCCTACGTTGATGTCATTTTTCATTGACTTGTTTACACTTTTTATTTATTTACTGAGAAAACAAGAAATATTTTGCTTGGAGGGTAGAAGAGTTCTTGATTATAATTTGACTTGTATTATGCGCCCTTTGGTAACAAATGCAAGCTTCTGCTAACACAAGATCGATAGCAAAAATGAGTATCTCTAAACTGTTGAAAAAACTTTTATGAATCAATCTCCGCAAGTTTTTCCTGAAAAAACGGCGTGCTTCTTTACTGGAGCAATCCAAAAATTTGACAGTTTTGTTAGTTCTTTTTTTTATCACACATTACTTCAATGAATAGCATCCGAAAACGAAGATGCGGTGGGGCGCTTGGATCAAGCGTTGCGCAAGAAAAGTGTAGATCGAAGGTTTGATCTTGCTGTGCGCTTTGTCGCTTTTGCTTGACTTTCGTTTTCTTGAACAAAGAAAACAACACACTTAAAAGTGAAACAAAATTTAAAACAGAAAAGTGGGATTTTTGGCCTTTTCCGATGAATGCCGATTTTCGTACTGTTTTAAACAAAAGGCTGATTTTTTGCTGAACTTGAAGCCCAATGTGATTTGTTGTTGTATTATCTAAAAGCTAGTGAAATGGGCCAATTTTTAGTGGATTTGACCGTTTGTAGCACGTACGGTTGTTTTTGAAAAAGTCGGTTGAAAACAGGCGCGATTTCAATTCTGAGGGTTTTCAATGTTTCAAAGCTCACTGTAAAATGCGAATATCTTGATGGAAAAGCATCATTTTATAGGATTTATTCTGTTCTTTCCAAATATGTCTTTATTTGGCGTGTAGGTATTACAGGAATCTCTGAATTCGGAGTTATTCTCAGAATTTTATTTTTTGACTCATTTTTCCTATATCTACCATAACTCTGTTAGGAATAGGACATGATAATGGGTGGTTCTATGCTCCGCTTGGAATCTTCTAACACTCCCTTTCGGATGGAAGATTTTGTCAAATTCATGCTGCATATATCTATATGATAGTTTCTCTCCTTTCAACAGGTTTTGAATCTTGAAAGTAAGGACAAGAGCTAATGCTTCAATCCAAAAACAGTTATTTACCCTTACAGTAGCAATATTCGTTACTTCCTAATTGTTTCAGCAAATAACTGAATTCTTGAAGTAATGTGGTTATAAAAATTTCAATGTCACAAATAATAGTTGTTTGCTATTTGTTCAAGTGAATTAAAAGTTCAAGATTGTTCTCCTTTATTTCACAACTTTTGAGTTTCGGATCAAACCTGATTTACTGTTTGCCCGCTTAAGTGCAATAAGTCTGGGGTTTTTTATGTTTTGCATATTTTTTTAATGTTTTGTTTGTTTATTATTTTTTTTTAATTAAAATTATCAAACAATTGTCAAAGACGTTTCAAACTTGAAAGTTTCTCTTACTGGTTTCCATTTGGTCATTGCGATTGTATTGATTTTTTCTGTGTATGAAAAGTATTTTCTTCCTCTTTTTAACTAAACTCATGCGCTAACGCTTTTTTAATTCAATTAAGGTTACTGAACACTGTCACTGATAAATTAAAAGATTTTCTTTGTTTTCCCACAAATCTTGAGCTTCTGATTAAACCTGCTAAATGCAATAGTTATTTTTTTTTTTTTTGTATTACTATTTATTTGGTTTTTTTTATTTCAACTCATTAAGCTATGGTCAAAGACGTTTCACTTGAAAGTTTCTTTTTCTTGTTTCGGACTAGTCAGTATATTTGTATTACTTTTTTTCTGCATGAAAAGCTTTTTCTTCCTTTTTTATACTTCAAATACTAACACTTTTATAATTTAACGAAGGACACAATTCGCTGTCGCAACGGTGTTAGTACAATCACCTCAAGTGTTAAAGCATCAGTGGTAATAGGATCAATATCTTTGGTTATCAAACTAACATCGAATATTTTTTTGTCACAAGTTACGTAATAGCAATCAAAAAATCACTCTCATGTGCGTGCAAACGATACCATTTTGAACGATAGACAAAAATGAATCAGTCAACAACGTGAGATAAAAGATAATGAAATGACGACTAAAAGTTATTCGTTAAGTATGAATCCAACCTTTTTTTTTGCGAAATTTTTAAGTGGGATTAATATACAGTCGACGCTCGATATAACGACCGTCTCCGTCCTACAGAAAACGCTCTTTATAACGAGTGGTAGCTATAAGAGGTAGAACATAGAGTATATTGGAATACAGTTGCGGGTTTTCTCACCGGTTGTTATATTAGGATGGTCTTTATAACGTGTGGTCGTTATAACGAGCGTTGACTGTAGTAAATAATCGCTTCTAAAGTTTCCACTGCAACAACTTTTTTCGTGTATAGCAAAATATTTTTCTAATGATTTTTAAAACAATAATAAAATAGAATAAAAAACTTACAGTTCTCTACTGATCGTTAAAAAACGAGTCTAGAGAGAGAATACATTAGGTTATAATCTTTACTATGTGCCGTGCCACGAAAATCCTTACTAAACTTTTTAATCTTTCATTTTCGCAAAAAAAAACTATTCATTAAAAAGAAAAAAAGTTGTTTAAATTAATTAACAAGTGTCTTCTGTTATCTTTTTGCTTTTTCACGCAATTTCCTGCTTGTAAGGATTTGTAAAGTGTCAACGTTCTTTTGATAGAATCAACAACTATTCCATATCATACTCAAAATAAAAACAGCTTTGAAAATTTTAAGCTGTTGCAGTAGTTTTTTTTTTACATGTTTTATTCATTTATTTATTTGTTGGAACTGAAAGATGGTAAAGAAGCCCAGTGGCTCAGTGGTTGGGATTCGCTCTTCCACACTGGCTGAGGTCCCGGGTTCGATTCCCGGGTTGAGCACGGCTGACTCAGCCTTTAATCACTTCAGTGGGAAGATAAAATAAGTACCAAGCTTCCACGATAAAAATGTAAAAGAAATGTTAGGCAAAAGAGCATAACACTAATCGAAACGCTGAAATAATGTAGAGAGCCTGCACATAAGCAGCTTATTTCTTAGTTCTCATTAGCACATTCCAAGCAATTTTCACGCAAATATGAGTAAAGAGCAGCTGATGTTAGGTAAATTGTTCACGTGTAAACAAAGTAGCGTTTATTATTATTGTATCCCAACATGGAACATAGTAACAGGAATCATAATGTCAAAATAATAAATCCGGAGGCCAAAGATTAATTAGAATGTGATAAAAGGTCACACCGGTTTTCCTTGAATTAATTTTCATAGTATTTACTCACCCATTATAATACTTATATATATTCAACACTGTATTAATATCCCAGTCTCTTTTTTCTTTTCTTCATTTTTTACAAATCTCATTTTCTCTCCTCTCTTAACCCTATGTCTATATTCCATGTTGCTTGCCAGCTATCTCCCTATCTGTCTATAGATGTATTTTCCTTGATAATATGTCGGTTTAACTTTGAAATAAATTTTCTTTGTCAGAATGCATGACTTTATAAACACTTCATAAATATGTTTATTGTTTATTAATTATAGCCAATGTACATTTTTTAATCTGTTTCTCCCAAATTATTTGTCTTAATATTGCTCACCCATTACAATATTAAAATACTCATCACTCTGATACACTGGGGGAAAAAATTCCAACACTAAGAAAAAATTATGAAATTTGGGTAATGTATTTGTCTAGTCAACATGTTCGATTGATTAAATGTTCAAGATCACAGATGCTCAAGAAATTACTTTATAGCTGGTGTAACCTCCAAATTTTTGAATACAAGCCTGCAAGCGTTCATGCATTGTGTCATACAGGTGCCGAATGTCACTTTGTGGTGTGGAGTTCCATGTTTGTTGAACTTTTTGTGTCAATTCTTGGACGATCATTGCTGGCTGTTGATGATGCTGGAGTTGACGTCCAATGATGTCCCATGCGTGCTCAATTGGAAACAGATCTGGATATCTTGCAGGCCAAGGTAACGTGTCAACACTCTGTAGAACATGTTGCGTTGCAGCAGCGGTGTAAGGGCGAGCATTATCCTGTTGAAAAACTCCCTCTTGAATGCTACTCATAAAGGGCGGTACGATAGGTTGAACTACCAGACTGACAAACAAATTTGCAGTCCACGTGCTTATGATAACCACAAGAGTGCTCCTGCTGTCGTAGAAAATTAATCCCCAGACCATGACTCCAGGTGTAGGTCCCGTGTGTCTAGGCCGCAGATAGCTTTGATGCAGGCGCTCCCCTGGCCTCCTTCTGACCATCATACGACCATCATTGGCACCAAGGAAGAATCTGCCTTCATCAGAAAAATGCAACGGATCTTCACTCCGACCTCCAATGAGCTGTCTTGACACCACTGACGTCGCACACGGCAATGGTTTGCAGTCAACTGAATGCAGACTACAGTGTGCCTGGCTCGGAGCTGTCCTTGAAGCAAGCGATTTCTTACCATTCTTTGGGTCACGGTGGTACCAACTGCAGCTCGAATGTTCACCGCAGATGCAGTACGATGCGCCACAGCCGTAGGCAGGATTTGGCGATCTTCACTCTCAGTCGTGCTACGTGGCAGCCCGGAACCCGATCTTCTTGAGGCAGTACCATCCCTTGACCACTGCTCCTAACAATCATTCACAGTAGATACATTCCGGTCAAGTCTTTCTGCAATATCGCGAAATGAAAATCCACCTTCTCGTTGTCCTATTATACGAACTCGTTTAAACTCGGTGAGCTGTTTATAATGGCTTCTTCGTCTTCTTAAATGCAATCCTGGCTAACATGAACTCAATGCGTCAAATTTCACAGAAAAATAATACGCACGAGCTTTACAACACGCTTTTAAAGCAAACCTTATTTGAATATTCTGAGTGACGCCAGGTGCGCCACACTTATGCACGGGGCGCGAAATTTCAATCGATGTCTTCTTCCAGTTGTGTAAACACGCCTACCAAATTTCGTTTAACTAGCGCAAGTCTTTCTTGGTGTTGGGATTTTTTTTCCGCCAGTGTATCTCCCTCAATTTTCTATCTTTCTGTTTTCATAATTTTATAAAAATATTCCTTTATTTTTTTTTCTTTACCCTTGCGTCTATATTCAGTCGCATATTAGCAAACTTCCCACCTGTCTACATTTGCCTTTATGCGTCTATTCAACTTTACACCCACCTGTTCAATATACATGTATTAATTTATCTTTCCAAATATTTATACGACAATTTACTTATGCATTCTCTACCGTAAATTTGATTTTTATTTTACCTTTTCGAATTTCTGTCCCTCTTTTTAGGTTTTTACCTCTGACACCTCTGCATATTTGGCCATTTTTCCTGAACTAATTATGTATTTATGATTTAAACGTAGCTTATAGGTAAAAAAATTTTAATGCAATATGGGAAAAATGCAAGCAGATTTCATATTTAAAAAAAAGCTGGAATTCATAAATAGGAAATGGAGCCTTTAAAAAATTTAAGCAGAGAAAAAACTAAATAAAAGAAGCTACTTTATGTTTTTGATTCATTTATTATTTTATACATTCACTTTCTGGAACACTGGCACACGGAAAGCTTTTTATTAAAACTGAATAGTTTAGCTTTTAATATTCAATACAGTCTCTCATTTTGATTAAATTTATAATTAAAAACCTATTAGGCTATATGAGGCAAATATTGACTTTACTAAATCTCTTTTCATCCAGAAGTTTCTTATATAATTTTTAAAAAAAACTGCCAGAAATAGATAAAATACCAAAAATTTTAACATTATTTTATTTTTCTATTTAAACGTAATTGAGAGATTTTTTCAGACATTGATGAAATATAGGCTATCAATCAGGAACAGTGACTTGCCAAGCATTCCTCCCTCCTCCTAAAATTAGAACTATAATTTCAAAATTTACTGGTGAAAAGAGGGGGTGCTTGGAATGTTAATGGATAGAATATCATCCTGAATAATCTAATAAAATGTTCGCATAAAATCCAAAAATCATCATCAATAAGCAGTGCAAAACTATTCAAATGAAGCAACTAGTTTTTCTCATAATTCATTTATCATTTTGCATTTTATTTTAAATGCGCACAATTACACACATATATTACACGAAACACAGAGTTCCTTACGCACTATAAAATAGTTAGGGAGAGGAAACTAATTTTAAAGAAAATAATTAAATATAGGAAGGACACAATGATGACATAAGTGGGACCCGTTTTAAAAAGAAGGGCAAATGCTTCTATTTGAATTAGTCATTTTTTTTTTTTTTTTTGCAATTCATAATAATTTCAGAATAACAAGTTTTGTTTCACACATTAATCATTGATTATTCAACTTTAAACTGTGAGTTTAAAAGTGTTTTGTCTTGTTGCTTCTTTTAGATTAAAGAAAAAAAAATAAATTCCTCACATAGAGGTTAAATTTAAAACAATGAAAAATACTAATAAAAATGATCAAATCAAAAACTTTTTTCATGTTCATCATAAAGATTCCTTTCTAATCAAGTCTTTTCGGAGCTAATACTCGAGCTGTAGAAGGATTTAAGTAAAATTCTAATTTTTGTGTTGCCTCAAAAATTAAGTTTTTATGCACTAAAAGAAAAATGTTCAAATAAATGTGCGTAGTAGTAGGTAGTAGGTCAGAGTGTTTAATATACATCAAAAACTTGATCTTTGTTTCAACTTAATGTGAAAGAAAAAAGATATATTCTAAACAGGACCGTATTTAAAAGGTGGGCTTTTAAGATTCAAACCCCTGCGAAAATTTTCAAAACTACTACAAAAATGCTTTTCATAGTTTCTCACAAAAAAAAAATTTTTATTGATATGTTATTTTAATTTTCTTACTTACTTTGAAACTGCATTTGAAAAATGAAATCATCATTATTGAATAATTGAACAAATTAAGTGTTTTTTCTGCAGTATTTATTTTTATTGTGGTTTTCCCGAACATAATTTCTTAACAATACACATTTCCCTTCGAATTTTCAATACCACTAAAAAAACACTAAAATTCCTCAAATTTGTAAGCACCAAACTCTAAATTTAACACATCTAAAAGTGTCGTTAGATAGAAATTTCAAAAGTACTTCTTCGAATGAGCTTATATGAGTAAACTTACCTATCCAGATTTTTTTTTTCTTCATTGAAACGATGTCTTTTTTTTTTTTTTTTTTTTTTACATTTTTCATGTCAGTACCCTTTTAACATCTGTTGTAACAAAAACCAACAGAATATAGGACATTAAATCAAATTTTACTGACTTTATAGATTTCATGAGAAATAAGTTTGGTAAAACTTATTCCTCCCCGAAACGAAGATCTGATTACGGCCCTGATTCTAAATGTACTTAAAACTGTGTAATAGCTAAAATTTCTCTCCTAACTATTACCTAAGCAATTGTAAATAAATTTCATCAACTCCAGGAGCTACGAAATTCACCATAGGCAGTACAAAATACTGTTTTATACTGTATGATAAAAATTCTCATTTCTGACAGTAAATAAAGTTAGGAATTCCCTTGTCGAAAGAATGCAGTTGAATAGTTTCGCCAACTATGTTCTTTAGCATTCAAAATGACGTCAAGTACTTACAGCAAACTTCATGTAGTTCAGCTTAATAATAAGAAAGTATAATTACTTTGTGAAGGGAAAAAAAGGCAACGCTGTGAGAAGATTTCAAAATTTCATGAAACAAGTTGTTTGAAGTGGGAAATTATCTCAGAATATTGTGTTTTGGTTGATTTATTTTTTATTTAGTGCTTGTTTAATATATAGATCACTTTATTTGCTTTAATAGAGTTTACGTGTGTATGTAATTGCTTATTAATATTGTTTCATATACAATTTTTAACGGTCTTATAGCTAGCGAAATCAACGTAAATTAGAATCTCTCTCTTTTTTTTAAAACATCTGTTTCAACACAAAAGCTTCATTTAACAAATGTACGGGAATGTGGGGCGAAGGGAAATAGTGAGACAAAGGGAAATGGGAATTTTCAACTGTCTTATAACTAGCGGAACCAGCGCAAATAAGAATCTCTTTTTTTTTTTAATTCATGTGTTTCAACGTTAAAGTTTTAATCAACAAATGTACGGGAATGTGGGGTAAAGTGAAATAGCAAGACAAAGAAAAATGGGAATTTTTAACTGTCTTATAACTAACCGAAGCAGCGCAAATAAGAATCTCTCTCTCTCTCTCTCTCTCTCTTTTTTTTTTTTTTTTTTTTTTTTTTTTTTTTTTTTTTGCAATTCAACATAAAAGCTTCAATTAGCAAATTCACGGGAATGTGGAGTAAAGTGAAAGCAAGACAAAAGGAAATGGTGAAATAAAAATCTGTTTTAGCACAAACTATCTGGTGGTATAAAGCAGTGAGTAACCGCTCCTAAGCAAAGGCTAAGGCAGAAACATGCAATACACCGCCAACTCGACCATTTCGATCCATGGACAGCTGTTTCGAGCTTATTATGCTCTCATTAGCATGGAATACGGAAGTAGTCGAGTTGGAGGCAAAAATCGTCTTACATAGCAAAGAGAGCCAAAAAAACTGGTAGCTAATGTGAAATTAGAATACCAGCGAGTTGTACGTACCAAGTGCGGTCGCTCGCTTGTATTCTAATTTCACATTAGCTACCAGTTTTTTTTGGCTCTCTTTGCCATATAAGAGGATTTTTGCCTCCAACTCAACTGTTTTCGTATTCCATGCTGATGAGAGCATAATAAGCTCGAAACAGCTGTCCATGGATCGAAATGGTCGAGTTGGTGGTGTATTGCATATCTGGTGATACTTTGACTATGTAGCAACGCTTGTATAGTCTATTTCAGATGAAAAAAAAACCTCTGAAGCTAAAAGCATATGAAAATACAAGCAATTTTCAAAAACTAATATTCATATTGTAATATTTTGATGTAAGTCAAAAGCTAGTTGATCTTTAGAGCTGCTTATTTTTTAACTGGAGTCAACTATATGTTTTAAGAACATCGTTAAGCTAGATGAGTGGCCCTGCAAATAGCAAAGTTACTTTACAAATTCGTTTCGCACGACTTGTATCACATTACTCTACATCCCCGCCCCCCCCCCCGCCACTTTTTCCAGGTACACTTGCACAGAAATAAATTTATAGTAAATATAGTTCAGACATTTTTACTCCTTCAGCGGACTATAAGAGGGCGCTTATAAAAGTTAAGAGGGTCGTATATTCGATATGTTTGGCTTCTACGCAGAAAATCATGCTACTGACCAGTGGTCGGAAGTAGCGCGCTACAAGTAGCGAAACTACTGTAGTAGCTACATTTTTTAGTAGTTTGTAGTGTAGCTCACTACTTTTTAAAAAAAGTAGAGTAGTGAGTAGCGCGATACAAAAAAATAGTAGTTAAAGTGAACGAAGAAAAAAAACAAGGTTTAATTGACTCTGACTGGTGCAAATCTTGCACGAGTACAGCAGCGGATGCAATGAGAAATAAGATCCATAAAAATGTGAGCTGATCTTAGATACATCATTTTAACAGAATACATTCTATCTGTTCGATGTCATTGGTTTATTTGGCATCATAAATTTTATGTTTCCTTCGAATAATTTTCATGTTCCTAAATATTCCCTGGCAAGAATTTAAAAAAAAAAAAGTTGAATTCATTCAATATTTAAACTTTTGAATCCTTTCTTGTGGCGAATATTAGTAAAAATTGTAAAAAAAAATTTAAAAAGACAAATTTTAACAAAAATAGACAAGAAGGAAAAATAACAAATAAATTCAAAGACAATTCCTATTTCTATTCCGTACTCAAATGAGTTAATTTATCAATGCAAACCACATTTCGAATTTTTTCGGTCAATCCTCAAATGGTGTATGCATTTTATTTATTTATTCTTTAAAAAGTAACGAAGTAGCGGCTGCTATTTGAAAGTAGTTTGTAGTCGCTACATTTTGAAAAAAGTAGTTGTAGTTGTAGTTAACTACATTTATAACAAAGTAGTTGTAGTTGTAGTTCGCTACAAAAGAAATGTAGTTTTTCCAACCACTGCTACTGACCATGCAAATGTGATTATTTTTAGACACATTCAGCTTACAAATATTTTATATCTTTTTTCATAGTCTTTATTTACGCCCAAGCAATGCGATAGTTCTGAACTAAAACTTTTGATGAACTTTTCTATTTCAAGTTCTATGAAACTGCTCATAAAAGATCTCTTTGTTCTATTTTGTTCTAGAGCACATAAATTACAAGAATCCAGGTATATTATCGAAGCAACGGTCGATAGCATCAAGCGTCTTTCATTGTTCGTGTGATGAGTTTCTGGCAAAAGAAAATTGGGAGAATCTCGAAGACAAAAGTCTTCAGATTTTCACTCTTCCGATAAAATAAATGAACACATATTATCAAAGAAAATTTTGATTCATAGGTGTAATAGTAGTTGCAACTATTAACACCATGGAAAACGTTAAAGGCATTGATAAATAATGCCTTTTTCAGATAAATATGTTAAGGGAGGAATTCCACTCAATTTTGGTGACAAAAGTTTTGGGAATGAACTTTCAATCGGGAAGAAAAAATTGCAGAAGCATAAAAATAAAATTGAGGATAAAACTGCTCAGTGCACATGTTATAAATAATGGTATAAAATGAAAATGAATAAGATATTGAGATTATGTATTCATTCGGTCCCACGTTTTCTCAAGAAACTCTTTTGTTACAGTAAAGTAAACTGTTGTAAATTAAAGTAAACTGTTGCTTATTAAGTCGGAAGCCACTTTGTCAGTTGTGAATTAACGGCAATGGTTTATCAGAAAACAAAAGCTGTCTCTCTATCCTCAGCAAAAATCCTTAATTTCAAACAGTCTGAGGTCAAAAAGTAAGAATATGGTACAAGATATATTTATTTATGTATTGTTGGCGCTCTGTTCAGTCATATGTACAATGAAACCCCTTCTAACGGATATCCCTCAAATGCGGACACCCCTGTTATAAGGGCAGGTTTTGATTCCCCGATTCTGAGGCATTAAACCTTTTGTATCAGAAACCTCTCTCATACGTATACAGTCAAACGGAAGCTGAAACTGTTTTGGGAGTCATTTACATTGACAAATCCTTTTTTGCGGACGAATTATTTCAGGAATGAAAAATTAAATTTCGAAAATGAATTAATTAAACATTGGAAAGTTTTTTTACATTTATAAAGTTCATGAAATTCAGTCGTGTTATAGAGCTCCGCAATACAAGACTGCACGGACAGAAAGCTGTTCTTGTGAAGAAATGTTTAAACAAGCTTAACCATTTTATTCAGAGCCATCAAATGTTGTCAACCGGAAAGCAGCAAGCCCCCTATGCTTTAAAGATCTGTATTTAAAGCACTCATCAGATGCTTGATACTAAAATTAACTAGCCGAAATGGCAACCAGTAAACCAGTATTATATCACATTTTCTTGTGACTTAAAAAAATAGTTTGCTAGAGAAAGAGACAATGCTACTTCTTGTTTAAAACACATTCATTTAAAAAATATAGAGACCATTTTGTTAGCTAACACTACATCGGAATTGCAACCTATGGATGTTGAAATTAGGTATTCAAAACTCGTTTCTGATAGCTATGTTTAAAGCATTTGATCAATATGACAAAAAACGTTAAAACTGGAAGACCATAACCGTTGATGTTTAGGATGTGGTCAGCTATGGAAAGTACTCTTGGAAAGGATTAAAACTGAAACAATGGCAAGTTTTGCTTTCATCGCGTTAGATTTAGAAAATGGTATGTCAGAGCAAAATTTTGAGACAATGGTGAATTCTAAAGTTAACTGTCGTTAGAGCATCAAGTAGGGTTCAGAAACGCAAATTGATGAAATATAATGAGATAAAATAGCGTTAATTATGATATATATATATATATTTTGAATGTAAATTAACAAGTTTTGCAGGTGCAAATGTTTATAATAAATAGATAAGCTCCCAAACGGGTATAAAAAAGAGTGCTAAATCAAATATGTGTTCTAAAACGTGTTCTCAGCTGCGTTTGAAAACAGCCTGAAAAGTACCTGAAAAGTTCAAAACGTTCTAAAAAAAGTGTCCGTGCTCAAAAAGTGTTCCGGACCTTTTGCTATTTCTTTTGAAGCCAAATATGCTATCAATTTTCAATCAAAGCGTTGAAATAGCTTCTTGCTTCATTATTCAGGACTAAATGTTATTTTTCTACTTCTTCGTCGTAAAATCTCAATCATTTTTGTATTAAAAGTCGATGTCAGTGTGTAAAACTTCGTTACTGCCTTCATTTAGTAAATGTCAAAGACAACTTATTCAAAAGCCTAGTGGTCTGGTATCATGCGATCAGTTTTGTGTAACATACTTTCAAAAAAATCTGCTTCTATTCCATATTTCGAATAAACTCTATTCTGCATTATCATAATAAAATTTTTGACTGCGCTTCATGCTGCTTTTTCAAACGAACGAATTTCTTTTTTGCAGTAGTTAGGTTACGGGACATATTTTTGAGTCGCGGAAGCAAACTTATTTTCCTTTATATCAACATCCTTTGAATTTCACTAGGGAAAAATGCACTTAAAGAAATCGCATCGAGAAGGGCACTCTAGATCTTTTTTTTTTTTTCATTTGAGTAACAAAAAAAATATATTTTGCTTCATGTATACATCTATAGAAACCGTTTTCAAACAGCAAATATTTTATTTTTCGATAAGTTATTACTATAAATTCAATCTTCTGTGTAACGAAAGAAACCAAATTGAACCTATATGATGGGTAACAGGAAAAATCAGTGAAAATAAAGCGCACATTGTCAAAAAACATTTTTTTGACAGTTGGTTCAAATTTTAACGCTTGACATTCGTGTTCAGTTCAATGACTCATACTTTAGCGCAACGCATTTTTCACAAATTTTAGCCTACTTTCGCTTCAATGTTGTTAAAAAAATTGAATAAGGACAAGAAAAAATACTTAATGTATCGTAACAATATTGTTCAAAGCTGAACCAAAAAAGGTAAAAATAAGTTGAATAATTAAATAAACATTGAAAAACTAAAAGATCTGCAAGTCGATTTTTGGGGCGAGGGAAAAATTTCCTGATGCACTTTCAATTGAACCGTGTTCATTTTTTTTTTCTAAGCAGTAAAGATGCAAGCGCTAAAAGTTCAAAAAAGCATTGTTACTCTTATTTTATAAGGGTTACAATATTTTAAACCGATATGCATACATATTTAGACATATTTCTCTCATTAAAAACTGTTTTAAACCATATATAATCTAACAATTTAATGTAATGACATGAGTGTTCTCTTTTAATCAGAAATTTTGTTTAACTGGTTTTTGAAACAAACGATTCAATTTATACCTTTATTTATTAATTTATTTATTCATTTACAGGTGTTTTACTCTAGAATATATGATGCTTTTGATTGAGACTCCAACCAGAGGTAAGATAACTCCAAACTCCCGCCCCTCGAAACTATTTCTTCCTTTTAACAGACTTTTTTTTCCAGTAAGAGATATTTTCAGAGACATCTAATTATTCCAGATTTACAACTAACAATTCGTTAGTCAAACTTTTCTCTAGCATTGTAGTAAAAATATTTATCGATTTCTCTCATCGTAATCAGAAATTGTGCGAGAAAAACATATATGAGTGTTCTTTTAAAAACAACCAAGCTGACTAATTGGAACGTCTGAAGAGTAATTAATTAAAAGACGCTCTGTTGTTAAGAGAATGAAAGTGCTTCACATCACACAATTTCAAGGACTTAGTGGAAATCCAGATAATGAATAGAAATTACAGAAGCCATCTCAGTATAAATATAGTTATATTTTTAACTAAATAATTGCTCTTTGAAATCTTATTCCGTACTCAAAACTTTAACTAGAAGATATTTTTCAAAGACTTATCTCTGTTAGTACTATTCGGCAATTAAAGAATTTGCTGAATGGATATTTTAAGGGATATTTTTAAAGAAGTTTTAGCAGCATGACCATGGTATTTTCGCTTTAAAAAATTCCAAGCACTGGGTGCAAAAATTAACTTTCGAAAGCAGTACACAGTCAAAGATTAATACCTCAATTTATTTATTGTTTTTGCCTTTCAACTTATTAACAATTAATTCAATACCAGCCCTCTTTAAATGCAATTCATCGTAGGAACTTTAATTGCTGCATGTGATACAACAACGTGACTAAATAAGTATCTCCAATACTTATAGTATTATTTGCTTTTAAAATTCAGAAATTAAATAAATTATTATCGTATAAGATTACCATACACTCTTATTGTACCAGTTTCTTCAGCATTAACTACTTAAAGCAATTGTCTGTGATTAACATGGGCTTTATGATATACCGCGTTATTTTCTTTTTAATGCCAGTCTGAGTTTCGTTCTAGTTAAAATACACTGGCGGAAAAAAAAAATCCCAACACCAAGAAAGACTTGTGTTAGATAAACGAAATTTGGTATGCGTGTTTATACAACTGAAAGATGACATCGATTGAAATTTCGTGTTTCGCGCATAAGTGTGGCGCAGCTGGCGTCACTCAGAACATGCAAATAAGGCTTGTTTTAAAAGCGTGTTGTGAAGCTTGTGAGTATTATTTTTCCGTGAAATTTGACGAATTGCGTTCATGTTAGCCAGGAATACCTTTAAGAAGACGAAGAAGCCACTATCGACAGCTCACCGAGTTTAAACGAGGTCGTACAAATTGGCTACGAGAAGGTGGATTTTCATTTCGCGATATTGCAGAAAAACTTCAGTGGAAATGTTTCCACCATGAATGATTATTGGAAGCTATGGGTAAGGGATGGTACTACCTCAAGAAGATCGAGTTCCGAGCTGCCACGTGGCACGACCGAGAAGGAAGATCGCCGAATCTTGCGTACGGCTGTGGCGCATCGTACTGCATCTGCGGCTGACATTCGAGCTGCAGTTGGTACCGTCGTGACCCAAGGAACGGTAAGAAACTGTTTACTTCAAGGACAGCTCCGAGCCAGGCAGCTTGTAGCCGGTATTCCATTGACTGCAAACCATTGCCTTTTCCGACCGCAGTGGTACCACTACAGAGCTCACTGGAGGTCGGAGTGGAGATCTGTTGTAATTTTTGATGAAAACAGATTCTGAATTAGTGCCAGTGGTGGCTGTATATTGGTCAGAAGGAGGCCAGGGGACCGCCTGCATCCAAGCGGTCTACGGCCTAGAAGCACGAGACTCATACCTGGAGTTATGGTCTCTGGAGCAATTTCCTACGACAGCAGGGGCATTCTTGTGGTTATCCCAAACTCACTGACTGAAAATTTGTCGTCAGTCTGTTAATTTAACCAGTAGTACAGCACTTCATGAGTAGCATTCAAGGGGGCGTTTTCCAACCGGATAACGCTCGCCCTCACATCGCTGCTGTAACGCAATGTGCTCTACAGAGTGCTGACATGTTACCATGACCTTCAAAATCACCAGGTCTGTCTCCAATTGATAACGTATGGGATATCATGGGACGGCACCTCGAGTATCATCCACAGTCAGCAATGACGGTCCTAGTATTGACACAGCAATTGCAACAAGCATGGAACTCCATACCACAAAGTGACATTCGGCACCTGTATGACATAATGCATGCACGCTTGCAGGCTTGCCTTCAAAATTCTGGAGGTTACACCTTCTGTTAAATTAACATAATTTCACATTGCACAGCATTTTCTTGAGCTTAAATTAGCCAGTGATCTTGTACATTTAATCAATTAAACATGTTAACTAGACAATTGCATTACCCAAATTTCATTTCTCTACGGCAATTTTTTCTTGGTGTTGGGATTTTTTTTTCCGCCAGTGTAGATATGCTAAAATCAAACCTATTTTACCATTAATAGCACAATAACTCAGTTCTTTTTTTTTTTTTTTTGTAAACCATGTTTGTTTGCGTAAAGTAGTTCTTTAATGTCAAAGGTAACACATACATTTTTATTGCCAACCTGATTTTTTTGCAAATCGTATGACTGTAAGTTTTTGTCAATTTGATTTAATTTTATTTTAATGTTTTAGTAGTCAAAATAAAGCTGTAATAAATTCGTTTACATTTTTGCTTGCATAATAATTCTTTATGACTTTCAGGACCCTTGCCCTCTCCTAAGTAACACCCCCCTTCCTCCCCCACCTGTAATAGAAACTGCAAAAAATAACTTACACCGTACTTATATTTTTTATGACAAGAAATACTCGGATATTTTTTGTCAGTTTTACCGGAAACAAGTCGTGCTTTAAGGGGTTAATGGCTCATTTGATCTGCATTATGGTACAAATTTGTAATTACAGCATTGAAAATTTAAATTTTATTTCATAGCATTTTCTGAAAAAATATTTTTTGGCATTTTTATCCCAATTATAAACGTTATTACCATTGAATTTTCATCACAAGTGAGGTCAAAAAAGAGTCTTTTCGATCACAAGGAAAATCTTTATTTGTCTTTTGCTGTCGATGTTTCTTTGAATTTCCCTGGAGACACGAATACATTTCGATAAAGTTCAGTGGAGGAAATACATCGCAAGCAATCTTCGTCAAAGCATATAGAAACAAAATTGTTTTCTTTTGTGCAAGAATTGCTATGAAATGTGATATTGCGTTGAATATTTCATTACTCCCTACAGTTTCTCGTATGAGCCATGAAATAGGGGGAAATCAAATTTAATCCGTTAACTAAATATATTTGAATGTGCATAATCACCAAACTTTAATCAAACTTGGGACATTTTTATTAAGTTGGAAAAATCATGGAGAAGCTGCAATTTCCTGCAGGGGTGGAGTGAGCAATGTATTTACCCGATCCGTGCTAAGCTTTTGCAAGTGAGCAAAGTTAGCCTTTTCACTTCAGATTTACTCAATGAGTTGCATTGATTTCAATAATCATAAGGACTTTTTTTTTTGCTTTTAAAAAATCATTTAAAATTAGTGTAATCTAATTAAAAGATTTTAATTTGATTATAGTCATGAAAAAAACGGTATAAATAACATTTTTAAAAGGCAAATTCCCTAAGTTAACTTCCTTTTCTACTAATTTTTACTTTAACTATTTGAATTTGATAAGCAAGTCAAAAACTTGACATCAAGCTTTAAAAAGTGCATTTACAATATTTTTATGTATGCTGCTTTGAAAGTCAAATAGCGGTACATCTTTACTTTCTTTTCAGGCCAAAAAAATCTCCTTTATTATGTTTTTGCTTCCTAAGACGACAATATGTAGCAAAGAAGTAATATTTTCAATAACGATTTCTCCTAGAGCCTAAAGTGGCCATGGACCATTATTTTTGGATGTACTTATATACGTTAATGTCTTTCACAGTAAATTTTTGTTGAAAACGGTTATTTATTTTCTTTAACAAAGAGTAAAAAAATTCAATGTGAACCATTGTTTTACTAAAGATAACTGAGATAAGTCTCTTAACTAATTGGAGTGTTTAGAATGTTCTATTAATTAAGAAATTGGTAGCAAATAATCAGAAAAATCATTTGACATCGTCCAAGCTTAGACTCCAGATAATTAACATAAAGATAGAACTCTCCTCCAGAGCTATCAAGTTTTTTTACTCTACATCATTAATTTTGATATTCTTGCTTCGCGGCGGAAAACTTCCTTGAACTACAAAATATCTTCTTAAATTCTGACACAAAGGTTAAAGATAAAGTTTGTATTTTAATAGCTAGTGTATTAAATAAATTTCGAGGAACATGTGCTCATTATTTTAGGATTTCAATTGGTTAATTAATTTTTTTTTAATATGTATTACGATTACGAACTCCTCAAAAAAAAAAAAAATACAAATTTGATTACATCGAAGGGAGTTTTCAGAAACCTTGTGGAAAGAGAAAGTAAAAATATACAGGCACAAAATTTTTAGGACTACCATAGCTATTTGAAACTAATTTCAAATATTTTTAGAAAGTTTAAATTAAGCGGAGAATGCTTGATGGCGGTGTGCTGCACATTACAAACTATGAGCGCTTAATTTTTAATTTACTAGACGATAAGGGTTCTCAAAAAGTATGCAGGACTTATCAAAAGACATCAGAAAAATGGAGGAAGTGGAGCAAATGAAACAGTTAAGATAATTGGTTCCTCCAAAATATTATTATTATTGATTATATCAGAAGAAATTATCAGTAATATTGTGGAAACAAAAAATAAAATACATTCACAATATTAAAAGAGAATATGATCACGGTTCTTTGAAATTAAATTGTAAATATTTTCAGAAAGTTTGCACAGTGACATACGTTGCACATGACGAACAATGAGCGGTTGTTTTTTAGTCACTGAATGCTAAATTTTTTTTTTAATATCCCAGTCTTAACAGAAAACATAAGAAAAAATAGGGAAATGTGGAGCAGGATGAATGCTACCCCCCCCCCCTCCACCCCAACGTGCATTCAAACCGTTTGTACGACCCTTGGTTTGCGTTCGCTATTCTCCGTTACTTTAAAATAGACGCATCAAGTCTAGAAATTTTACGTCATCTCCATGGAAACCGTACGTAAGAAAACAGCTCCACTCTTTTTTTATACACTGCTGTTTGTTGAGGCATTTCATTTATTTTATGTTTGTCGAATTAAGCTTACTCTTTTATTTATATCCTCATGTCTCAGTTATTTCTCAATGCTTTCTAACAAATCTAGTCATACATAAATAATGCAAAAATTTCTAAGAAAAAGAAAGTACTTTTTTACGTTGATTTTTCAATAGAATAATAGTTTACGCACAAAGCAATTTTAACCGTTTGCATTTGTGGGGGAAAAGTCCATAGTGCCGTAACTATAACAACCATCATGGGAAAAGTGCGGAGTGTGGGAAATTAATTTTACTTTGAGACGCCAGCTCTCGTTACAGAGGGTATAGTTCTTGGGGAGATGATGTAGGATATTGAAACAAATAATGACTTTTCTTATACGTTGGCGATATGGAATACCACCTGAGAACTTGGAATTGTTTTTACATCACAGACCATGGCTACCTGATATTCTAAGCGGATCCTACCTAGGGGGGATCGCAGGTAGCCATGCACAGGCTAAATACGATATAATAGAAATGATTTGTTTGAATCATAATAGAAATGATTTGTTTTGAAATCAATGAGTTGCATTGATTTCAATAATCATAAGGAGTATATTTTGTTTTTAAAAAATCATTTAAAATTAGTGTAATCTAATTAAAAGGTTTTAATTTGATTATAGTCATGAAAAACAGTATAAATTACATTTTTAAAAGGCAATTCCCTAAGTTAACTTCTTTTTCTACTAATTTTTACTTTAACTATTTGAATTTGATAAGCAAGTCAAAAACTTGACATCAAGCTTTAAAAAGTGCATTTACAATATTTTTATGTATGCTGCTTTGAAGGTCAAATAGCGGTCATTTATCAAGGTCAATTTATCAGAGTTAAGCTATTTTTAATGGCATCGCTAGTGATGTTCATTACAAGGCATAAACTATTTTTTGTTGTAAAATTATGTTCATGTTTCCCTTACAAAATGTTCTTCAGGTCTATTGAATTTTCGTTATTGAACATGTTTCGAAAAATAAATTAAGGAATAATTATCTGTGGTTTTTTCGTTATTGAACATGTTTCGAAAAATAAATTAAGGAATAATTATCTGTGATCAGTTGTCTGTTTTAAATAAAAACAGATTTTTAAAAAATGGCTGGCTGAGTACTTTATTTAGCCGCCAAATTAATACAGTAATTCAACGAGTGATTATTTTGAAGTCTAGATTTCTAGGGTGCTCCTATACCAGAAAGCAACTTAACTTGACACTAAACGTCACTACGCGCCGAGCCAATAAGAGCTCAGAAGCAGTTAAGGATCTCCTCTAATTCGCCAAGTAGGCTGTGACGTTTTATCTAGCTTGTTTTTAATTGGCTGACGTCACGACGTCAGTGTCAAGAAACCTTGCAGCGTAGTATAGCAAGTGCAATTTGCTTCTATATCTACGATGCAGTTCTAACAAAGGAAACGACTAGAAAATGCGCTGAATTTACTCATTGATTATACAGAACAACATAACGAGTTGCTATGTATGTGTGTGTGTTTTAGTGTAAGCCACCCCTCCCCCTCCCCACACACACAAACACCAAAAAATAAAATATATAGGACCTTAAATGTTCTCCCATTTTTTTAAATAGTTAAATATAGCAAATCAAATAATTTTACTGACATGACCAAATACTAGTTTTTTAATAATGCTATAAATTTTGGAAAATCAAATTGTACTTAACTGATTATATGCCGATTGTTCTATAATAGCTCATAAATTAAGTAGCAGTTTTCCCGTTAAGAAGTTTTTATCTTATTATGCTCGTTCTCTTCATTCTATAATCGACGAAAAGTAATCACACTTAGTATTAATAGTAACGATTAGAATCAGTTTTCTTTTTATTGCTTTTCACATAACATAGTTTAAAAAAATACTCGAAAAAAAATCTTTTCTCATAGAGTTTAAATCATCAATATCATCTATTGAGCTAGAAAATTACATTAAGGGACTTTTAATTGAATTTTATAATTTGGCTGACTTCTACAGCTGCAATCTCTCGATCTCTTGATTTTTCGAAATACGTTCGTCCCTAAAACACTCTGAGCTAAAAATAAATCACTTTAATTTTAATAATTACATTCACTGAGGCAAAGAAGTTTCCCATTATTTTTTCCCAGTGACAAACGATTTCTTTAAGAGATTTTTTCGTTTTGAACACAATTTTTCACAGCCATTACATCGTCTAAATTAATTACTCCACCGTGGTAAATGCTATTATGTCGGATATCAATTTATCAAAGTTAAGCTATTTTTAATGGCATCGCTAGTAATGTTCATTACAAGGCATAAACTATTTTTTGTTGTAAAATTGTGTTCATGTTTCCCTTACAAAATGTTCTTCAGGTCTATTGAATTTTCATTATTGAACATGCGTAGAGTTTTCTTCCTTTAAACTTACAGAATTTCTATTTAATTTATTTTGCAGGGTGGAAAAATTTCGTAATTATAGTAAAAGCAAAGGAACTGTGCATTATCATTTGTATTGAATTAACTTTTCATTTTTGTTTGGACATTCATTTCTTTCTCAGTGCATATTTATTGAGCTTTTTTTATTACATGATAACTCAGTTTTTTTTTTTATTATTATTATACAGATAACTCAATTTAACACATAAACTATTAACGAATTACGTTCATTTAAAAATGCTTATTTCTGCAATAAAGAATAGATCAATAGGATCAGCTAAAGAAGTTTTTCCCACAAATGCAGCTAAGTTTTTTCCAAAAAAAAAAAAAAAAACGGCAATAAAATCTCCACATAGTGACGCCTTTTTCACACTAAAAACCTTAGTATTTTAATCGATCGTTTTAAATAAAAACAGATTTTACAAAGCTTAGACATAGTAAAATCTCAGATTTCTCGGCCTGTATGTCCTATGGAGATATGCAGAGTGTTCCAATAACTATACTACATTAAAGACCTATGAGGGACCTTCCCTTACTCTTTAAGAGGGGGATTGGCGTTTATGAAATATTGAAACAGTTGAGAGAAGGAGAAGCATGAAATGTGAAATCCCACATCTTGATTAAAAGTAAAAATTTAAGAGAGGCAGATTAGGTATTTTATTTTTTATGAATAAAACACTGTTCTCCACTGAGTAAAATGAGAACAATGTTCAATACATTACAAATGTATAGATTTAAAAAAAGTTAAAAACAGCAAACAGCTGTTTCGAGGCTGTAAAACGCAAGCCCCAACATCAGTTCATAAAACCAGAAGAGAGGTTCACATGTCCGAAACAATTTATGGGAAACAGTGGGTACACTTGACTGTTTAGGACATGTGAACCTGTCTTCTGGTTTTATGCACTGATGATGGGGCTTGCGTTTTACATACTCGAAACAGCTGTATTTCTTACAGTACAAAGTTTTCGACTCCTTTTTTACAACTTTACTGTTCTTCACTGACTGTATCAGATATAAAATTATTTCTTCGCTATGCAAGATTTTACAAAGTACAGGGTGCGGCAGCGAAACTTGCTAATTTTAATTAGATGCAAATTGCAAGGAGTGCTCAGAAAGGAGTGGGGAGAGCCTCATTTTAAAGAGGGGGGGTCCTGAAGTTTTGTTATCTCACAATATAGTTGTCGCCATGCGTTGAACAAAGGAGCAATATAATCTTTCGGTGGTCAACACTCAACGTGCCTTCCATACTCGGTTTAAAACTCATCCCGAGGGTCCAATTCCTAGCCTGGGATCGACTGTTTTGTGGGTGAAAACATTCAGGGAAAATGGGAGTGTGGCAAAAAAAGGCCCAGGACGTCAACGAATTTTCAGAACTCCTGAAAACTCCAGTAAACACGCCGCTGCTCTGGGGATTTCTGATTACACACTGAGACGATTTTTTCACAACGAACTCCAGTTTCATCCCTACAAACTTGATGTGGTTCAACAGCTGAGTGATAACGTCTCCTTGAAAGGTAACGTACCGTTGCCGGCGTGCTCCCCCGATTTGACACCCTGCGACTACTGTTTATAGGGGTATCTCAAAATGATCGTTTACAACGACAAGCACCGGACCCTGAAACACCTGAGGAACAACATCTGGCTTGGTATCGCTTACATCCCAGTTGATATGCTCGAAAGAGTGGAACAAAATTTCAAACCTAGGGTACACAAGTGCATCATTAATGGAGGCCGTCATTTGCCCGATGTAATTTTTAAATCTTGTTAAAATAAAAATTCAAAATGACTACAATATTTTATAAAAAGAAATAAACTGATACATAAAGCCAATAAGAAATAAAAAGAGAAAATAAATATCGAAAAAATAAAAATTTGAAAGTAGGGTATTGAGATGGGGAATTTGTGTGTCGGTCGGTCTGTCTATCCCCCCCCCCCCCCTAATAACTTTTGAATGAATATTCCAATTTGGACAAACTTTTTTTTGTTGGAAAGGTCTCGGCGAGTACAGCTCATTCCCATATTTGATTTTTCGATTTGAATAATTTTTGGTTCAACTTTGAACCGCTCAAACAACCTGTCCCGCGATGCTAACTTTTGAGTGAACGGTCCGATTTGAACAAACTGTTTTTTGTTCAAAAGATCTTATCAAGGATACTTCATTCCCGTATTTAAATTTTCAATTTGAACATTTTTTTCGTTCAACATTGAACCTTTCAAGCAACCTTTCTCCACCTAATAACTTTTGAGTGAACAGTCAGAATGGAATAAACTTTTTTTTGTTTGAAAGATCTCGGAGAGGCTCATTCCCATATTTCGCTTTTTGATTTGAACCATTTTTCGTTCAATATTGAAACGATCAGAAAAAAAAAATATCATTAGCGTCTACGGGGAATTTAAGTTGAACGTTGATCCTGAACTTAAAGTTGGATTTCCTTCAAACTAACTTTGTAAGAAAATGGTTTTGATAAATAATGTGTGTAAAGTACTTTTCTGAATAATCTTCTGTGAGGACTCTGATTCCGACTCCGCAAACATGGCGGAAATGCAGGCAAAGAAAAAAAAATGACTGACTGTGCAGACGATTTTTTGTTTATTTATTCATTGGTTTTATTTTATTTATTATTATTATTTATTTATTTTTATTTATTTATTTTTTTATTTTTTATTTATTTTTTTTTTTTTTTTTTTTTGCAGACGATTTTTTTTTCTTTTTTGCAACAAAATTTTTTCATTCACGAGAGCATTTTATTCTTCATTTATATTTAACAACTAGCAACGGATTAAAAGTTAAATTCGAGACATTTTATTAACGGACGAGTTTTTTTTTTTATTTTTCTTTCTTTTTTTTTTTCTTTCCTTGTTAAAATGTGTTTTAATGTACTTTGTACTTTTTATTTTTTTTTTATTGAAAACGATTGAGGAATTTTTCAACGGAAAAACTGTAACAGTTACATTCTTTAAAAAGTGCGACAAAACTTTATTTATTCATTTATTTACTTTTTATGTGTCTATTTCATCTGATGAGAGGGGTATATTTTGCTTTTAGAAATCAGCTTTAAATGATAAAAAGGTATGTTTGACATAATTTTCAGTCTCAGATAATCAAGAGAATAATGATCAGATGCTAGAATGCCGATGTCGATGTACGGGAAAGTAGGCTCGTTTAGTTCTTGACAGAACTTCTTGTTTGAAGATGCTGCTTGTTTTGAATCAAAGAGTTACTGAGGAAAAGGATCCGACTGATTTGTTGCAAAATGACCCAAAATTTATAAACCTGAACCGAGGGGCACCCCGAACTTTTTTGGGTGGAGGGAAGGGTAAGAGATGGGATTCTTAGTTCGCCAAACTAAATTTTTACCGAACGATAAAATACGAGCATGCACACACATCATGCATAAAATTCATCTGATGAGAAGGATCAGTAGACGTTATTAAAAATTAAAAACAAAATGAAAGGAAAAAGAAAAACAACACCGTCTAAATTTGCCGAATCATCGGTAAAATTTGCAGAAAAAGAATATTTTTGGGAAGATAAGAAGTCACGATGACCTCCCTCCCGCGACTTCCTTGGGGTTCCTCCCCTGCCCACAAAATCATATTGTGCTGCCATCTATGACTTTCATTTGACATTTTTACCGACTAACGTGGCGATGAAGTTAAAACTGTGCTTCCTCACTAAAAATTTAATATGTATTCTTTTTAATGTACATTCCAGTCATTAAGAAGTTTTAACAGCTTCGTAATAGACAGAAAAAAAATAGTAGTAGAAGTATGAAGTAGTAATAGTATAGAAAGTAGGATTCATGTGGGTCTTCTAAAAGTATATCATGCACGAAATTGCTATATCTGACATTGGTAGTGATTTGTTTCTTTAAAATAATGAGAGAAACAATTAGAAATTATTATTGGATGTTTCTTGAAAGCTTTTGCGCTAAAGACTTCTATAAGTGACATTTATTAATTAATATAATGATACAGTAATAAATGGAAAATTCGATCATACAAAGTAAAGCTGAATATAGAATGTGCTGTTTGAGTTCAAATATGCTTCAAAGTAAACTTACTTTGTTATAGTTTCTCTAAAAAATGGAATAAAAAATACAACTGGAGGAATAAATAAAACAAAAATGAAGTTGTCAATTTTTAATCATAAAGATTTAATTTACCTTTAAAAAAAGGTAAGCTTTGGTTTCTGAGCAAGAAGCTGTAGCTTGGTGAATAAGCAAGAATACCTTTCATGAAAATATCCTGTAAAGTGTTATTGAATTTACAATTTTCTTGAAATACCTTCAAATTGTTTACTTTTTTTTTAATTTGATAGTCACAAAACTTCAAATAATTTAGAAAACATTCTTGTGCTGCCATCTATACATCAAAATTAGAAACTTTCCAGAATTGTAAAAGGGCATTAATTTCGGAAATTTTGAATTTTCGGTTTCGCCACTTTTTTGTCGAGCATTGTGATGTCCAGATATATAAATAATTATTTATTTTCTCATGAAGAAAAACACTAAAAATAAGATCGAAAGTCAACCTTTTGGTACAAAATTGTTATTTCAACATTATCTGTCTTTCAGATGAAAGGATAGAATGAATGTCACAGCAAAAAGAGGTTTTAAATATTCTTGAGCTGAATAATAAACAAACTTCGGTTTCATGAGTACATTACCTATGTTATCATAAATAAACAATATAAATAGTTGGCTTTTGATTATCTCAGTATAAAAACCAGAAGCATAAATATTATGACTCGAGTTAAGTTTTAGTGACTAGAGTTGATTGCACGTAATTATATGTATTATTTGTGAAAGGTGTAAAGAAATGCCGTTACTTTTTCTATACTTAATCTGACCCCATAAGTAAGGCACCTTTTGAAAGATTTTTCCACCTCTTTCGGTGAAAAATTAAAGACACAATTCACATTTTGATTGTTTTAACATACAAAAAAAGAATGATTTCTCGAAAAATGTCGTTCTAATGACTTATTTTCTTCAGCAGATTCGAATTCAAATTTCTATGATTTATACAAAATCGGTGCAGGATTCTAAGCAACAGCTCTTTTGTTGTTAAACTCAGAAAACAAGATGTACTGTGGTTTACCATGTTAAAATTAATAACTTTTTTAAAATATTTTTAACCGACTTCAACAAAGGAGGAGGTTATACAATTCGTCGGAGAAATTTTTTTTTTCGGTATGTTACAAGATTACTCGAAGATGCCTGAACCGATTTCAAAAATTTTTTTTTTTGTTAGAAAGGTCTTTCTTTCCGATTGGTCCCATCCTCTCGTGGTCCGGGTTCGATAACGGGAACCTGCAGAAATCTTTCGAAAAAGAAATTGGGATCACAGTTATCGTAATAATGACCATTTTGAACGCCAGGCTTCTCTGGATTGCATAATGAAATTCATTTCTATGGTCTTTTTGAAAATTTTAAACCGAGTATCTTTCTATGTCCTGCTTTTTTTCTCCTTAATTCCAACGAACTGAAAGTCGTACCAGGTACTAATTGATTCGTAATATTTCAGGTTTTATTAGTCTTAATTTACATAAGTTTTGATAAAGGAATTCTGAAGAAAGTGAGGAAAATCTCCAAATTTTTGCTCAAATTTAAAGCGATTTGTCCTAAATGATTAAATATGAAATACATTGTTACAAAACGTGATTGATATAAAACAGTTATTATAACGATAATGAAAATTTTGAATGAAGGCTTAACTGAAGCAAACATGAAACTCATTAGAGTGCCATGCCACGTGCGTAATACGTCGTAAAATTTTATGAACCGCCAGCATCTAGTGTTGTTTTGAAATATAAATTAGTTGAAAAGCCGTTAATATTTAGCCTTTGATTAAACTAGTACACAAATAAATACTAGAGAATAACAAGGATTATTTTTAGTGTCAATCGTTTAAAATTTTAGACGGGTTGATACTTTCGTTCTTTTTTTTTCCTTACATAGTTTATTTTATGAAGCATTTGCTTAAGCAAATTAGGTGAAGTTTTGTAATGGAAACATTACCTTTTTTCATATGTACATTTACACTAAAAAGAATAAAATAAGATATTTTTGGAAAAAAAAAATTGAACCGACTTTGGAACTTCACTCGGCAAGTGCTCTAAAAAGTAAAAAATAATTTTATTCTTTGAACACCATCGACACTACATTTAAACAGAAGTCGGTGCAAAAACTATAGGTGAAATGATGCTTATCTACATTTTGCCAACATTTTTCAGAGAAACCATTGAAAATTAAGAGCTGAATATTTGTACCATTACATAAATATGTGGTTGTCAATGTAGTGTATGCGAATGCTATTAAAGAACCTGGATTCATTGCAATTTATATATATAGTTAAATTATAGTTTCGTATGATTCTATATAGTGTTTTTGCACCGACTTCAAAACTTATGTTTAAATGTAGTGTCGATGGTGTTCAAAGAATAAAATTATTTTTTAGCCTACTTTCCCGGTTAAAAATAAAAGAAAGACGAAAAAAGTGCTAAAATTGGCTTAATGCATCTAAAAAATATCGCCAAGTCCAAAAAATATCGCCAAGTTAAAAAAAATATCGCCAAGTCCAAAAAATATCGCCAAGTTAAAAAAATAAAAAGGTAAAATGAATATCGAAAAATTAAAAATTTGAAAGTAGGGTATTGAGATGGGGAATTTGTGTGTCGGTCTGTCGGTCTGTCGGTCGGTCTGTCTGTCTGTCCCCCCCCTAATAACTTTTGAATGAATATTCCGATTTGTACAAACTTTTTTTTGTTGGAAAGATCTCGGCGAGTACAGCTCATTCCCATATTTGATTTTTTGATTTGAACAATTTTTGGTTCAACTTTGAGCCGTTCAAACAACCGGTCCCGCGATGCTAACTTTTTAGTTAACAGTCCGATTTGAACAAACTTTTTTTTGTTCGAAAGATCTTTTCAAGGATACTTCATTCCTGTATCTATATTTTCGATTTGAACAATTTTTCGTTCAACATTGAACCGTTCAAGCAACCTTTGCCCCCTAATAACTTTTGAATGAATATTCCGTCTTGGACAAACTTTTTTTTGTTGGAAAGATCTCGGCGAGTACAGCTCATTCCCATATTTGATTTTTTGATTTGAACAATTTTTGGTTCAACTCTGAGCCGTTCAAACAACCGGTCCCGCGATGCTAACTTTTTAGTTAACAGTCCGATTTGAACAAACTTTTTTTTGTTTGAAAGATCTTTTCAAGGATACTTCATTCCTGTATCTACATTTTCGATTTGAACAATTTTTCGTTCAACGTTGAACCGTTCAAGCAACCTTTCCCCCCTAATAACTTTTGAATGAACATTCCGATTTGAACAAACTTTTTTTTGTTGGATAGATCTCGGCGATTACAACTCATTCCCATATTTGATTTTTCGATTTGAACAATTTTGGTTCAACATTGAACCGTTCAAGCAAGCTTCCCCCCCCCCTAATAACTTTTGAATGAACATTCCGATTTGAACAAACTTTTTTTTTGTTGGAAAGATTTCGGCGAGTACAACTCATTCCCATATTTGATTTTTCGATTTGAACAATTTTTGGTTCAACTTTGAACCGTTCAAACAACCTGTCCCGCGATGCTAACTTT
The DNA here is from genome assembly GCA_038373865.1 of Uloborus plumipes. NCBI lineage: Eukaryota > Metazoa > Arthropoda > Arachnida > Araneae > Uloboridae > Uloborus > Uloborus plumipes. Next base: position 90,555 of record JAXGGA010000110.1, read on the forward strand.
TGAGTGAACAGTCCGATTTCAACAAACTTTTTTTTGTTCAAAAGATCTTATCAAGGATACTTCATTCCCGTATTTACATTTCCGATTTGAACAATTTTTCGTTCAACATTGAACCGCTCAAGCAAGCTGTCACCCCTAATAATTTTTGAGTGAACAGTCCGATTTAAATAAACTTTTTTTTTGTTCGAAGGATCTCAGCAAGGATACTTCATTACAGTATTTAAATTTTCAATTTGAACATTTTTTCGTTCAACATTGAACCGTTCAAGCAACCTTTCCCCACCTAATAACTTCTGAGTGAATCATCCGAATGGAATAAACTTTTTTTTGTTTGAAAGATCTCGGAGAGGTTCATTCCCTTATTTCGCTTTTTGGTTTGAACCATTTTTCGTTCAATATTGAACCGTTCAGAAAAAAATTTAACATTAGCGCCTACGGGGAATTTAAGTTGAATGTTGATCCTGGAACTTAAAGTCGGATTTCCTTCAAACTAACTTTGTAAAAAAATGGTTTTGATAAATAATGTTTGTAAAGTACTTTTCTGAAAAATCTTCTGTGAGTACTCTGATTCCGACTCCGACTCCACAAACATGGCGGAAATGCAGACTCAGAAAAAAATGACTGACTGTGCAGACGATTTTTTGTTTATTTATTCATTTGTGTTATTTTATTTATTACTACTATTTTTTTTTCGCAGACGATTTTTTTTGTAACAAAAGTGTTTCATTCACGAGAGCATTTTATTCTTTATTTATATTTAACAACTGGCAACGGTTTAAAAGAGAAAATCGAGACATTTTATCGACGGACGAGTTTTTTTTCCTTTCTTTGATAAAATGTGTTTTGACGTACTTTGTACTTTTATTTTATTTTATTTTTTTTTTTTTTTTTGAAAACGATTGAGGAATTTTTCTACGGAAGAACTGTAACAGTTACATTCTGTAAAAGGTGCGACAAAACTTCATTTATTCATTTATTTACTTTTTATGTCTCTATTTCATCTGATGAGAGGGGTATATTTTGCTTTTAGAAATCAGCTTTAAGTGCTAAAAAGGTATGTTTGTCATAATGTTTAGTCTCAGATGATCAAGAGAATAATGATCAGATGCTAGAATGCCGATGTCGATGTACGGGAAAGTAGGCTCGTTTAGTTCTTGACAGAACTTCTTGTTACTTTTTAGAGCACTTGCCGAGTGAAGTTCCGAAGTCGGTTCAATTTTTTTTTTTTTTTTTTCCAAAAATATCTTTACAGAATACAAGTATCGATTTCCAATTTGTTTTACTGCATCATTACGCATTGCTTTAGCGTATTATAGTATAACTAGAGGAAGGCCAGTTAGCTCAACTGGTAAAAAAAGAGTTAACTGGTAAGTTCTAGGCATAAAAAATTTAAAGAATAACTCTCCTTAACAATTTGGCTCTTAATCGGATAAAAGTGTGTCTTACATTAAAAATATCCTTTAACACCATATGCAAAGGAGTAAACAAATTTTATCGAAAAGGAAAACGGAACCTAATGTTTTCTTTAACAGTATCACAAGTTAAACAACATTTTAATGGGCAAAAAATTAGGACCTTTCAGCAAATACAACTTTTTGATACTCTTTCAGCTGAACGAAAGAACGGTTTACATCATAAGTTAAGTACTATGAGCTGACCAGTATCTGAAAAGTCTTTTCATGTGACTTCCATAAGAATGGGAAACAGTATTACTCACCAACAAGGAGTGGGCCGAGGGGGATCCCCCCCCCCCAAATACCAAGGAAAAAAATTCACAAACCTTAATTCGGTTGGAGTTTTTTCATTAACAATTTTATAAATAATTAAGCCTCAGCACTTTGATATTTCCGGAAGACGCCTCAAATCTTCTTCATTTGCCTTTCAATACCAAACATAGATTAAATATTCATTTTAGGGCTTTAATTTCATTAAAAAATCCGCGAGATTGAGCACGCTATCCCTTTGTCTCCTTTTAATGAGTTATACCAAATAGTAACTTTTTTTTTTTTTTTTAATTTCAACACCACGAAATTTCTTCTGGCTCCGGATTCCGAACGTCATTTAAAAGAGCCTATAATGCGTTTTTAGGATACCAATCCCAAAATATTTACAGGGGAGGATTTCCGCACCACTAATCTTTCCCTAATTGTACTACAAAAGATAGTCTGAATTAGCACCTCTATGCTGAATGATGAACCTCTATGAACTTTGAAGAAATTCCGGAGGGGTCTTAATTACTAAACATCTCTAAAGATATGAACCAGCCTGCTTAAAATTAAAATATCGTAAACCTCTGAGGGATGGGTCGCGGATCCTTGAACATTTTCTTTCCAGCAATAGCCTAAAATTGACTTCAATTTAAAATTTCGGGAAGCAACTCATTCTATCAAACATGTCCTAAACTGAAGCTGTAGTGTCGAAAAATTTCCGGAGGAATTGCAAGAATTCTTCTCATACCTTTTACGTCTCCACAGATAGCTTAAAATTGCGTTTTTAAAGCTTAGTTTCCGAAAGTTGCCGAAAGAAACTCCGAGCCCTAAATCAAAGATCGAATCCCCGATCAAAGACAACCTAAAATTAATTGCAATTTCGAAAAAAAGTTCCGGATGGAGCTAAAAGCTCCCCTTTCTTTATCACCTCCGAAAAATTGAAGATCTGACATTACAGCCTTCCAATAACTATAGATAGCAAAAAAGAAAAAAATGGCCGGGCTATGCCTGGTCATATGGCACCCCTCGTTAGGCAACGGCAGCATCCCCCCTCCCAAGTGTGTTAAAAAAAAAATTTTTTAAATAAGTAAAATCATACCAGCTGAAACTTAGTTTATTATTTAAATTATATCCTATAGAAAAGATAAAATATATTCAGCTGGCTAAAAAGTGGTGGATTATACGTTAGCTGATGCATAAACGTGTCAAAAAAAAAACATTTTTTGGTTTGTCATTTCAAATCGATTGAAAATTTAGTATCTTATAGTTTAAATTATACACTGGCGGAAAAAAAAATCCCAACACCAAGAAAAAATTACTGTAGAGTAATGAAATTTGGGTAATGCAATTGTCTAGTTAACATGTTTAATTGATTAAATGTACAAGATCACTGGCTAATTTAAGCTCAAGAAAATGCTGCGCAAATGTGAAATTACTATGTTAGTTTAGTAGAGGGGGTAACCTCCAGAATTTTGAAGGCAAGTCTGCAAGTGTGCATTCATTATGCCATACAGGTGCCGAATGTCACTTTGTGGTATGGAGTGCCATGCTTGTTGCACTTGTTGTGCCAATACTGGGACCGTCATTGCTGACTGTGGATGATGCTCGAGGTGCCGTCCAATGATATCTCATACGTTATCAATTGGAGACAGACCTGGTGATTTTTCAGGTCATGGTAACATGTCAGCACTATGTAGAGCACATTGCGTTACAGCAGAGATATGAGGGCGAGCGTTATCCTATTGGAAAACTCCCCTTTGGATGCTACTCATGAAGGGCTGTACTACTGGTTAAATTACCAGACTGACGACAAATTTTCAGTCGGTGAGTTTGGGATAACCACAAGAGTGCCCCTGCTGTCGTAGAAAATTGCTCCAGAGACCATGACTCTAGGTGTGGGTCTCGTGTGTCTAGGCCGTAGACCACTTGGGTGCAGGTGATCCCCTGGCCTCCTTCTGACCAATATACAGCCTTCTGACCAATATACATATTTAAGTCAAAAACATATCTGTAGCCGCTCTTTCTATTTCTACCGATTTACACTTTTTTCGTTATTAAAGTATTCGTATAGTTCCGGGTCAGTACAAGAGCTTAAATTGCAAATGACTAAACCCGGTACTTATCAGCTCCCAATCCTTCCATATAATTTATATGTGAAATTATGCATTAAATCTCATCAAATACAGTGGAATCACCATAGACCAAAATATGACTTATGTGGTTAGGGAAATGTAAATATTTCCCTTTTGTGCATAAATTTTCGCAATATCAAAATTGTGATTTTTTAATAATTATTTTCATTGCCTTGTTTCCGAATTCAAAACATGAATTTCACACCTAATTATTTTGATACAGTAAAAATTTCAAAGCATTTCAGTGTATATTTTTCATTTTATTAAAACCTCTAGGTTGTGCTTGATCTTTTGTGCCGCACAGTATCTTTTCATGCCATTTTTGACTAAAAAATAAGTTCCTCAAAATTAATTACTGTCAAATGAAAATGAGATAATGAAAACCGACATGTCGGACAGAGGCGAACATCTCCTTGATCGTTTGTTAATCCCTGGAAAACAAGGAACGATTGACCGCAAATATCTTTTTAATTCTGACTCACTTTTAAGAATTAGATAACAGAAAGCTCAACTGACGAAGAGAGATCCCATCGAGATGAATTACACGGTTCACATTTAGCCTTGAATTAGAATTTCACGTCTTTTAGCTGCTGTTATTGTTCGGTCAGATTCTGTTTTTTTTTCTTTGGAAGCAAGTGTGAGTAAATTAAACTGTTACTATCAAGCCATTTCCTGTTCAATTGATAAAATTCGTTTACTGTAGTTGAAAAAAAGTAAGAGCTATTGAAGAAATACTGGAACGCAAAAATCAATCTCAATATAACTCAAGAGTAAGCAGTTTGCTACTAGCTACTTGGCCTGTCTCTACACGGGATCTATCTTGAGGAAAAATGTCATGTCAAGTGACGCGTGTGTCTAAAAGTCCAGATTAAAATTAAGTCAATAGTTTGCTAGAACGCAGTACGAAAAATTAATCAATCGCCAAAAAAATTTTAAATCCGTCCGTTACAGGAAAAGCCTAAAGCAAAAGCAAGAATTTTGTTTGTTTATGTTCAAGAAAAAATGGCAACACCTTTTTCTCATTAATAATTTATTTCACCCTATTTAATTTCTTTCACGCTCGCGCAGATAATTTTTATAAATCCAATTTAAAATGGAAATTTCCAAATTTAAAAATGCCCGCATCTTTTTTCAGGGTGGAGTTATCGATTAGTGGTTTTGAATACCCTGAAGGAAACTTTCCTGAAGGGTATTTTTTGTGTTCTTTCGAATGAGACCAAGATCGAGAAGATCCGATAATTATTTCGCTAAATAGAGCCATTTTGAAGTCCTTTATTCGAAATTCGAGCGCATCGGTACTTTTTTCCCGCTCAAAAACCACCCTATGATCCTTCCCGGGTGCCCAAGTATCTCACTGCCAAATTTTGTCCAGATCCGACGTAAACTGTGGATTTGTATAAGGTACACACACACACACACACACCCACACACACACACACCACACACACACACACACACACACACACACACACACATACACACATAACCGGGATGGGGCCCTGAAGAGCGCTCTCTTCATTTTTAAACCAGGCCCAAGGGCCGAGCAAACCCTTGGCCCAGCATCCCCCAGAGCAGTGGTTCTCAACGGGGGCGGTACCGCCCCCCTGTGGGCGGTGGGAAGATGCTGAGGGGCGGTGAACATGTTTTGGGCAGTAGGGGGGCGGTGGGTATATTTTGGGCGATAGGGGGGCGGTGGGAAAAATTGGAGGTCAGAGGACAATAAATGTATTAGAATTTATTTTTATTTCAAAAATCAAAAGTAAATTTTGCAGTAAATCCAGAAACGAGCTTGAATTATTTGTGCCTACGATAAAATTTACTTCTGCGATATGGAATCTTTAAACTTGTTTCCTTTCGTTTTTCGAAGGTGACTGTTTTTCTATTAAAATAGTTAAGCTTTTTTGCTTTTCTATTTTCCTTTGCTCTCGCTCTCTCTCTTGTAGCGATTTGACTTTTTAGTGATCTTTTGCGTGCGCCAGTCTTGAGAGAGAATATTATAGCTTGACTACGGAGAGATAGCTGATGACATTGAAGCGGAAACGGACCTCTTTCATTTTGAAATGGGAAGAATCAGTATCAAAAGTTATTTTTTACTTTCTCGCGCATTAAAATTTTTACTTCCTGCGTGATCTCTATGATTCTACCTATTACAAAATAAAGTGGTCCGTTTCCACTTCAAAGTCACCCGCCATCTCTCCGCGGTCCAGCTTTACCTAATGAAGAACCATTACAATAAATGCCAGTTGCAATCAGGGTTGCATAGTTTTATCAAAAAGAGCCAATTTGGATCATCTTGATCACACAGAGCTAGATATAATTCAAAAGCATTAGCCACACCATCGTTTGGTTATTTTTTAGCCCCGAACTGTTGATTGATTCTTTTACCATAGCAATGTAATTTCTAATAGCTGTAAAAAAGTTTTAATAACGCATATTTTTTTTAGTAATTATCATTCATTTAAAAATACCGTCGTGTATCTGCAGGTGAAAATGGTCAAATTAAGTTCTCAAGTTTCAGTAGCCTATTTTGATTGTTGCTAAACGAAACTGGTTTTCAGACTGAACAATTTCCCGTTTAGGATACCAGATTTCAATGTCTATTGCTGAAATTTAATGGGGGATTCAAAATACTGCGTAAAAGATTCATAATTGCATTCGAGTGTCTCCTACAAATAGCATTTTATGCAGAACATTAAATGTCCTCGATTTTGTCTTTTTACTTTTCAATTTTCATGAGTTAGCTTAGTACCTATTAGAAAGTAAGTTTACCCTAAAGATATATCAAAAATGTCTTTATGTACCGGGGCATTCGTGCAATTCGGCTATTTTCCTCGGTTTGGTTATGCTCCTAAATTTTTACCTGTCAATCGTATTTGCAATGAATGCTTAGAGTGCCGGCTCAGTTTGACTGTTTTGTTTCTCTTTTAGCTTTGGTTTTTGCTCCCTTCATTAGTTTACTTTCATGGTTTATTTTTAGTGAAATCTCCTTCGATGATGCTCACGTTTTTGCCAACATCTTCAGCCTTTGCAAAGACTTCTCTGAGCGTTTTGAGGATATTTTTGTCTCTGAACGTTCCTCAATCGGTCATGAACCCTTTTGAAAATATTGAGACAGCAGATGTTTAGTATCAGTAAGAATTGGTGGAACTTTCAATAACTGAAACTTGAAAAGCTGGTTTCTAGAATGTTAACAATTTCACAGGATTTTGGCTGCAAGGAGACATTAGTAGCCTTTATCCTGGACTGTGAGCTATCGCCGAAATATTTTTAATCATCTTCCTCTTTTCCTACCTCGACGAATGAGGATTCAGTGTTGTCAACGACCTAGTTACAAAACAGAGAAATCGACTCCAAATCGTTCCAAGATGAGACTTGCGCCTTCACCTTGCAAAAAATATTAAATCGGCCGTAACGAAACTTTCTTTAAACCACCAAGAACAATTATCTCACTAACATATATTTCTGAATGTTCCTTTCATATTTTAAATGTTTATATTCATTACATCTAATTGTTTCCTTCATTTTTTGAGTAAAAATTTTGTTTTGCTTGTTTATTTCTATTTATTTCATTTAATTTTATTATTATTCTTTTTAAAACAAAATATTTTAACCTTAGATTTGTTTCTTATTTCTACATTCGTTATTTTAATTCTAATAATGACTAATGCGGAAAATATATCTTGTTTAACCTTCTTGTAAAATTCTGGAATTAAATTATTTTAATTTTTAAACCTCTTTTCGCACACCCCCTCACCTTTAATATAAAGGGGGGCGTTGAAAAAAATTTCACTTGTAAAGGGGGCGTTAGCCGTGAAAAGGTTGAGAACCACTGCCCCAGAGGTATCGTTTCACTTGGAGGATTTTATGACCATGAACATTTTTAACACCCCCAGCCATCATTAATGAAGACGGTGGATCTTTGATCGGCTCGGCTCCCTCTATATGATCTGCCCGGGACCCTCCGGTTACGAGTCCGACGACTTACCGATCGGACTACCGCTTCCCACATCCAGTTCTAACTTTATTTTGATCGATCTCTTTTAAACTTCAAAAACAATAATAATTCTAACGTGTTGCCAAAACTCGTTTGCCAAATACCATAAAAATTTAAATTTACGCTGATGTGATTAAATATGAAATCCATTGTAAAAAAAAACGTGGTTGCTATGAAACAGTAACAATAAGAGTAATCATAAAAAAATGGCGAAAGAAAGCTCGCCAAACTTTTAATGAAGGCACAAAAAACGGGGGGGGGGGGGGTTGTGAAAACTCGCGTTTTTGCAGAAAAAACGCCGATGTAGATGAACTGAAAAACCAAAACTTTATCTAGATACAAAATTTTATCAAAATCGTTAGAGCCCTTTTCGAGATCCAAAATATATTTCAAAAAAAAGAATTGCTCGTCCAAAGATATTAGATGTAATTTTATTTCGAAACTTAATATTTTAAGAAAATTGAGTTTCATATTTATTGATTTTTTACCTGAAATATCTTACTAAACACTTATAAGGAGGAAAAAAAGTATTTTAAAACTAACTATAACACTTTTATACTCAATTTTGAAATCGCACTTGAAAAGTAAAGTAATCTGATTTTTACATAATGTAAGTTACCGTAAAATTCAATAGATATCGCTGGACACTCACTACTGCTTTTATAATTCAACCGCGACGAGATGGCCGGTGTCAATCAAATGAGAAAACGAGTCCATTCCTTAAAATAGGTAGAATTTCTACCCATTCAAATTCCCCCATCAATTGTGAATCCCATTCCTCAATTTTCATCTGCGTATCACCCCTTTCTGAAAATGGACAATCCTGAAAAAAGGAGGAGTCATAGGCCATATCTGCGAAGTTGAATTATATCCCATGGCTTTTGAATAAATAAAACAGCCTGTATAAGACACTATCTATTAAAGATTTGCTTTAACATTTCAAAAACAATAACAATTTAACGTTGCCAAATACCATAAAATTTAAACTTGCGCTGATGTGATTAAATATGAAATCCATTGTTATAATTAAACGTGGTTGCTATGAAACAGTAACAATGATAGTAATCATAAAGAAAATGGCGAAATAAAGCGTCTCATACTTACTTAATGAAGACACAAAAAACGGGGTTTTTTGTCAAAACTCGCGTTTTTACAGAAAAAACGCTGATGTAGCTGAACTCAGAAACCAAAAACTTTATCCAAATACAAAATTTTATCAAAATCGTTAGAGCCATTTTCGAGATCCTAAATATATATATATATATATATATATATATATATATATATATATATATATATATATATATATATATATATATATATATATATATATATATATATATATACAAGAATTGCTCGTTTAACCTTTAAGAGCCGGGCAGTACACATGCTGTACTGTAACTCTATTTTTTTAGAGGCCTGGGTTGAGATGTTCACTCGAACCCTCTGGAGCCAGAGATTTTTTCAAAGTTTCATACGTCTGGTACGACAGTTTATACCTTATCTTTTCAATAGAAAAGAAATCTATGGTTCAACTGTCGTACTACCTGGGTCGAAAGAAAAATCTCTAAAAAACAGCCCGGATCCAAAAGGTTAAAGATATTAGATGAATTTTAGGGTGTTCAATTATAAAATAGTAATGTTGGGGTAAGAAACTTTCTATTCTTTGAGAAGCCAAGTTTACAAATTGAAAATGTTCGCAGACTCTACAGTGCACGGTGTGATGAACCCAAGAATCATCTAAAAATGAAGTCAAGATTGTTTACAACACAAAATTTAACTGTTAATTTAAAAGTCTGTATGAGTTCTAAACTTGAAAAGAAATGAGCCGATTAATTTTGGCACATTACGTTAGTACTATATGGGTCATTTTCACTATATGCTTACATTTTAGTATTTTTAAGAATTTTTTTTAACTTGCTATTTTCTTTTAGAATTAATAACAGATGTTTCGTCACATATGTTAGGTGTGTGAAAAAGTAATTGGTTGTACACTTTGATGCATAATTTAGTATTCAAATGCTCTTGTGAAACTTTAAGTTGCAAGGAAAATTGTCGTCCGTTACAATACAAAATCAATATGAAATCTCACTTTTAAACAATATCATAGTGCCTAGAACCAACTTCATTTGAAATTATTTACGTCCCTGAAGCTTAAAACGATGCTTGTGGTTATTAAAGTATTGATCAAAAACTGTATAGTACCGGACTTGACATTTGGTAACGGATTTGACCAGTAACGCACTTGACATTTTAACCAAAATGTCAAATTATGGCTAGGTTGTCGAATTAAAAAATTAAACAACAATATGCATTTTCTTAGAGTTGTATAATCCACAATATTTCGGGGTAAAAGTTTAGAAAAAGTAAAAATTAATACTAAAATCTTTGGTAACAGACTTGACAAGGAATAAAAATACGCACCTGGAAGAAATCTCGTGCGAAACGCCACAGCAATACTTCTCGACTCAAGAAAACAAAATGGTACGAAATAGTTACGTCACTAGTATGTTAAGTTAACTGAATACGGGTTACCACTTTTTGACTGCAATAATTACCTTTTTTAGCTTAAAAAAACCTCAGGGTGACGGACTTGACAAGAACTGCCGGACAAATATATTCATACATTTCTTAATGAAAAAAGGTTATTATTGTCAATATTTATTATGAATATCATATACTAATAGTCAATATATAAAAATAATTTGTGGTATATACTTTTTTATACAATTAAGTATATTAAAAAAATAGCTGAATTTGCGAAAATTGGAAATGGACAAGCGTTTTTGCCTTGATTCTCATTTTTAAAGACTTATACAAAAATAAATAAGTGAATTTTAATAATTTTTTGAGTGATAGAATTTTTTTGGGGGGTATTTCTTGCAGAAAATAATTGTTTGCATTGAATTTAAAATAAAAGGTACGCTTCAAAATCATCTCTTTAACCTCCGGACAGCAAATGTAAGCAAATTTTGAAAATGACCCATATCTTAAAACAAGACTTGCATTTTACTGAATAAGAGCAATTTCGCTAGAATATATGTGGTATTTATGCCGTAACGTTTTTTTTTTTATCTCCCTCTCTCTCTATCTCTGAATTTGATGAAACTTCTTAACATTGCTCGCAAAATAAACTACTCGAAGTATTAATCCTGCTCAGACGAAGTCGCGGGCACCGGCTAGGAACTACACAAAAGTCAACTGTTAGAAATGATTTTTCAACGGTTTTGAACCTTTTAAAGAAAAATCAACGACTGTTTTTTCATACATGGCTTATTTTACTGAAAAGAAGTGCAGTCTCATTTCCTATTTCATCAACAGTAACTACAAAAATTTACAATATTGTTTTCACATTTGTAAAAAAAAAAAGGAATAAGATAAATGGTAATTGATTTTCAAAATTTACGAAAGAAATCTTTTCTTTCGTATCATCGGGATAAGTAGCGACTCTGCTTTTCCTCTAGTGCTTTCCGTTTCATCTAAAATTTAAAAAAAATAATATATAATACAGTAGACACTCGTTTTCGTGGGCTTAATTTACGCGGATTTAATTATACACTGTTTAAGATTTGAGGCCATTATTTTGTGTTGCATGGATGAGTTTTGATTTTACGCAACATATAAAATTTTGCAAACATATAAAATTTTTCCTTTTTCAAAGTCCTAACTCCCGAGATTGCAGATAACATGTAATAAGTTGCAATTGGCTTAGGGAGCATGGGCTACTTTAGATATTTTTTTGCAATTGGGTTCTAGAGTTCTTTTCCAGAAGGAAAGTTATTAAATTCACACAAAGCAGAGCTTAATGGAAGAAGAGCTTTTGGAAGTGACAAAGAAGGAGAAGCCAAAGAAAATACTGACATCAATGACACATACAGCCAAAACCTTTCTCATTGAAAGTTTTGAGCCATTCCTTGATAATGGCAAATCATTTTTCTGATTTGTTAATGAAAGAAGATTCTCGCATTGAAGTGACGCAAGAGATCAAATGCGTTAATGCCCCACAAAAAACTACAGAAAAAAATAGGAATTACTGCTAAAAGACTAATATATGGACGATTTTCTGTGAACTCGTAATTTTCCATACAGAATCTGTCCGGGCATACATCTGTCTGGCATGTTTTTTTTTATGTTCGTATAATTATAATACTATTGCTCAGGAAATGAATCGATTATTTTGGTTTGAAAGAGGACCAATTGAAGTTTGTGTTTTTCTGCTAAATCATTACAGGGGACTGTTTATTTTCACTTAGTTACTTAATATCTGCAAAATTATTGGAACATAATTAGTTACGAGACTACCCATAAATTCAGACACAAATCGTTGACGTGATAAATAATGTTTCGTAATTAAACTGATTAACATTAATAAAAAGATGCATACTTTCATCACAAATGTGGCTCTGGAATTAAACAAAGTGACTTTCCAACGCCGTTCTCATCAATTTCGGGAAATTCGCACTGATTACGTTAAACTTTATGCCAAAAAAAAATTTGCAGTAGTAAGAATTTTTTTTTCTATTGCAGCTGTGAATTTGTGACAGAAGACTGTTTGAAAAAACTAAGGGCAGAACTTACATAATATTAGTAAGTTTTAGAAATACGTAATTAGACCTTACTTCATAAAAAACATATAGCTGTATTATTCTATTTTTAGATATTAATTGCCAAATTTATGTAGAGTTAATAGGTTTTTGAAATATTACCTTTAAGTGTTAGACTATAACATTGGAACAGCCAGGGGTCTGTGTTTTTAGGTCTTAGATAATTTCTAGAAGAAAAACAATAAATTGTTATCGCTCCAAATACAATTGAGCTGCAAGTATTAATGATTTACTTGAATTAAGAGGGGTACTTTGTGTTATACTTTATTATTTTTGAAATACTCGGTTCGGACAGCCGATTACGAGTTTACAGAGAAGCGCCCATAAGTGAGGTGAATAAGTAATCTACAATAATTATTAGGCAGGGCTGGGAAATCCTTGCTCAATGTATTTTACAAGTTTGCTACTTATTTTTTCGGTTTAGTTTGAAATATTTTCTAATTCGGTAGGAGGGGCAGCTTCGCCCTCTGAATAAGCCCATGGTTACATTCACCCCATCTCACCGCTTACATTGTTAAAAAAAAAAAAAAAAAAAAAAAAAACTTGAGCGATTAGCATTTTAAGGACCATAAGCTTTCAGAGTATGGGTACTTTATTATACACGCGAAACTATTACATAAATGGCGACGTAACTTACATGAATCTCAATTTTTGTGGAAATTGGATCAGTAGATTTTGTGTAAACGGACATATGTGTCTATGTAGTCCATTAGAGAAGCAAAGCTGAAACTCCTTTCTAAAATTAGATTAATTTGTTAATTTACTCAGAAATATTCCAATGCTTTTTGACACTCCCGTAACTTATTGTTCAACTGAAAAACAGTTTGGAATAAAAGTAGAAGTAGGATGCATATGTGAAGATGGTTTTAAAAAAATTGCGATGCTTTCAAAATAAAATCAATGTTTTTTTTTTTTTTTTTTTCAATGTTAAAAGATTATGATGACTCAAAACACCGACTAACTATAATTTTTTACATATTTGTTCTCGATAATTGATAAAATAAATTTTTTAACTTGATGGACACATTTGTACCGTTTTTTTTTTTTGGGGGGGGGGTCCTTTTAAAGTCTGTCTTTAACCCTTAAAAAAGAGAGAGGAAAAAAAGAATTGAGTTGAGAACGTAAAGTAAAACACAGTCAGTCCGCCAAAGCGCCAAGCGCCGAGGTTCCACGTGGGGAGAAATCCAAACAAAACACAATGACCGCCAACGACAAATAGCGACGCAAGCACACACACCCGTGAAACCGAAAACCCGACTCTGAGCGCGGCGGCGAATACGGCCACTTCCCGTCCGCCGCTCGGCACGTCCGGTCCACCATGTACGGCATGCTGCTCGAAAGCATCCAACACTACGTGCAGGCCGAGTACGGCGAAGACGTGTGGTTCAGGGCCCTGGAGGAGATCGGGTTCAAGAATGCCGTATTCACTTGCCACAAGATTTACCCCGATTGCATTATCCCGCAGCTGGCAGAGGCCTGCAGCAGACAAATCCGGCAGCCGGACAAGCTGGACGACTTTCTGTGTTTCTTCGGGCAGTGCTTCGTGAGATTCTTCTCGCATTATGGGTACGACACCCTCATCAGGGCATCCGGCAGGTACTTCAGGGACTTTTTGAACGGGATTGATAACCTCCACCACCAAATCCGGTTCAGTTATCCCAAAATGCAGAGTCCGTCTTTTTATGTAGAAAAGGAGGACATTGGAGGCGCCCGGCTTCATTATACGTCGAAGAGGTCCGGATTTGGGTATTATGTGAAAGGACAGTTGGTTCAGATTGCCAAGACGTTTTACGGACTTGACCTTGAGGTGACTATTTTAACTGATGAAGATGATGATGATGAAAATAAAGGCAGAGGATGTCATCTCATATATGATTTAAGGTATGGCGTTTAATCTACTACACTAAATTTGCCCAAAGAGCTTATGGAAGCTCGGTTTCTGTTCCAAATATTTGTTAGGTTCGGTTCGGCTGTATTGGATTTTCTGGTGCAAGAGACCTTGATTGGCTATACTGCTCCAAAAAAGAGAAATTGTTTAGGAATAAAAGACGTAAAACTTCTAGAATTTAGAAAAGCTTTGACAAAATAAATCCACGAATAAAGTTTTAAATTTTAAATCACAGATCAAAAGAATAAACGGAAAAATAATTTTAATCAATATAAAAAAACTTTTTTTAGTAAATTTTTACATGTTTGACGAAATTCAAAATGAACCGTTTGGCGGAGCAAATGGCTTCTGTGGGCCCTGTTTGAACAAAGTGCAAAAAGTTTTGTGGGGGAGGAGGGCGGAAAGGGAATTTGGAATCGAAAAACCTCTAAAACCCAATACGTGCAGTATTTTTTTTTTATTATTATTATTCAAGATAAGTTTACATTACACATTGGTTAAAAAACACTATTTATGTGTATTGGTTTAAAAAATTCAAAATCTGCTACATGGTTACGGAGAAAACTGCCCTTCTAAACTCGCTAAGTTTTAAATAAATGTGTGAAAATGAATGTCAAAGCAATTCATTACATTAAGCACTATGAAATTTAAATTGGGGCTAAAGTTTCAAAGTAAGAAAAGTCCAAATAATAACAAAATTGTTTCCAGAACAATTTCTAAAATACACGTTTAAGATTTTGAAATACGTAATTAGAACTTATATCATGAAAAAAATATAGCTGCATTATTTTATTTTTAGATATTAATTGCCAAATTTATGTAGTGTTGATAGGATTTTTGGAATATTACCTTGAAGTGTTAGATAATACGATTGGGACAGCCAGGGGACTGTGTTTTTAGCACTTAGATAATTTCTAGAAAAAAAATTAAATTGTTATCGCTCCAAATACAATATCGGGCCACAGAGTATTAATGCTTTACTTGTATTTAGAGCGATAATTACTTTATTATAATTTATTATTTTTAAAATACTCGCTCCGGACAGCCAATTACCAGTTTACCGAGAAGCGCCCATATACTGGTATAAAAAATTTTGCAGTTTCTCCTGCAAGTGCTAATATTAAACACATTTTTTATGTGGTGAACAGTGAAAACAAAATATTTAAGGGCGATTCTCTGTAAACTCGTCATTTTTCACCCGAAATCTGTCCGGGCATGATTTTTTGAAATGCTAACTATGAAATGCTTAACTATGCTGACGTGTTAAGCACAAAAATCGTATCTGCACTTTTTAACGAAATTGAGTTATCGCCACCAGGTGGCTCTTTGTGACGTATTTTACCTAAGTACAAAATTATATGGTTATTTGAGAGCGGGAAATATTTTTTAAAAAAATTCCGGAAAAGTTTCATCTGAATTAAATACATGGTGGCGCAAAAGAGTTATATCTCAGTTTGAGCTCTACTGCAGATACCACTTTTAGGCTTAGCACGACAGTATATATATATCTTAACTCATTTTTGTTCATCGATGTTTTAAAGTCTCACAATTTAATTTTTTCCCCCTGAAAAGCATGTAAGAAAAGTTAGGCAAAAAGATTTATACACTCCGCGTATTTAAAAAAATTTTTAATTATTGAATTGTATAAAATTGAAGATAAATTTTATGCAATAACCCTGCCTTAGAGCAACTTTTTATGAGTACTAAGTGAGACATTCTGTATAGTGCAAGGTGAAGGTCTGCAATCTACGTTCTGCTGAACCTTAGATTTTATGCAACTTTGACAGGCGCCCCGCAAATGATCATTACTTGCTTAGTCATTGAGTTAAAACTTCAATAAAACTTTAATCTTTCCAAAAGATTAAGTTCTTAAAAGAGTTTTGCTTTAAAAACTAAGTATAAATAATGTAAGCAGTTTAAAATTTTGCTTTTTAACATGTTATTGCTTAAGATAGTGTTGTTTTTACTTATAGAATATATTTCAGAACGCCATCCACCCATTAGCGACCTTACCATTCATTATCAAAAAAGTTCCTCGTATTGTGGTAAAATAGAGCGAATCCTACAAAGAAAAATTCGTTCCTCCCAATTCAACTGCAACTTCAACTTTTCATTCAACTTTCTCTCAGAAATAGCATTGCCACAGGGATGTTTTCTGACCGAAGTTGACTGGACAATGAAGTTGGTCAACAGAATTGCGGTTGAATTAGGAGTTGGTTTGAACGAATTTTCTTACGTGTGATTACTTTGATATTTTAGTTTTTCTGCTCTTAGTTCAAGACGTTCCTTCAGGAAAACGATGAGCTCAAAGTGTTTTCTTAAATGTAAAGCGGGTATCATAGTATGATACCCGCTTTCAGTGACTTAAAAGAGAGGGTATTCGTTTGATACCTTCTGATTTTTTTTTTTTTTTTTTAAATTTTAGTTGCAGTCTTAAAATTTTAACGTTGTCTTTGGGGCTATAAAGATAGGGGTTTTGCATTTCCTAGAAAAAAACTCCGAAACCGAAACGTTAAAAACCCAAATTTAAGCCATCTTCTCATGAATTAAGGGAAGGGTTTAGGGGGCTCTCTCTCAAAAATGCTTTGAAGCTGAATTATTAAGAACTCTAAGCTATCTTTGTGTAGCTCAAGCAGGGGGGATTTTGAGGCTCTCACCCAAAAACTTTTAAAAATTGAAAGTTTAAAGCTTTTCGTTGTGTTTGGTGATGTAAATTTTGGAGAAAAGGGAGGCTGGTTTGGAAAAATATCTTAACTGGAGGCTTTAAAATGCTGATTTGGGTCATCTTTAGTGATAGTAGGAGATTTCAGGCATTCTCCCCCTGAATGTGTTTCAAAATTGATGATTTAAAAGCCTAATTTTAAGTTGCAATCTTTTTTAAAGTTAGGTGTTGGAGTAATGAACCATTGAAAAACTTCCAATGCTCAAATATGTAAAAAAAAAAACATTTTATTGTTTTCTTTCAGTGATTTAAGGAGGGAGGATTTGGAACCCCTCTGTCGAAAATAATTTGACTTAAAATTGAAGGCTTAAATATTTTACGGATTGTTTGGTGAAGATATAGTATGGCTGATACAAATTTTCCACCTTTGTAAACTTCGGGGGAAAGGTTTGGGCCTTTTCTTTTGAAAAGTTTTCATAGCTGACATATTATAAACTTTTATAAACCATCTCTAGATGTGTTAAGGCTAGGGAGATTTTGTGCAGTCTTGAAAGTTTAATTCTATCTTTTGTGAAGTTAGAGGGAAGAGTAGCGGTGAAAGATGTTCCTCAAAAGTTTTTAGGCTCTCTTTGGAGATGTTGGAAGTTTAGTAAACTGATTTTAAATTTGAAAAACATTCCGTTTGTTGATGAAGTTTTTTGGTGTTTATAATAAAACAAACCAACTATGTAACTTCATTTTTTATCAACAAATTAAGTCTCAAATGCATTTCTTGTAATTGTTGTTAATTTTAGAAAAATTAATAATTAATGCCTGACGTAGTTTAAATAGCCAGAAATATCCAGGTATCAATTAAGAGAAGAAATTGAGCTTCAAGAGGATGAAAAATGCGTCGTACGAGAAATCAGGGAAAATTTTAGTTGGACAGGGAGAAATCAGGGAAAAGTCAGGGAAAAAGCTTTTGTTCTTCCTGTGACCACCCTGCATACACAGGAGAATTCCTTCAGCATACCTCCCAAGTTCAACCTCAACTTCTACTCTCCAGTCAACTTTGGGCAGAAAAAATTGCGTGTGATTGCCATTTCTGGCAGGTAGTTGGATGAAATGTTAAAGTTTCGGGTGAATTCTGAATATCTTTAAATGAGTATCCTAAGCGTAATACCTCTTTAAAAGATTTCTTAAATGGGTTTAGGATACCTTAATGTACCCCTTGTGTAAAAGGAGTATCACACTTAGGAAAGTTCGTTCAGCGCAACTCTCAATTCAACCGCAACTTCTACTCTCCAGTCAACTTTAGTCAGAAACCATCCATGTGTCCTCTTTATAGCAGGTACTTAAAAGAAAAGTTGATGTTGCCGGTAAATTGAGAGTTGCATTGAACGAAATTTTCTGAGTGTGATACCCTTAAGGAGTCGTCCACAAATGATAGTCATGCTTTGAGGGGGTTAGAGAAATTATGACAGTTTGCGTCAAGGAGGAAGGAATGGGGTAACAAGAAATGTGACGTCAAACGTTTTTCATGCTAATATGCTTATGAAAAATAGCTTGACATGTCACTAACGAAGGGAAGAGGGTAAAATAAAATGTAATATTTTGTGACAAAGGCATGTCAAATTTTCTGAAAAAAAGTGACGTTTATAGACAGCTCTTACGGTCAAAAAAAAAGAGTACTTTATAATCAAAAACATTTTAAGTATTTTATCGAGTCAGTTTTTAGCAACTTTGTGGGTTTTAACAATTTTGAAGTTTTTGATTCCCGAAACGTAATGACGTGAAGAATCTAAACTTATTTTCATAAAATTTAAGAACATTTTAAAACGGAACAACGTTTTCTAAACAAAAATTATAAATTAAATTTTAAAAAACATTTAATAAGTTGTGTATATGACCTATATAAGCGATAAAGAACGAATTGTGTACAATATATAGGTGCATATATTTAGGCACAGAAGGAAGCTATAATTAGAAGCGATAACGCTAAAAGCGGAAATAAGCTTAGTTCTCGACTCTATTCTCTTACAAATAAATAAAAGTAATGCGCTTATAATTCAAGGTAGGATATGAGACATTTTGTTTCTCACTTTGTGTATTAATTGACAAGATTTCCAAGCATAGCTCTCGATTATACGCTGTCGCGAATAACTAAACGTATTCAAAGTGACGTACGTATAACTTCGCCACGCCGGGGCAAGTCTTGAATCGACCCCCTACCCATCTTCCTTAAAGGCCTTATGTTAACGAAAATAAAGGCAGAAATTGGGTGAACTTGCCCCCCCCCCCCTGAAGAGATTGCTTCCCGGGGCTAGACCCCGACTTGCTCCCCACTAGATCCGCCACTGCGTATTCGCAATTCAAAGTAAGGAGACATTTTGGTTCTCATTTTGTATGCTGTGAAGCAATTTGTTTATTCATTTCTTTTTATTAGTCTTTGTCACTTTTGCTCTGACAGTTCTGCCAAAAAAAAATCACATTTTAACTTTGAGTATCCGACTTCTTTCTTATTTTCTACTTTTTTCTGCTTGAGGCTTCCTAAAGACGAGGTGAAAATCAGCAGCGGGGTTGCACCTACAAACTATGAAGTATAATAAGACTTAAACAACTGTACGCCAGTTTGCAATCCAGTAAATCAATATTATGCAGAATAATGCTGAATTTTAATGTCAAAAGTGTAATTCTGTTCCTTATCCAGCGAAATGTCAGGTATAACACAAGTTGCATATTCATTTTTTTTAAAAATATCAAAAATCTTCTGAATTTACAATTAATATTACGTTCATTTTAGGGATTCACCGATGAGCAAATTTTCCAATTACTGATAAGATCATGACGACTTATAATATTACAATTTTTCTCCAAAACAACGTTTCAAAATTTCATTGAATTTCTGTGAGAAAATGAATTGGTAAGAGCAAAAACAACATAAGTCACAAAAATTCGAAAACTCGTTTTTTATGGAAACGAGCTGAGGGAGGCAAGATGCATGTTGATATCAAAAATCACGTCAGTCGGGTTATTCATTCGAAAGATACGGGGCCTGTTATTTGAATGTTGACCGTAGAAACAATGTTAGAATTAAGACGTTTTTTCTCTCTCCTAAACAATTTGAAGCTCTTAACTGATGTTGTTTTTGTACTCACCGATTCAAATGTTCTGGCTATTATTAGTGAAGTTGCGTTTTGCTAACTAGACATGAAAATTAAAATGTGTTTAGTTAGTCGCCTGTATTCAGCTCACTTAGTAGCTACTTTTTTGTTATTAGTCTATACTTGATCCAAGATTTTTATTCTTTGTAAAAATTCTATGGTAATCAAAGCATCGAGCTAAAGGTAGAGCATAGAGAAAAAGCATGGACATGTGAAGAATGTTGCAACGCGGAAAATACGCACACTTAGGGCCCTGCTTCACATTGACGTAAAGCAGAAACGTAAAATGAATTACATAGCTTTCTTATAGAAAGTACCCGGATTTTCGGTTTCTGCCTTCGGTTTCGGTCGCGTTTTACGCTGATGTGGAGCTGGGTCCTTACTCAAGACAGAAAAATTAGCAAAATTAACATTACGTCAAACATCAACTTTTTCTCTAAAAATAGATTAATAAAATTAAATTTAAAATGATAATAATAAAACTCAAGTAATGGACAAACTTTTTAATAATCAAATGACAAGTGAAATAATGTAATAAAGTGAAGGATTATTTTGTGTAGGAGGAAATATGCATATTCACTAGAAAGAAACAGTTTATGACGTGACAAAAGAAAACTCAAATATTTATAAATAAATTAAAAAGTATTGAAACAATATTTTTCCTGCCGATTAATCGGCGAAATTTGGCCGATTATGATCGATTACCGATTACTGCCGATTAATCGGAGAATCACAATTAACTTCATTTTGAGCATTTACTTATTAAATCCAAGAACCAAAGAAATAAATACAAATTAATTTGAGGTAAGCCCAGGGCCGATGTGAGGTCATGTCAACCTAGTTGGAGGTTCTTCACTCAGAATCGCAGTAGCATAAATTGCATGTTTTAGGAGGGGGGGGGCTCGGCGAGCAAACTGATGAGGGGCCCATCATGGCTCTCGGCGGCCCTGGGGAAGCCAGGTGAGGTTGACGTGTATCACCAGTCACTTTCGCAACAGTCATAAGAGGTAGACAAAATTACAACATTAAGGAGGCACAATTAAGCAGGGATACTGCACAGACATCCGACAAAAGGATGTCTGTGCATCCATAATCTCAAAACTTTTTTTGCATTGAAAAAGGCGTTCCTTGTAACGCCGAAACACGTGTCTGCAGTCCACCTGCTTATTTGTGCCTCCTTAACGTTGTAATTTTTTCTACATCAATAGCACAAAGGTATTTGTAAACTTTAGTAACAAGAGGGCTATTACTGTTATTCAATATTTACATGCAAACACAAAATTGAGTTAAATATAGAAAGTTTCACTTTTTTATTTTTGAAGCATTCAAGCATCCCTTGAAAATCATCTACGCGCCCCTTTGGGTGGCTCGCCCCCAGGTTGAAGACCCTGCGAAAGAGTAACTGCCTCTTTTAAGATAGCGCAAATGAATGAACAATGAAATGAAAAACAAAATGGCGCAGATTTGGTCGCTTTGTTTCATTAGCTCTAAATAGAGTATCGCACAATGTGACGTCAGTGGAGGTCGCAGATTGACCGTGAGTCAACTGGGCGAAAATTTCTTATAGCGTAGCAAATGGACGGTGGTCCATTTCCCACTGTCATTAAGAGCAAATAAAAAGTGTTTTGTGGGGGTGTTGGTAATGGATTTAATGCCTACTTTTTCCAGATAGATACTTCTTAATATTGCGAATAAAATTCATTGCTGCGATATTTCTGGAGGCATACGGAACTAGTATGAAATATGTGCAAGAGAAATGGATGAAGATTATATTATTAGTTACTGGAACCAAAGATCATTATTTTGAATTTTTTTCTAAAAATAGAGCAAAAACTAAATCAGTCACAAAAATTCGAAAATTCGTTTTTCATGGAAGCAAACTTTGGAAGGCAAGATGCGGGTTGACTGCAAAAACCACGTCAGTTAGGTTAGTTCAAAAGATGCGAGGACCCTCTTCTGAAGATTGAGTGTAGAACCAATGCTAGAGTTACGACGTTTTTCTCTCTCCTGAAAAATCTGAAATTCTTGAATTACGTTATTTTTGCTCTCACCGATTCAGTTTATGTAGAATTTTCTTGTGTTTTCTTGAACGTATAGTTCTATTAATAATGTCCACCAAATTTAATTTATTGCATTTAATTGGAAAAAATAAGAAAACTTTAATCAGGTATTAAGTTAAATAAGTGATCAAAAGTATGTAAATTCATGCACAAGTAGCATGTAAGGGCTTGAGTTAATTTGTAGTACATGCTATTTCTGCACCTTAGAACCAGATAAAATATACTTAATGACTGCATAATTAATAACTCCTTTTCTTTTCTTACAGGTTCGACAATACTCCGTACCAAGAAGCACAAACTGCCCGTAGGAACATGATAGAACATACGGATTTGGTGCCAGTTTCAAACATATATTTGTTTCAACTATTCCCCTTTGCCATCGCCTTTGATCAAACCATGACCATTCGTCAAGTGGGGGAGAAAGTTCGAGAATTATTCGGTGGTGAAGAAATGATTGGATTGCCAATTAACACTTTCTTCATTATGCACAGACCAAGAGTTGCATTCACATGGAACAAGGTGAGTGTTAAAGTTTTTCTGGGATTAAAATAGAAATGATTTATCATTACGAATACAATAAAACACCCTTTCGCTTCCAGAGGCACATACTGTCTTATTTTCTTGGGTAAAACCTTCCGCCTATTTACGCATGCGTCAGGTCTTCTCTGATCTTACCAAAATAGGGGTGGTGGGTAAGATGACAATAAGGGGAAGAATAATAAGAAACATTTTAAGCAGTATCAAACAACGTAGAACGATGCTAATTTCTAATACATAGTTTAATTGAATATGCCAAAAGGATAACACATGCAAATTTTAACCCTCGTGTGTTCCGCCCATTTCAGTTACACTCAAGACCCTTGGGGTCATAAACGACCCCAATGCTTCTTTTAATTAATTTATTATGATTATTGAATGTTACATGCATTGTTTCAGTTCGCACACTTTTTAATGCTAAAAAAATAAAAATAAAAAGACACAATCAAAGTAAAATTTAGTTTATGCATTAAAAATTAAAATTTTAGGGCAAAACTTACAATAACTGTAGATTTATTTACTGTTACAGGCCTGAAAAAACATGATTTTTTGCAAGTGAATTTCAAACACTTATGACATTTTTCGATGCATTTTCTGTCCAGTTCTTTTGGACAAAAGTTGCAACGTCCTCTTTTTTTTTTTTTTTTTTTTGGCATTCTGGGGAAGTGACCCCAAGGGTCTTGTGTGCAAAAAATGCAATTCGGGAAAAATAAAACACAATAATAGCATTATTTTGAATAGAAAACTAGAAGAATAAAAGCCACAAAATGCCGTTAAAAACAAATGGTTAATTAACAAGATAGATTAAACAGAAATTGCATTGGGGTCACATATGACCCCAAGGAACCCACGAGGGTTAAAAATTGAAAACTTCGTAAAGTTCCCACTCACAATCTATCACCCCTTTTTTAAGTCTAATGGTTCGTAAGTGCTAGGCGCAGCTTTCACGGACGGACAGTATCCCAGGTAGCACAAATAACCTTTAAACGTTTTATAAACGTTTTTAAGCGGTTGTTACAACGTTAATAACCATTTTACAACCTTTAAAAAACGAAGTGTGCTACTTGGGATATAGCTTATGGGGGATGGGGCAGTTTCAAATTATCCTCTGAATCCACCTTCAGTTATTCCAATCAATATGTCAGTTCCTCAGATAATTACAGGGTCTGTTCAGAGTCCAGAAAGTAACGAGACTGATTCCATGAAATTCGTTTAATTGAAGATATTTTTTCTTCAAAATAGCTTATACTTAACTTATTTTCAACAAATTTTACTAACTTATTTTAAATATTAACTTGTAAAAATCATTTTCGTAACTAACAAGCATAGCTTTTGTGCAAAGGCTTTTTTATTGCAAAAATATTTACTAAATACTATTTTCTATGCAAATCTTTAAGCAAACAACACTGAATTAAATCATAATGATGACTCAATTCCCACAAAAGAAATTAAACGTAAAATTTTCTTTCTCCTAATTAGTTTTCACTTACACATATGGAAGTTTACATATAACTTTTTTACTGAAGTGTGTAACAATTGTGCTGGAAGTTCATAATAAATTCCAACATCTAACATTGATAATTAGATGCTTGATACATAATTTCAAATTTTCTGTTTGCTATAAATCCATCATGAAAATACTGAATGGCTTATAATATAAGACAAACTTTCTCGTAAAATTTGGAAACTGAAAACATTTCTCTTTTATTGCTCAAATCTGAAAATTAATATTAGTTTAGTATCGGCATTTTCAGAGCAAAAGTTCTCTTCTTAACTATGCCTGACATATTTTTCCAAAGATATTTTGTATACTCGTTACGAATAGTGTTTAATGGACAGGTAAAATAATAAAAAAAAAATACATGTAAAAAATAATTGTTTTATTTTAAAAAGAAAAATCGTCCCTAAAAAGGGACGCTAGGCACTAGAGGGTACATACTTTTTTTACCAATTTTTTTTTCTGATTACGATATGATATTTAAAGAGACATTTTATAAGAAGAAATTAAAGCAGCATTTAACATAAACTGGGAAATAGATTCAGAGAACAAGGAAATAGTTGAGTATGAAAGTCAGCAGAGCATTTGCTGTGCAAACCTACATTGCATTTGCCGCATTTCCGATAGGCTTTTTTACTTCAATGGGCACATTATACCTGAGTCTTATTTAAAGCAATATAACGACTTTCCCCATAATACCTAACTGAACCCGGTATTCTTGACCTCAATGCATTATGTACAGCAATTTCTAAAATAAAAATGAAGAGCGGCAAACCACCACTTTTTAGATTGAATCAAAAACCGGTAATAACTGATATTTTGATGCATGGAATCAGTTCCCTCCATGCAACGATTGCACTGAGCAACCATATTTGGTTTATCAATTTTAATTACTTTCTTTTCGCTGTTATACAATCGCTTAGCCTATACTATAGGATAAACTCCATGAAGATTCGATGCAATAGTTACGACATTGCTATTATTTAACCGAACAAACGTAATATTATTTTACCTGTCATCGACATTTATTCAAAACTTCCTCTCTTTTCTTTTTTGGGCAGTTTTCAATTCGATTCTTGCATAAAACCCTTCTGAGACAAATTATCAAGAAGGAGCGCAAGAGAAGTAAATAAATTGTCACAGTAGAGATCAAAATTGCCATGCTCTGGATATTCTGAAATTAAGTCTAAAACCATTGCCCCCCCCCCTCCCATCTTCCCAAACAACAAATGCATATGCAATCCTTGAATTCTTCATCAAGGTGAAGTGCTAAGCTTCTGAAACAGATTAGGGCTTTTCAACAGTTAGACTAAACAATAAAAAGCACCTAAATGCATTATGGAAAAGTAATTAAATACAACAAATAATTGGTGTTTTAAAGAATTACATTTTTGAAATGACTTTCTTTCAAAATGTACCTTGAGTATTTTTCGCAATTTAAAGAAAAATAAATAAATAGATAAATGATAAAATATTTTTAAAAATTGTAATTAAATTTATATATTAATAATTTCAATTTAATTAGATTTTTTAAGATTAAAAAATAAAAATTATTATCTATTTTTCAGTCTAAAAACATTTACTAACTTTTTTGAGATAAATTATAAATTCTAAGCAAGAAATCCGCCACGGTTAGACAATGCAGCCTTTCGTGCCTAGCGTCCCTTTTTAAGGACGTTCTTAAATTGCTATAAAATCCATAAAAAAATTAAAATTTACAAAATTGCAAAAAAAGTGAACTAAAACATCGATCAAAGTAGCATATATATCAAGCACAGATAGATTTACTTGTTAATAATTTTAAAAACTTGGCTTTTTGTTCTTGAGATTGTGAACGATGTAATTCTTGATAAAGATTATAATAACATGGCTACAGAACACACTCTACAATGGTTATGTGCTGTAATCTGTTAATAATGAATTGAAACAATACCAAAGTAACAATTGACCACAATTATTTGGTTGAAATGTTCATGTTTGGAAAATTTAGGCACAGTTTTTGAACCGTCCCTAAAAAGGGACGCTAGGCGTTAATGGGTTAAAACAGTGACAGTGCCATAGAAGGAAGAGAAAGGTTCAACGTGTTTTTGTTTTCTCTTGTTCGCTCTTTCTCTCTCTCACCTCCTAAATTTGGGAAGGAAAGGAAACTGAGGAAAAGAAAACTCTAAACTTGGATTCTACTTCAAAGTCAAGTACCATTATATTTAGTATGTTTGACGTGGAGACGAAATCTCTTCAAAGTTAGATAATCGAAGGACCATACTGTCGCAGAAGAGCAGAGTGATTCGTCGTTTTGGGTCTGAAACTATATAGAATAAAGTCTGTTGCAAAAAAAAAGGGCGTGAAAGCAATCTTTTCGTTTAGAAAGTTTTTTTCTCCTTCTCTATACCCAAAGTGGCTTTTTACCTTAGCTCGTAAGCTTTTACTTCCTTTTGCATAGTAAACGAAGTATTACTGTAAGAGTGAAAAAAATTTCCCTCAATTTTCTCCCTAAACTTCCGTTTTATTCACCCCTATGAATGTTAAATTTGTTTCTCGGCCCGTCCACACGTATATATAGACCTAAAAACGCATGGAAAGCCAAAATATGCATTTTGACAACTCCCCCTTACCTGTATCTATTGCTTACCATTGTCCAGAGTTTATTTTCAAAAAATGTAACATAGCCTCTTTATCCTCCAAACCCTTCAATTTTCAGTATGCAGTCCAATCACTTAAAGAAAAATTCACTAAATGGAATAAATATCTTGCAAGAGAGAGAGAAAGAGTTCAGTAACAATGCATATTTAAGTTCATTTTCCTCACGATGTGTGAAAAGTTATATGACATTTGTAGGTAGTAGTATTGATGTGTAATATTAATTGTCTTAAATACTCCTTGAATTGCAGCAGCTGCAATTACATGCCATTGAATACCAAACCATTTATCCTGCAATTACATGCCATTGAATACCAAACCATTTATCCTGCAATTACATGCCATTGAATACCAAACCATTTATCGTACCTCGTGAGACTTTCAGTGAAATTCTTGTAATTCTAAAAGTTCCTGTAAAAGCACTTATTTTCACGATACTTTAATCTTCGGGATTTTCACGAAACCCGTCGGTATAGCGAAAAATTAGCCTCACGAATTACTGCACCTTTTTATCCGAGAAAAACACGAAATTATC
Organism: Uloborus plumipes; assembly: GCA_038373865.1. Taxonomy (NCBI): domain Eukaryota; kingdom Metazoa; phylum Arthropoda; class Arachnida; order Araneae; family Uloboridae; genus Uloborus; species Uloborus plumipes. The sequence goes on from JAXGGA010000110.1 coordinate 117,954, forward strand.
TGCATCGCTGTAAGGGTAAGAAAACCAACCGAAGGCAGAAGCCGAAAATCCGGGTATTTTTAATTTAAGGGAAATGAAAAGTATCCGGATTTTCGATTTCTGCCTTCAGTTTCGGTCGGTTTTCTGCTGATGTGGAGCCAAGCCCTTAAAGTATCATAAGTGGGATTTTTTTTTGCATAAATTAATTAACTAACACAAAAACTTATGCAAGTGTTTGTTATAGATTTATATTCTCCAGAAAGTAGTGGTAGAGCTTGAATGCTTGAATTCCCGCTTCACCAAACATCCAATCGTCGACCGTAGAAACAGCGCTTCTACTAGAAACTTGTTGCTAAAAGGACAGATGCGGCTCATCGAAGAATGGGATGCTATAATTTATCTTTGTGTGCCTTTGTAAGTAGAATTTTCAATTTAAATTACACGATAAGTTGAATTGTAAAATTATAGTAGGAAGTAACTCCACGGCACTGTAGCCCCATACTTGTACCCCTTACCTATACTCCGACTGATGAATGTTCCTTGCAACCCTGAAACACGTGTTTGTAATATTTTTTGTACTACAGTCGAATCTGCTTATCTCGAAAACCTCTCTATGTCGAAATTTCCCTCTTTTTACACCATAAATTTAATGCTTTTTCTCATGTTTATCTCGAGTGATTTTTCCCGAAAACTTCTATATCTCGAATTTTGATGACTCTCATTTTTGAATTTCATCTGCAGCCACCTTTATCAATGGTATAACTTGGAGACAAAAATCATCTTCTGCACAATCATTCTAAGACTATGTTCGTACTTAAAGGTATGCATTAACTTGCTACCGATATAGTTGTCATAATTAGTAAAACGTTGACTCACAACATGTCATACAGTAAAATATTCAAAAAAATCAATGGGAAACAATGTTTTTAGTATTTAACTTTGTTCCAATTGCTTCTTTTTGTAAATTTTAACACATCCTTTGTATCTCGAAAGCTCTGTATCTCGAATTTTTTTCCTGTCCCGTGAAATTCGAGATAGACAGGTTTGGCAGTTTAACATACAGTACGCTCCCGATTATCCGCGGAATTGGATGGCACAGGTATCGCGGATAACGAAAATCGCGGATAGCGAGAGAAGGCTATCCGCGATCGAATAAGGAGTAAAGAAAATAAAACTTATCTTTTGCTTAAAAATAATTGTATTGCACATAAAACATTAATAATAAAAGTGAAGATAGGTAAAATATTAAAATTTATTTGTAGTTTAAGTTCTGAAGCAAATATGTTTAGTGAAGCAATAGATTCCATAAAGTACATCACACTCTCTTCTGTAGAAACTATCAAGCAAAAACAGCAAATTTAATTTTACTGAAACATTATCTTTCTTCCCCAGACCTGCGTGGATAATCCGCCCCGCGGTTAATCCGCTCGGTGATAATCGAGAGCATACTGTATTTGATTCGCAGTAGTTTTACAATTGCTTTTATTGTAATTAATTTGGTCGGTTATTTTCCTTCTGATTCCATAACCTGTTTTTGTCCCTTGCAACCCTGGTTGTGAGGAACAAGAACAAAAGGTATCCTACCTTCGGTTAACTCATCAAAAGAGTACACATCAAAACTTTAATCAAACTAAGAAACTTCAACAGTTAACCCAAACCAACATCAAAATGATGAATAGAAGTCAGGCTATTTTTGCCTCGATGCAAAAACCTGTTGTTCCAGAGAATCCATTACCTAAAAGCGCCGTCTGCTCCTTCCCTGAGAAAATATCTGTGAAGAAAGCGTTGTCATCAATAAATTGAACTACCACGGGGATCTGCCCTGTCCCAGAGGATGACAGTAATTGTCCTCCGCGGATCTGCCCTAATGAGTGTTTACCGAACGACCTCATACAACCAACCCCGCGAACGCATATATCTTACTCATGGGGACAGACTTTTAGTTTATCGTTGCATAAAAAACTGGTCTTATATTATCATATATTTTGTGTGAATGGAATAGGAGGTAAAGTTAACAGTAAATCAGTTAAGTAAGAAGTAAAACGTTCAACTTTGCTTAAAGGATGAATAATAACATCAACGTAGTTTCAATTGTGGAACTTGTGAAAAAAATCCATATTCAAGTATTTTGTGGTTTCAGAAAAGGCTTTGAGCTTATTACTCCAAGTGGCAGTCAAACAAAAATCGAGAGATGACATCTTTGTCATTCGGAAAAAAGAAGATAAATGATAATATCAACGATATTAAAGCTTGAAATTGCAATATATATATATATATATATATATATATATATATATATATATATATATATATATATATATATATATATATATATATATGGGTCATTTTCACCATATGCTTACATTTCAAAAATTTTAAGTACTTTTTTTTTTACTTGCTATTTTCTTTTAGAAACACTAACAGATGTTTAGTCACATATTGTAGGGGTGTGAAAAAGAAATTGGTTGTACACTTTGATGAATAATTAAGTATTCAAATGCAGTTGTAAAACTTTAAGTTGCAAGGAAAGTTGTCGTCCGTTAACATACAAAATCAATATGAAATATCACTTTTAAACTATATCATAGAGCCTAGAACCAACTTCATTTAAAATCGCCCTGAAGCTTAAAACGATGTTTGCGATGATTAAAATATTGATCAAAAACTCTATGGTAACGAATTTGACATTTGGTAACGGATTTGACCAGTAACGGACTTGACAATTTCAACCAAAATGTCTAATTATGGCTAGGTTGTCGAATTTAAAAATTGAACTACAATATGCATTTTCTTAGACTTGTATAATAAACAATATTTAGGGGTAAAAGTTTAGAAAAAGTAAAAATTAATACTAAAATCTTTGGTAACGGACTTGACAAAGAATAAAAATACGCACTTGGAAAAAATTTTGTGCGAAACGCCACAGCAATACTTCTCGACTAAGGGAAACAAAATGGTACAAAATAGTTACGTCACTAATTTGTTAAGTTAACTGAATACGTGTTACCATCTTTTGACTTCAATAAATACCTTTTTTAGCTAAAATAATCTTAGGGTAACGGACTTGACAAGAACTTCCGGACAAAATATATTCATACATTTCTTATTGAAATAAAATTACTATTGTCAATATTTATCATGAGTACCATATACTAATAGTCAATATATAAAAATAGTCATATGTATGTCGCATTTACTTTTTTTGACCATTAAGTATAGAAAAAAAATGGTTGAACTTGCGAAAATTGGAAATGGACAAGCGTTTTTGCCTTGATTCATTTTTAAAGTCTTATATAAAAATAAATAAATAAATTTCAATAATTTGTTAAGTGATAGAATTTTTTGGGAGGTATTTCTTGCAGAAAATAATTGTTCGCATTGAATTTAAAATATAAGTTATGCTTTAAAATCGTCTTTTTAACCTCCGGACAGCAAATGTAAGCAAATTTTGAAAATGACCCATATATATATATATATATATATATATATATATATATATATATATATATATATATATATATATATATATATATATATATATATTCTACACGTAGCTCGAAGTAGCAAAGAAATTTATTATCAATGCTGATCAGTTTTGGAGCTTCCGACGCTGAGAAGTAATCTAACCAAAATAAGAAAAAAAAATGATATCTTTACCTTTGTTAAGAAAATATGCATGATGTCATCAACGCTGTTAGAGTTTAAAATTGCAAAAACATATTTCGCGCTTGAAGTTCAAATTTGCACAGAAGTTCTTTATCATTGCAGAAAAAGTTCTGAACTTCCGACAATATGCAGCAACCAAACCAAAAATAGGAAAAGTGGCCCCTTTACAGAAAACCCCGTGTTGAAAAGATAAATAATATCAATGATGTTAAAGTTAAAAAAAGAAAAAAAATCAAAGAAATATTTCACACGTGTATGTCAAAGTTGTAAAGAAGGTACCTATCAAAGCAGAGAAAGTTTTAAACTTCTGACATTAAAAGTAAAAGGTGACACCTTTTTCTCTATGTGCAGAAAAAATGGTTAATAATGCCAAAGTTAATAACGCACAAAATTGCAAACCTATTGGATTCGGTAGGGGTATATAGAAACCAACTTTATTTCTGCATTTGGGGTAGTTTGGTGCGTGAAGACAAGGTAACATAAAGAACACAGAAAATATAAGTACCTTTGTGCTTAAAAATAAAAGCAAATAGTACGTTAAAAAGCACAATTGCCCATTTGTGTTTTTTTTTAATGTTGTATTATTTGGTTTTTTAAAGAACACATTCTCAGAATTCCGCGTATTTCTAACCAAGTTAAAAGGCGCCATCGTTGTTTGAAGATGATACTGGGGACAAAAGTTGTTGTAAGGTTTAGTGATCTTACATTTTAATCTGCAGCAGATCTACAAATACGAAGTAATTAGTTTCATCTAGTTTTATTTAACCCTCCTCTACTACTGTGACAAACACATAAGATCACACATACACTACTGTTGTGTCGGATCCGACATACTCTTTTTTGAGCCTTTTTTTTTTTAACATAAAAAAGTATTTATCTTTTGGAAATTGGATACTAATGTAAAGTAATTATACTATAGGATGTAAAAATAAATTAAACAGAATTTTAAATTTGATTTGGGTTGGATACGACCCACCGTAGTAGAGGAAGGTTAAAGTAGAAACATGTATGTTTAAATTTGAAGTAGTTACTGTTTAATGAATTTTCTTAATTAGTGCAAGGCCTTACAAGAAACCCTGTTCTTTTTTTTCTAATTTTTGCATACTCTTTCTTTTGCACATCATGGCAGAAGCACAAAACATCTTTTTTTTTCGCTTTGTTTCAAGGTGCCATCCTATATTTGAATTGAATCGTTTATTTCGAAAAGGTAACATCTCTATTTTGATCTCCTCTGTCTCTTTAGAAAATTAAACAGCGCACGGTTATATTTTTGAATGTCATAATCAATGAAAAAATGCCTTTAGTTAAGTACACAATTACTGCAGTAATTTACCAAATAACCATTGATTATGACATTCAAAAATATAACCGTGCGCTGTTTAATTTTCTAAAGAGACAGAGGAGATCAAAATAGAGATGTTACCTTTTCGAAATAAACGATTCAATTGTTTCCTTAAATGAACAAATGAATGTATTTTTTTAAAATTGTTTATTCAAGGGGGGGGGGTCTTTGTTTCTTCATGAGTCTGTTCATCTAATATGCTAGTAAAAAATTCGACATCAAGAATATAAAGATCCTTTTGAATACGTCTCTTAGCATATGTAGAATCCAACAATGAGCTCAAACTAGAAGTTGGTAAACGTCCACCAATGCACATGCACCGTTCATTTTGATCACAGCCTACGAGAATGCAGCACAATTTTGACAGTAGGCTACGCTTTTGACAGTAAAATGTTATTGTAAATATTCTGCGTGAAATATTGCCACACTTAACTTTTCTACCTAATGCTCCACTTAAGCTAAAGTACCAAATAATATTTCGCTTTTCACTAATGCTAACATTTTCGGTTTCAGATTGAGCAATTTGCAGGAGATGCAAGAAGTTGGACTCTACCTCACTGACTTGTGTCTGCACGACAGCAGTAGAGAAATCGTCTTGGCTGGCTTTCAACATCTAGCACGACTCGAGATATCGTTCGAAAAAGTAAGATTCAAGGTGACATCTCAAATCATTTTAAGGGGATGGAAATCTGAGTCCGAACACCCGTATGTACTTAATATACATGTGCATGTATATGGGAGAACTTCTCCAGAAAAGTGCAATTTATAAAACTGTAAAAGCTTTGATTTGCAACTGCCAAAGTCGGATGCAGAAATGTTTCAAGGGAGGGGCGATTAATTTTTTACGTATCCTTTACTACATGTCCTAGTTTACAAATATTGACCACAAATGTTTCGGTCTTCAATTTCTAGACATTTCCATCGAAAAGCACAAATCTCCCTTTTCTTAACATCAAAAAAAAAATCCAAAAATGCATTTTGAACTTCAATGGTGAAAATTTGCTGAGGGAGAGTCTCTCCAGGGAGGGTGATTGCCCCCTCGGGGTGATGGGGGCAACCCTTGTATCCGCCCTTGGCAAGAGCTGCAAACAAACCATTTTTTTTTTTTTTTTAACTTGAGTGCATGTCATTCTAAACTACAAGTTAAATAACTTTTCAATAGTTACAACCAAATACGCTTTAATCGAATCATTAAAAGCAAATCTTCCATATTCTAAAGTCGAAAAGGAAACAACTTTCGATGTCTCTACTATTGAGACTATCTACAAAAAAGACGGACAGCAGTAATCACCTAATAGGAAAACACGGGTCGTCAACTCCAATTCTCGCACTTGCGCCTCCAAAATAACCTAAATGTCACTCCATTCATCTTTCTGGGGCCCATCCTCATCTTTTCCGGAGATAACTCCCCCTCCCCCCTCCGCTGTCCTGCTCTCTCCACTACTTATTTCCTTGCGGCTCCAAGCCAATAAACCAAAGAGTGAAAAAACTCTCTCTTCGCATTTCCTCGTACAGTGTCATCGGAGATTGATCTTCCGGTGTCCCGTGGCAAGTCGAGAGAAAAACCTCCGTTGAAAAACCAGAGTCTTTTTGCTTGGAAGACAGAGCAAACCTTTAAGAGCTTTTTATTATTATTTTTTTATATTTATTTATCTCACATTTAAGGGAAGTCGAGATAATGAGGAGAGTTCCTATTTAACGTGTCTAGTACTTTCACGAGAAAAGATAAACAAAGGGGGAATTGAAATATATTTTTAATACATGGCTTTGACAAGATGATATGCTTTCTGAAAGATGCCGTTTGAAATTAAAGATGAATCAAATGGAGTGTTATGATTTTAATGATGAAAGCAGTTTTGTTTCTTATTTCATCTAAAACTCAAGGGTTCATAATATGGACCGTATTACCCTCCTTGGAGTCCACAGAGAAAATGTAGGAAGACAGAAAAAAAATATTTAAATTGAGATCAGGGGAGTTCAGGAATTAAAGTTTGGTGAGAGGAGAAATTATAATGAACCAAATGGTACAATACGATCCCACACACTAATCTGCATTTACTAAGAGAAGATGTTATACTAGACAGCAACTTAAGCTGACACTGAACGTCACTACGGGCGGAGCCAATAAGAGCTTACAAGCAATTAGCGATCTCCTCTAATTCGCCAAGTAGGCTGTGACGTTTTATCTAGCTCGTTTTTCATAGGCTAACGTCACGCTGACGTCACAATGTTTTTGTCAAGAAACCTTGCAGTGTAGTATAGGTGTCGTTAAATAATAATAAAAGAAAAATAATAGCAATCACAACATGGTAATGCGATATCTTCATATTTGTCGAATCGTTTGAAAAAAATTGCCGAATAGTAAGAAAATTTTGGGGAGAGTACGGTGGCCTCCCGTGACCTCCCACCAAAGTCCCCGAAAGAGATATCACATTTAAATCCAAGCTGGTTATTCCATGCGAGGTGTAGCGTAGCTGCTTGCAACAACTAGAATAGAATAAATCAAAACATCTGCATTATCATTACTGTTTCCCCCCAGAAATTGTTTCTCCTCATTTCTGTACCTCAGAACCAGTCTAACGTAAGTTCATTTTCCTAACTTTTCAGCAGAGGGCGAAAACGATTGTCGATTGCATGCTATGGATGGGACTCGCGCTCTTTTAAGGCTGCTGAATAATCGTGAAGGAATTTCTTTTATAGAATAACGTTCTTATGGGTCGATGCGGATTCTATATGGGTGATTCTACGCTATTTGAATTCAGATGGCCAATGAAAAAACTGATTTTATCAATGTTTTTGTATGCTTAAGCGTTACAGACTATTATCTTTTATATAGACCACCCAATTAATTCACTACAATTATTTTATTTTAGCATTTATAGCTGAAAATAGTCATAAATGTATACTCCCCTGGCCTGTCCAAATGCTAGTTTTTATACAAACATGTTCGACGTTTAATTTTTGCCAACTTGGCTTAATGTTTTTTGCCATAATCATACACTTACGTTAACAGAGAAACATATTTCATCAGTAAACATTGAAAAAATATTTATTATTATTTTAAAAAAATACACTTTTTAACGGGTCATATCAACAGTGTCACCCTCACGTGGCGAACTTCAAAGACTGAACTCTGCGGTGCGACTTGTATGCAACATGTCGTGTTTTCAAGATTGATTTTTTTTTATTTTATTACAATGCGATTTTTTTTTTTTTTTGAATATATAATATATTTGTCTTATAGAAATGAGTCCATACTACGATTTTACACCGAAAAATAAGTGAAATAATAGTAAATCAAACCAGAATTCTGCGAATAGTGCCACTCCCCTGGCAACGCATTTTACCCTGGTAACCCCCCAAAAATTGAAATTTCGTCTGGCCCTTACCACTACAATCATAAAAATAGTGGTTACTAGTGAAAGAATGAATGTGAAATTAAACAGATTATTTTTTCTTTGGGGACATAAAAAACGCATTGACCATAGAATCACCCATATACAATGCAATAATGAAGTGAAAATCCACCATTTTTGATCTTACGTCGTTCTAGTTCTGACGTACAGACTAACACTACTTTATTTCAAAGCCCCCTGGTATTTTTAAAAATCACAATCTCATAATCTCAAAAAGTTGCACCTGTAGTTTAAACCAATACCATCATATTTGTTCGGCTGTCGACTTAGAAGTCACTATCATGGAAGAGAAAGACTTCTGTTCTCAAACCTGAACCGAAAAATTTCCCCAAAATCGTTTTACCAAAAGTTGGTGCCGTTTATATCATCTGTGTCAAGTCTTCGAAGGAAATAAATCTCATTTAAAATATCATACTGTGTGTCTTAAAGATAAGGATTTAAGCCAATAGAAAATAAACGAAATTCGTCACAAACAAGAAGCTATTTTGGGGTTGCCTTAACATATAGGTTATTGATGGGTTTGGGCTTCTTTATAGTAAATGCAATGCATTTAAATGTCCTTTTTAAAATTGTGCTTCATTGTCGACAAACAAAATGGCAGCATGAGGGGTGTGTAAAAGGATGGAATATTTTGGTTTCCTTCCTTTGAAGAATATAAGATATGCAAAGTAATTTGAGCCCTCGCAATAATGCCTGGTTTAGGGGAGATTATGGTATAATAAGAGACAACAAATTTTTAAAAACATATAACTTGATTTGACTTTGCTGCTCATGAGAATAAATCTACTGACCTCCTGTTTTCTGATTCCTAAATTGATTTTCAGATTAGGAAGACTGTCTTAACTTTTTTGAACCTTATTTCAAAACTTAACATCAGATCAAAGTTTGAATTAAAGTTTCATATATGAGGCAACAAATGCACGTTTTGGATTTCCAAAACGTATATTTGTTGCTTCAAATACTGATTCTATTCACTGGTATTTGAAACAATATGCAGGGCAGCAGCGGGTATAAACGTTTACTAGATTTCATGTGTAAAATTTAATTTTACTAAGGAAAAATTAAACTGCATTAAGTAGACCTTTTTTTTTATATTGCTACCATGCCAAATAAAACAACGCCTGCAAGGCAAGAGTGGGGGGAGGGCGAGATTTAGTGTAAAAAATCAACTTTTTAGGGGATTGTATGAGCGGGGGGGGGGGAGGTAACAGCCAATTAATTGTTCTAGGAACAAGACAGGTATAAGTTACAGGTTATAATTCTATATTTCTACATTTATTAGGTTAAGTTTGACTAAGTTCTGATTAAATTGTCTCTAGCGGAAGAAGTTCTCTCTCCAAGTTCGTTTTAAAAACAAAACAAAACATTTCCCTATTTAAACACAAAACATGAGCACCCATAGATAATTAATAACCCTTTTCTTGCAGGATAAAATCCAAAACATTTTAATACTGACACAGTAGAAAAGATGATAGAGGCAATCAGTAGCGCGCATAGACTTAGTTGCGCCCCCCCCCCCCCCTCAGAAGAAAATTATATTCCACTATTTAGTTAGCTAGTATATTTCAACACTACAAAACACTCCACGGAATCTTTATGGGATCTACGATTGCGACAATGTAGCATATCCTTCCTGTTTACTTTTTTTGCCTCTCTCTTTGTACGTAATTATTTCAGTGCCCGGAATCAATTATTATTTTTAGCAAGAAGAACGGAGTAAGAAATTAGAACAGAACCTAAAGATGCTGGACGAATGGCAACAGAAAGGAGATGACCTTTTGTATTCCATGATTCCGAAAGCAGTAGCTCTAAGGCTGAGAAATGGAGAAAATCCCATTGGAACTTGTGAGGTTCGTATTTTTTTTTTGGTTACATATGAGAGCAAATTTTAATAAATGTGTGTAACCATAAAAAGAACATTGCATAACGCGAGAAAAGATACAAGAATAAGATTTTGCCAAACAATTGCTATACCTACTTTACTATACGGAAGTGAAACCTGGACTCTCAAAATTAAATTAAATTTAAGGTGATTAAGGTAAAAACCAATCAGCAGAAATGACATTTTTAAGAAGTTCCAAAGGATGTTCCAGACTAGGCAAAACAAGCAATGATGACATCAAGAAGGAATTGAAAACAATACCATTAATTTATAAAATAGAAATCTACATGAATAGGTGGAAAGAGCATTTGGCGAGAATAGACAACAACCGTATCCCGAAGACTGCCCTGCAATCCAAACCATTGTATTATACTTATACCCTATTATACTTATTTTTGTGCTCATGAAAATTTTAAAAGAATTTATCCGAATTTTACTAGTTAGTTATTTATTTTTTATGAGCTTCGGATCATTGATGCCATGTTTTTACTCCTCAGTCATTTGATGAGGTGACGGTGCTTTTTGGAGAAATAGTGGAATTTTCTGAGCTGTGTTCGCGTTTAAGTGCAATGGAAGCAATGACTTGCATCAACGATATTTTTTCATTGTTCGATAAAGTCACTGATGCTTACAACGTCTTCAAGGTAAGATTGTCTTAGTGGTTCTATCGTTTTTTTAGACTACAAAAACTCTAAAATGCTATAAAATAACATTTTGACAATATAATTTAATTTGTACATAGAAATGAATTGGAAAAAGTATTTAGTGTTGGGAAGTGTGTATGTGGTTTTGAACCTTAAAGTCACAATAACAATATTTAAATATGCAAAAATTCTCATAATTCCTTTTGTATCACATAAACAATTAGACATAAATGCACAACATTTCGCATTTAATGGAATTTCTTCTGCTTTTGCTGTAATGATTTTAATGATTCTGTGCATATAAGTCATTTGTGAAATTAAAAAAGTCAAGTCAAACACTTATGTCAAAAACTGCGTTTTATTTAAACAATCGAAAAAAAATAAATTTTCAAAATTACTTTCAAAATGAATTAAAATAAAATATTTTTGCATTGAAAAAAATAATTATGATTAGAGTATAAAAGATATATGTTTGTCCTTTAACCTAAAGCTCAACACGAAAATAATTTTAAAACATATATGGAAACTTAAAAATTGTTATTTTTCCCATTTTCTTCGGGTATTTTCGAAATTATTACAGTTCTTGTGAAACATGGAAAATTTGTTCACAACAATTACGTCTAAATAGTTATCAAATGCTAAAATAGCCACAGCGAAGAAAGAAAACCGCATAAAATACATAAACACTGCGGAAAACACGTATTCTTTTAAAAATACGATGCAACTCTATAAGACAAAAGTCACAACTCAAGCAACGGGAGACAAACGGAACTAAACAGCTCGCAGCAGACTGACAACTGACTTTAAAAACAAAAGCAGTTTTATAATCCGGTCTGTATTAATGTATCCGAAAGAGATAAATGTATTACCATACATATACATAGATCCGCGGTCTGTATTTATTTATATTTCCTTAAGAAAATACAGCACTATTCCAGTAAATGCTAGAGCAGTGTTTCCAACCTTTTTTCGTTAGCTAACCGGTTCCAAAACCTGAGCGATGTTGGCGAATCCCTTGTGCTTTTAAGTAATCCATACACAGACACACACACACAATTAAATTTTGGCGGATTTTTTTTTTTTTTTTCTTAATTTGAGAAACAAGAGTTCATAAGAAGAACAAAAATAATAATGCAAAACATATAGCAACATAAACATTGCTACAGGACAAAGTAATACCTAGAAAATGATTGCAAAGCAAATTCAACCGAACAAATACTTGTGATAATTCTAAATAAATACAACATGATTTTATTTTCGACTGAGTGCACCAAAAAAAAATAACGTTTCATGTAACAAGCAAAATCGCTGTTATTGCATTTTCTCAGTTTCCATAAGTTTTGTATTTCAACTAGCTGCGTCGCCCGGGCTAGGCCGTCTATGTCGAATATATACAGTGAACTCTCACTTATACACCGCCTCATTTATGCGCCTTTTTCACTTATACGACGATTTTGAATGGTCCCAGCACATTCCATAGCAAAATAATGGGAGTATCATTCGTTTATGCGTCGCTCTAAAGATAAATATTTCACTTATGCGCCGAATTTTTCATAAAAGGTAAAAAAAATATTTATTATTTTTTTTTAATAAGCATTTTTCTTCACTTTCCTCTTTAATATTTCGCCTTTATTGCTCATCGAAGACATTTTATCCGCATAAACTAGAGTTCGGAGAGTTACAATTATCTATTATGCATCGTTTTAAAGGGAACAGTTTGTAATTAGGTATGCTACAATTTTTGTTTTCTCTTTATCATTGTAGCTACGTTACAGTAATTGCCAAACCGTAGTAATATGTCCCTTTTCTATAGAAACATTATTATTCGTTCTCTCATTAGAAACTATGCTGTGTTTTAGACCTTTAAATAGGCTTGTTCACTTATGCGTCTCTATCACTTATGCGCCTTTTTCTGTTGGTCCCTTGGGCCGGCGTATAAGTGAGAGTAAACTGTAAATTACGTCAAGTGATGCATTATCCGGCTTAAATAAAAGAGAAAAAAATTTAAGTTTTTCCGACGGTGTAATGACAGTCCTTAAAATTCCCGATTTAAATTTGGTTATAAGTCTAAAAATGCAAATTCAAATGAGAAAATTTCGTAAATAAAGTTAACGCTCCCCTAGAAATCCCAATAACTGAATAAACAAGCAGTTTTGAAAAAAAAAATGTCATTTATAGGTGACAGTCCTACAATAGTAGCCTGCAGACGCTTTAAAGTTCGGAGAACAAGCCTCAAAAATCCTCAGAATAATCTCAACATTAGTTCCTAAAAACTCTTTACTTGAGTGAGCAAAGCAGTCTATAAAATTCCCAATAGAGTAAGGACAACAGTCCCTAATAACTTCCATTAGAATGAGAACAATATTCCCCATTTCTTTTTCCGCCATTTTGTCCATTTTGTCTGTCCTTCATATATTTCATTAAAAAATAGTTGCTTCGAAAGATAATGAACAAAATTTTTGTCTGAGAAATCCACACCGGTTTGTGATTTCTTAACCAACAAAATTTCGTTCATTATCCTTCAAAAGTACTAATTTTCAATGAAATACATGAGCTTCATGTACGGGACAAGATGGCGGCTTTCTCGTGGAATGACCCAGAATCTCTCAATGAGAATGATTTGATTATTTTTTATTCAAATAATCATTAACTAGCCAACTTCTAATGAAACCAATGTGGTTTTCAGGTAGAAACTGTTGGTCAAGTATACATGTTAGTGAGTGGAGCCCCTGAAAGAAGACCAGATCATGCTCAAAACGTGGCCAGGGCAGCTTTGGACATGGTTGAGCAAGTGGATCAACTTAGCACTACCTATGGCGGAGAAAAAGTGCAAGTCAGAATAGGTATTCATAGGTGTATCTTTTGTGTTCAACAGCATATTTTTTGAATTCAGTTTCATGGAGAACTGCCGCAAGTTATGAGAAGTTCTGCTACCATATTTTGCGTAGAATACACGGTGCGTCACTATTCTCTACTGGACTTGGGAGGCTCACTAGAAAAAAATATTACCAATACAGCAACAACCTTGACTTCACTGGAGAAAGAAACTGTTCAAGTTTTGTTTCACAAATTTTCGGTTCGTTAACATTTCGTGATGCTAAAGATATAAAATCTAAAATGTAATTCTTGTTTCACTCACGGAACCTGACACACTCTCCGGACCTAACTCCATTCGTTTTTTTAAAGGAATTACATCAAAGGTCGTGTGTTCGTGCCCCTTATGGGACTTGATTTACAAGATTTACGCCAAAGGATCAAAACCGCGTTGGCTACCGTAGATCGTGACGTGTCACAGCGAGTGAGACAAGAATAAGCTTTGAGACTTGATATCTGAACCCAATACGAAAGATTTGTCGCGGTACTCGGTAGTATCGAACATTTTAGGCATCTTAAAAGGAAGCAAACTGGATACCTTTACATTTTATAAAGAAATATTTATCAACTCTGAACACATTAAAGTAAACTAAAAATCTAAAAGTGGCTTCTCGCCGCGACCGACGCACAAGCAAAAGAGCGAATAAACTCGCTTTTTAATAGAGATCACTAACGTTGCCTCGCACTCGGTGGATTAACTTTTATCTTTTAATGAGAAAAGTCAAACTACATGTAAATTCAACCTGAATGCACAATAAACATATCCTCCACAGGTTCTCATATCGAACATTTGTGACACAAAACTTGAAGAGTTTATTTCTAAAGTAAAGTTAACATTGTTGCTGTATTGGGAATATGTTTATTTGTTTTAATAAGCCTTCCAATTCCTAGAATAAATTGCGACGCACACCCTGTGCAGTACTTCACAGTGAAGTACTCTTCAGCACTTTATTTACACTCTTTTATGATTCTTTAATCCTCAATTTCTCTATTTTTAATTTTAGCTGCCCCACTCATTTTTAGTAGGTATAAAAAATAAAGAAAAACTAAATCATTGCAGGAAATTGAGAAATAATGATTATGAAACCATTTAAAACAAATTAATAATGTGGTTTGAAACTATACTGCTACTAAGGATAACTTAGAATGAGGTGAAAAATATGATGTAAAATACCGTAGCTGATTCTTTGAACCAGAAGAATGAATTTCTTCAAAGTGTTTAAAAACTGCCCATTTTTCTTTCATTGCTACTCCAGACTTCTGTGCATCAACCATTTAATGATTTTACTATGAATACATACCTCCAGTTTTTACAAAAAAGTCAGTTAATTGTTTTTGGTTTTTTTCATTTTAAAACTCTTCTTCTTTGGGACTGAAATTTTTTGAACAGCATCTTGTCAGAAAGCGACGTACCATCTAGTCTAGAAGTAGATTTTACATTCCTAAAGTTTAAATGTAGTCATTTTTTAACTTTCAGTAAATCATCATCGTTAAAGAATAAAGAAAAAAAGAAAAGCATAAAAAGTATCATTTTGTTGCAAAAATGATCGGTTTTTCTTCCCTGCTCATTTAACATTCAAAATCGCATAGGTTGACATAATGAAATGCACCAACTGTGAAAGCTAAATTATTGGTATCAATATATAGCTATTTCAATGATGCTAAGTTCAGATATGTGTTTCAGGTATGCATTCCGGTCCAGTCGCTGCAGGTGTCGTAGGGTTGAAAATGCCTAGATACTGTCTCTTTGGCGATACTGTAAACACGGCAGCCAGAATGCAAACTCATGGAGAAGTAAGCGATGAACTATCTCTCTCTTCTCTACTAATAATAAAGCTGAAGGTGGGTAGCATGGGGGTATACGTCTCGAAGCGTATTTTCGAAAATTCGATTTTGTTCTTTTTCTAAGTTCAAGCTCATTTTTCACATAAATAGGATGAAACGGGGGAGAAATATTGCATATAAATCTTCAAATTTTATGTCATTCGAAAGCTTAGAATGTTCTGCTAAAAATGATATCAATTAGAAGTTTCTACGAGCATTAGAAGAGCTGTAAATAATTGTTTTTAGAATCCCGGAAATTTAAAGTTTACCGTGAGCAAAGCTAGCCAACCGATTCTAAAATGGTTAAGCAGCACGAGAATAAAATTTAAAAATAAAAATTCAATGAATCATTTTATCGACGGATAAATAACTTTTCATGTTGTTACTATGGTTACGTTTTTATACCTTTTTTGTTCAGTTCTTTTTCCCTTAATAATTTTCAAAATGAATTTGTTTTTGTAGCAATCTAAACTTCAAGACTTATTAAAATGAGTTAAATGAAATATTTTAACTGTTGGAAAAAATCGTCTGTTTTTATTTTCTCAGTTTTTAAGGAATTAAAACTTGGTAAATTAGAAAAATATCGCATAAAGTGCGATATTGCAACGTTCTTTTCTAAAATGCTTCATTTCGGAAAATGTATTATATTGTTTTTGAAGCTATAAAAGTAAACTTCCTTCTTCTTTTAAACTATGGTAAGACTTCTGTTGATTTTTGTAAGCAACGAAATTGTTCTTATTTTCCCTTTTGGCTTATTTTTATATCATACTTTTAAGGAATTATAGTTGAATTATAACTAAAATAGAGTATTCTTTCTGCTATATCAATTATTTAACAAATGACATTTTAATTTTATACCACGGGCAAAGCCGTGCGGGTACCGCTAGTGAGGAAATAAAACGTTAAGTGACAACGAATAAAAATTACTTATATATGTTTCATTTAATAAATGGAGGAAATTTGCTTTTTCTTTTAATGATTTTAATCTCAGCACAAATTTATTTTGTGCAGTCATAGACAGGTTAATGTGCAATCTTATTCGAACTTTTTAAGTGCTTATTTATCGTATCTTTTCAGGCGGGAAAAATTCAAATCAGCGAGCCTTGTTATAATCATCTAAAACATGGTTTCAAAACCGAACCAAGGGGACCGATGAAAATAAAGGTAAAAAAGCCATTGAGTAATTAATGACAATTTTTACCCCCCAATGATAGTTAACCCCGATCATGATTGCAGAAACGAACGACTTTATATGATAGGCATGTTTTAGCAAAGTATTTAAAGCAGAAAGCTATGCTACGCCACTGCTTAAAGATACAAGTCTGTGCTAACAAAAAATGAGCAGTAAAGCAATGGGCAACTGCTAAAAGAAAGACTTTCCAATGAATTAACTAAAAGTAAAACCTATTCTGATTTCTAAACTGTGGAAATCTTTTTACACATCTAGAGAACTCGTAGTTCTTATTTATTTTTTTCAAAGTTGGATTACCCTTTTTAATTGGTTTTAATTTTTTACAATATTAGGCTTATGTTTGGGTGTCTTTGGCATAAGGTGGTTACCCTATTTAAAATCATTACATAATTTATTCGCCCCAGAGAAAACAAAAAGCCTTTGTTCACATGACAATATATTTGTTTGAAAGAAAATATATTTTGTATAAAGTTTGAGTCAGGCATAGTGTTTTTTAAGGAGAGTTCAACAATTTTTAAATGCGACTGTAGGGCTGGTTTTTGTTGAGGGAACTGTCAGTTTTCTCACAGCTTTCATGTTGTGTATTGAGCTTTTTGCATTGATGAAGAGACTCCATTGTAACCTTGAGATAGTTATTTGCCATACTTTGTACCTAATTTGTGTTTTATTTACATTGGTTTCTAACTTCAACTGAATACAATAAACTGACTGCAGTCTTTGATTGCGTTAACTTTAATTTGCTAAAAACAAATTCTATTTTTTAATGTTATAATTTTGTTCCTCACACAGGGAAAAGGACATATGAATACATTTTGGCTGAGGGGAATGATCAAAGAAGAAAAATGAACTTAGTCTCCAAAGCTGTTAAGTTTATTTTATTATACATATTAATATATATGTCTGTAACATTTTATAATAATCCGTCCATGACAAGATGCCCTTGGTCCCACCTATCACTCGACATCCAACTTTAATTTTGATAAAAATGTGCCATTTAAAATACGTTTATTATAATAATTGCTAGAATGTGATGCAATAAAGCTGCTAATCCAAAAAAACTGGAAACATAATACCCCCCCCCCCCTCCATTTATATCAGCAGCATCAGAAGTGTTTTTAAAGTTTCTAAATAAATTTTAAATTGCCTACGTTTAGTATCGAATATATAGCACTTTTGTAAAGATTCATTATTGCGAGCATAATTTAATAAGTAAAGAGAATATCAAATATTAACATTACTGCAAAAAGAATTTTAAAGGAAGTTTCGTGAGGCACTAATCAGCTGTAATGCTCACTTTTCAAGGTCATAAAAGGATTTCGATTTTTATGAGGTGATGCTTCTCTTTGTTTTTAAGCATGCTCTCTATAGCCGACATTATCATACTGAGTCTTTAAGACATTAAGCCGATTGTAAAAAAATCAGTCTTGGTAAATAAGATAAGTGTCTTGTAGATTTAGTTAGGATAAACTTAATGTTAAAATCAATGCGTAAAAATTTATCCAGAAAGTTTAGGATGAGCAAAAATACTGTAGATTGCACATGCACATAGCATTTAAAAGATTTTCAACAGAGACACTAAGCTGTGATCTTTCAACAGTTTCGCCCATTAAAAAGTCAAAATTCATACAGAATATTTTTAAAAAAGTGATCAGATTAATTATGTAATTCAAATATACGAGTCAGAGTAATAATGCTTATAACAACATTTCTAAAGACTGGAAATGTTGGCATGTCTTTTTATAGATGGGGCCAAGGTTTTTTTTCCGGGGGACTGTGTAAATCATTTAATTACAAAGCTATCATTAAATGTTCCCCCAACTTATAAAAAGCATTTACCAGCTTCCAATTTCAAGCATTATGAATTCAAAACAGTATTCATAATAGGTATTTTTTAAAGATAAATTAACTAAATATCAATAATCACCGAAGTATGAACTAGTGATGCACCGATAAGCAAATTGGCCGATTACCGATTAATCGGCTGTTGATAATCGGCCAATTAATCGGCTGAGCAGATTAAAAATAAGGATGATTGTTTTTAATACTATCAATTTTACAATCACTGCTTTTTTTGTTCCAAGTTTAGAAATAGTAAGTAATTTATTTCTGAAAGAAGATTTTTTTTCCATTTTTCTAATTTTCCCAAAATGATTTCA
Organism: Uloborus plumipes; assembly: GCA_038373865.1. Lineage (NCBI taxonomy): Eukaryota > Metazoa > Arthropoda > Arachnida > Araneae > Uloboridae > Uloborus > Uloborus plumipes. The sequence continues at coordinate 136,929 of JAXGGA010000110.1, forward strand.
CTATTTTATAAAATTTCTTAGAACCAATTTTCATATTATTGTCAATGATATTACATTAACACATTGTTATTTTTTTTAATTGGACACAAAAATTCAAAAGAAAGGGGGGGGGTCTGTGGTGAGCACTCCAATTTAGGAGTAGTTTTAGTTTAATTTTTTAATAATTAGTAGCAATTTAATTCAAGACTTTTATTCTTTGCGAAAATTAGAGGTTATCTAAAAGCACTGTGCTAAGGAGAAAATTAACACCACATGAAAAATGTTGCAACATTGTCAATGTGTATAATTATTCAAAGTAGGAGAATTAAATTTATTAAAAACTTTAGGTGAAGACCGCCTATATTGGACCACTGCTTAAATTGGACCTCGGGCTTAAAATCTAGTACAGAGATCTGTGATACACTTTAACAGTAGAAATATTAAGTTTTAGGAATAAAATCAATGTGTATGAAGTTTCACCAGTCTTCGAACTGTTTAGCGTGAGTTACGGCTTGATTTGTGTTGAAAACGTGCGACATCTTATTTTGCGGACTTGTTTCTAGAAAGATAACTCAAAAACTTGTGAATTGCGGTAAAATGCTGTTACAGTGTTAAAATCTGTGTTTAATAAGGATTGCATCGATGTATTTACATGAGCGATTGTGATAGTTTTTGACAGAGCAATGAGCTGAAGAATAAAAAATGCCATGTTTTCCTTTATTGGACCGAAAAAATTTTCCTATATTGGACCGGTGGTCCAATTTAAGAATATGAGTTTAAACAAGACTTTTTATTAATCGTAACATAAAATAAGTGACTCGTCTTATTTAATAGCATAGTTAAAATTATTTTAAGCATACTTTAACACCTATTCACGATATTCATTTAAACTTTTTTATCAAGCACATTTTTGTCAAGCAGAAGCTGCAACTTCTTAAAATGAATGTTTTTTTTTCTCTTCATCCATTTAACTGCAGTTTCAGGATGTTAATTAAACATAGTTATTACCTTAAATAAAATTTATGCTGGTTTACCGAGAAAAAATATGAAATTCTTTGATATTTTCGAAACGATTTTAAAAAGAAACAATTTATATGCTACTAAAATGTTCAATGTAGATGAAGCCGGTGTTTTCACTGTCTAAAAGCCCCAAAATATATTGACGTATAGAGGTAAACACTAGGTTGGGCAGTAATGAGAGGTGAACGTGGTAAAAACACACTGGTTTTTATTATTTTCTCCATGAGTGCAACAGAATTACAAGCTCCCCGTGCTTATTTTCAAAAGATTACGTACCATGTATGAATTCATTGTGAAAGCTTCCCTGGTAAACAATATGCTTGTTCAAAAAAAGGTTGGATCACAAAAGATAATTCACACAATTGATTTAACATTTCACAAAAACTGTTAAGCCAAGCAATGTGAAAAGAATGCCCTTCTATTAATGGATAGGCATAGCACTTACATAAAGAACATTGATGCAATAAACTTGGATAACGAGTCAGATATAATAATGCTTTCTTTTTAAGCACATCATGCACGTAGATGTGGGCTTTATTCCCTTTGTCAACAAATACAATTATCGAGCATGTGATACATGGAGGTAAGAACATCTTCTGCTGCAGCAGAGTTAGAAACAAGTAGCCCACATAAAACTAGTCAAAGTGAACAGGTTACATGTTCGGTGTAAGTTGTACACTATGTACAAGAACTAGCTACGACTTAAATTAGTACAAGTTCTGCAGAATCAGCGGATAGTTCTCATCAAAACATGATTGTCAACTCTAACTATGATTTTGTAAAGCCGGCTCACATATCACCTTTGCCTAAAAAAATAGAAGGAACAAAAAGGAAGGCTATCTCAGCAATCATTCTAAAGCCTTATAAAAGAGGCATAGAACAGAAAAAGTCACACAAGAAGAAGCAAGAAACTGCACAAAACAATTGTTATTGCAATATTTGTCATAGAGATGAAGTGCAGAACATGATTAAGTGTATGAAATGCCTTTGGCGAGTTTATCAACACTGCCTAAGTGAGGCTGAAGCAAAAGAAATTCTATTGCAAATCCTGGAAAAAAGCTGTATAGTTCAAATATAAATTATTCTATGATTTCCTGGTAGGGTCCAATTTAGGAAGCGCATGGTTCAATTTAGGCGCATATATTCCTAAATTGGACTTTTGCAACTTTTTATAAGATAATTTTTTAAAAAATAATTTTCATATTTTCAGAAAATATAAGCTCCTAGAGTGGTTCCTGATTAAATTTAGCTTACGATGCCCTATTTTGCATTGCTTTTTTGCTTTACATTGAGCGACACAGCCCTCCTGTTCTTAGGGGGTCCAATATAGGCGGTCTTCCCCTATATTAACTGTGAGGGTTATTATTACTGTTTAAAAAAATATTCATCATAGTTTCTTAGTGAAGGTATACTTTAAAGAATAATATTAAAAAATATTTTTTCAGCCCATTAATCGGCCCAATTTTGCCGATTATTAATAATCGGCTAAGTGGCCGATTAGTCGGTACTGCCGATTAATCGGTGCATCCCTAGTATGAGCGCACAAATACCGAATGCACATTTAAAAGAATTTGACGGACTTACTTCTATATGCATAACAATTGCTATTTTTTCAAGACATAAAAATTTCTATTGACCTTTTATAGAGAAGTAAACTTAATATTGGGAGAGTAAAAATATGAAATCTGTTTAGACCATAAAAAATTGCGATCGATTCTATCGAAAACTTTTGTGTATTATTTTGATTTTAATAGTTACTAAGTTTGCAATTCATTTATTTAAAAAAAATGACCTTTATAGAAAAGTAAACTTAATTTTGGAAGAGTAAAAATATGAAATCTGTTTTCGACCATAAAAAATTGCGATCAATTCAACCAAAAACTTTTGTGTATTACTTTGATTTTAATAGTTACTAAGTTTGCAATTCATTTATTTAAAAAAATGACCTTTATAGAGAAGTAAATTTAATATTGGAAGAGTAAAAATGTGAAATCTGTTTAGACCATAAAAAATTGCGATCTTCTATCGAAAACTTTTGTGTATTATTTTGATTTTAATCCTTTTTATAGAGAAGTAAACTTAATTTTGGAAGAGTAAAAATATGAAATCTGTTTTAGACCATAAAAAATTGCGATCAATTCTACCAAAAACTTTTGTGTATTATTTTGATTTTAATAGTTACTAAGTTTGCAATTCATTTATTTAAAAGAATGACCTTTTTAAAGAGAAGTAAACTTTGGAAGAGTAAAAATATGAAATCTGTTTAGACCATAAAAAATTGCGATCAATTCTATCGAAAATTTTTGTGTATTATTTTGATTTTCATAGTTACTAAGTTTGCAATTCATTTATTTCAAAGAAATAATTTTAAAAAAAACATTCAATTTCAATATTTTTAAAAATCAAACTGCTTCCCTTTTCCCATAATACTAAATTTTGATTTAACCCTTAACTTCCCACTGTTGTATTTATGTAACATACGATTTATTTTAATATAACAAACTCATTTTTTTTTGTTTTAATTACCTGTAAATCACTTATCTGAGGGGAAAAAATATTACAACAGCGAAATATGTGCTGATTATGTCACTAGTTGACAGAACATTTTTCCTAGAAATCACAACAATTATAAAAATCTCTTAATGCCTCAAGAACTTATGCTTCCTCTTGTTAATTGACGAAAGAAATTACCAGGTAATAAATTTAAACTATTAATGCTCATTTAAAAGTAATTTTAATTTTCTGATGGAAAAAGTTTGAAAGAAATTTGATAAAACTAACATGTTGCAGCAAACCAAAAAAAGACTTAAATTCAATTTAAAACTTTTTTTTTGTTTAAATACTTTTTACTTTTAATTATTACTTGAGAACTAGCTGATATATTCTTTTCATAGAAATTAAAAAATTCGGAAGTTAAGGGTTAAAATACAGAGCAAGAAAATAAACTTAATTAGTGATTTTCAATGGATGAAATACCCTATAGAGGCGTGAAAAATATCTGTGATTAAATATGTAAATATGTGTCTAAATACAATGTCGTTCTTAAAACAAAAAATCCACACATTTTTTTTATCAAAAACAAAATTATTTATTAAAATTTTTATTACTAAAATCATAAAAGCAGTAGCATCTAGCTGGAGAAAAGCGAAATTTCCTTTGCATCCGAGAGGGTAGGGGAATGACATTGATTATTGTTTTGTTACATTTAAAAAGCCATGTATATTACTATACAAAATACCTACATTATGTACAGCAGATGAAGACGGGTAGGGAAGCACACATTTAAAACCACATACAGTTGTTTTCCCTGTTTTAAGTAGTGACGTTTTAGACCAAACACAACAAGTTTCAGCGTTCCATCAGTGTTTCTCGTGTATCAAAAGGATTTGGTCCAAAGGGAAATGATTTTGCCACTTATCCGATTGAAAAGAAAAATCTGCCCAGAGGAAGGGGAGAACTCATGATGTCATATAAAAGATACAAAAGATGAGGGGGAAAACTTTACACAGTACACTCTCGATTATCAGCGAGCGGATTATCCAAGAGGGTATGGGGGGAGGGGGGGGAATCTGAGTTAATTTTATTCTTGTAGAAACTTAGTTAACTTTATAGGCTTGTTTGCTTGAGAACCTCAAATACAAATTATTTTTTATGCTGTACCTATCGTTACTGTTTGTAGATATCACATTTTAAGTGTAGTGCAATTATTTTGAAGCAAAAGTAATTTTTTATTCTTTTTACACCTTATTTTATGCTTTTTTTCACATTATCTGCAGTTGTCGTTACGCGCTATAGCCATGCCACCCAATTCTGCGGATAATCAAGAGTATACTGCATTTGCAAAAAACTGATTTTCTCTCCCCAACAAGATGAGCGTTAACCCCAAAAAGGATAGAAGAAAGTCCATGCAAATTGCTCAATGAAGTGAAAATTTAAATTTTTTTTCGAGTGGACAATAGCTTTAAAATAAATTCAGCATTTAATACATAAAAAGTAGGGGGAAATGGAAAATTGTTACAAAAATTTGTTATTGACATTGGCTAATAAATTAATTTTGTTGAGTAAAATTGCACTTTACTCTGAGCACAAGAAAATTATGAAATTCTAAGCATGAAGTGTTAATTAAAACATTAACAACATTTAATAAAAAACAGGTAACAAGCCTGCCCATTCACGGCCTTCAATATATTTTCCGTACTCAGAATCTATTTATTTTTTTCCACTGACATTGTGATAAAACCAGGGAAACAGCGTGGGGGTAAACCCTCTAAATCCTTTAGGGGGTTGCAATCAACAATTCTATATGGGGGTTGCAATCACCAATTCTATAATAATTTATCTACGTTTAAGAGCTGTTATACCCCCCCTCCCCGAGTAAATTCGGGCTGCTCTAGTGAACCAAATAATTGTTATACTAAATTTGAAAAATCCATTTTTTAGGTTCCACTTATTTCTATATTTGTAGTTGTTTGCATAAAAAAGAGACTGAAATTGAATTCTTCATGCCATCTTTTCCAAGGCCTCATCAGAAAACATTTTTAAAAATTTTCTTAAAAAACTACGAAATTTGATGAAATTGTAAGATGTAAATTTAAATCAGTTTTATTTTTCCCCAATTAAACATTAAAAAATTAATAAATAAAATGAGATAAACGGTCTTCACAAAAGAAATTTAAGATTTTCTCCCTTTAAAATGCGTTTTCCATCTTTAACATTCTCTTACAAAATTACATCATGAGTTCTCATCAAAATTATATTTCGAGAGTGATATGTAACACAGAAATCAACAATAAATTACAGATTCACACAAGCAAATTAAATCTATAGCAGCATTTATCAATAGAAAACCCTGAGCTTGTAATTGTTTAGGTTCTCTCTAACACACATTAAAGACGAGTGTAATTACATTTTCAGGAATACATATTTGTACATTATGCACACACAATACAGCACCTAGTCTACTTTTAAACATCTGAGGTTTCTAAATTGTGAACTATAGTAATATCACTTCCGAAGATTATCTGTTCGATGGTCATATGCAAGATAAAAGTTGTTTTTATACGGGGATATTATGTTTAAAATTTAGATATAAGTTGAGACATATACTTCTGATTATTAACAGAAACTTTTTTAAATATTTTTCAACTGCAGGGGATTTTATGGGAAGTTGTATAAAAAAAATCAAACGTAGTTAAACCATATCTTATTTTTGACTACATAAAACAATTAATAGAATAGATTACCGATAGTATTAGTAATTCAGTTAAATATAAAAATTAAAATTCAATTTATTTACTAGGACATTTTTTTGTAACGGTATACATTTAAGAACAAAAAAGCATTAGATAGAAAACAGAAAAATACCAGAACTATCGTTCAGGTATTTTTCTAACACTTTTCTAACCTCTAAGGGTCACTAAACACTGTATCAACAGTTGAAAAATGCTCTAAGGACTAAATATATCTTTAATTAATATATCGCGAGTTTCAGAATCTTCGGATTTCTATTAATTTGTGGAAAATATTATACATCACTTTCGTAAAATGTCATAAAAAGTCTTTTCAAAAACTTCTCCCTGATTTTTTTTTTTTTTTTTTTTTTTTTTTTGCCAAGGAAATGCAAACGTTAGGAATAATTTTTACCCGGTTTTTAACGAAGGACAATGGCTACACTTATAATTATTCATAGGATTCTTTTAACTTTCAAGTACTTGTTTAGTTTCAACACTAATTGAAGACTTTATTTTGATTGAATTAGGCAAAAGTTGAAAACTACAGTATGTCCCTGATAAGACAAAGCCGTACCTTGACAATGTGTACTTTTTCCTGGGGTGTTCTTTGAAATATGGAAGGGTTATTGGCACTGAGTAAAGTTAGGTTAGTTTCACAGTGACTGCGTGAAGATAACCCAACTTAAATCTGTATCAATAACACTTGCTGTTTTTTCTTTTTTTTTTTTTTTTCAATTAACTCCCCAAACAGAAATAAACACTCAAGGTCAAGCTTCTTCTCATCAGCACCATTCTCTACAGAACTCAATCACTTAAATTTAGTTTAGTAGTTAAACATTATGAATTGCCTGGATTTTAGACAACTGAGTCGAAAGAAAGCATATAAATGAATTGTTGAAATGCATGTCTGATTTAAAAGTTATGCTGAAAGCGAAAACGTAAAATATTAACCTTGCAATATTACACTAATTAATAATTATCTTTTTAGATTCATGATTGTACTTCGTATTTTTTTCCTGTGCACAGTTCATAAAATAGAAGTGCTGCATACAGTATTCATATACTTTCTATGTTTAAGTACATCCATAATAACCTATTTATAATTTAGTTACATATACTCAACCTGTTTCAAAATCTACTTAACCAGCTTTTATTAAAATAATAACTTTTATAAAAGGCCACTCTCATCATATTTGATAAGTTTAAACATACATATTCTAATACTTTACAATTCACAATACTTGTGATATGAATGGAAGTGAACAAGCAGACATTAAGAAATAAAGCATAGCACCATTTTGTTTTTAAAATCTTTTGTGCGACTTTGTGTGCGTGATTAGTTTTTGTGCCTTCAAAAAAGTTTTTAGTACCTGATTTTGCAACGTATTACGCAGAAAAAAAACTTGTAAGTTTTAAATATGAATTTCAAGGGCAAATTTTTTGTGTTTGGTCCATAGAATAACCCATTTTATGTCATGCATTGTTGGACACATTCTGAAATAGAAAGGGAGTATATTTTGCAGCCACTTAAAAAATATTAACTTTACAAGTTGAATGAAGAGGCTAACCTTTCCAAAAATGATTTAAATTTATTAAATGAAATATCAAATATTTATAAAAAAATCTTCTTTGACATTGCAGCTTTTTTTACATTACATATATAGCCGATAAAGCATGACATACAAAGGGCCTTCTAATCAAACATCTTGATTTTCAATATTCAAAGAAAATCAATTTAAAACATAAGTTATAGTTACAATTTGACTATCAAGAATTGTAATTAGATCACATCACATGTTATTGAATCAAATTAAAACTTCATTCGGATAAGTGGCAAAATATGGTCGACTTGCTTTGAACACAACAAACTTTTCAGTCACATCATGTATAGGAATATAAAAACTTTGCAAAATAAAGCCATTAAGTACAACTAGGATTGTCAAAATTAAGTAACAGTTACAATTTGTTCACATGCATAAAAAAAACCTGTTCAGTTTGTGATAAAGATATGAACTTGATAAAACAATCATATTTTGAGTTGTCGATTGTGAATTTTGTCTCCTAACCTATAACGCCTCTTTTCTAAATTTAAAAGCAACATTGATCTTATAACTTCCTTGTAGACCTCTTTCACAAAGCCCTGTTGGATTTAAAATTATTGCAAAATTTATTAAAATGGGCTCTTTGTCGACAGTTAGGATAAAATTTTAAAAATCCCTAGCTTTTGTTTCTTTTATGAAGTAACCCCATGTTTAATCTCAAGCTCCTAACCTGGGTAAAAGTTGAACTTTTGCTGTAAGTTTCTTCAGCAGCAACTCGTACCAAGCTACGGCATAAATCACTGTACAAATAAAAGATCTCCGAGTGCTTTTGCTACTAAGAAAGTGCAAACACCATGAAATGGTAAAAACACAGGGCTTCTACGGGCATTATTAGAACCCAACAGATTTTTGATTCTGTGTTGAGGTTTGACACACAATAAATATGAACAACGAGAGGAAAAGATAAAGAATATTACATGGCAGTAAACACATATGAATATATATGTAAAGAACACTTTAAAATACACCTAAGTTTACCTAAACTCAGAGTATATTTACAATATATGATTGCTGACGTATCTCTGCCTCTAATCAGCAAGAATTCTCTACAAGCCAAACAAAATATAAGCAGCCTACTATTATTTCCATATCACCTCAAAAAGAAGGGTTTGTGGTGAAATATATATATTTGCAACGTTCTATACAATTTAGAGTAAAATGAAAGATGAAACATTCTATGCTGGCGGGTTTTAACAATGCAAAGTTAATTACATCATATCAATGGTAGCGATGTAAAGTCGGTCATTTACAAGATCTGTAGTTTTTTCTTCTTTGTTTTTGGCGAGAACAACAGCAGTGTCAGTCGACAACATGTGCTCTAATACTTATAAATGAAAAAAGAATACTGATATTCAACCAGCTTCTTGTAGTGAATTTACATTTCATGTAATATATTCTTTGTTTTGTGTTACTTGTTCCTCTTATAATACATCTTGTGAATACTCAGAAGTTCAATAAAAGTCTCTCTAAAATAGTATTCAACTTCACTGGCCTGATTTAAGACAGCACTCAACAATAGCTCCCTGTACAGATTTCAACATAGATAACTTTGCAACAATTGTCTTTAAAAGTTTGCTTTAAGTCTCGAATAGGGCAAGTAGGTCATCGTTATTACTGTTTGTAGATGATGTGGTGACGTTACTTGTGGCAGTGGTTAGCGTGGAGCTCACAGCAGTTGTTCCACAATTGCTGCTACCTGTCGTTGGACCCAGATCAGGAGGGTCTAGGTATGATAGGAGTTCCATTGGGTCGACACTCTCCGGCAAAAGCTGCAAGAAAAAATGACATGGAATAAGCATTTGGAATCCAACAACTTTGAATGAAAGGTACATTTAATAATATATATGACACTCAAGCACAGAATTGAAAAACAAAAAAATCTTATCACTATTTTTTAAAATGTTAAATATATCAGTAATCTCAGAAAATGTGAAAATTTAACTATAGTCTGTGGGCCAACACCGATATCGTTCAAGTTCCTTTACCAATCTTTGGGACTACGGGAACTTGCTTGCAATCGATTAATATTGATGTACTCAAATCTAAAAATCCAATGTTCCCAAGCTGAAACTGTCTCATTCAGTTTAAACTAGTAACTGAAATAGGAACTATATTCCTTGGCCTGTTTTCTATAGGTGGCGCTGTTGCATAATATATTCATCATCCACGGCTTTGAGTTATTGAGACTCGACTGTGCCTACAATTTCCGAACTCGAAGCATGCTCATAAGAAGGCTCTACTTACATTCAACCCTTCTTGACCTTGTCCTTCGCCGTTGATGACTGCAGCAGGATCAAAGTTGAGATCACTTAAGTCTGGAGCGTGCGTGAGTGAGGGATGGTCTCCATTCGAGGATGAGTGCGATGTGTTTTGGCTGTTGCTCTCATTCTGTGACGATGGAGGAACGCTGGGGGGGCCCCCGCCGGGCGTGTGGGGCGTATGAGGTGTGTGCGGCGTGTGGGGCCCGTGCTGCATGATGGACTGGCTCTGGGATGAGGGGGTGGCAGGTTGAGCCTGATGAGGGGTGCTGGTTCTCGGGGCGGCGGTCGGAGGGTGGCGGAGAGATGAGTTGGTTTGATCGTGGAGGTTAGGAGGTCCCATTTGCTGCAGGTGAAAAGAATGAATTCAGGAAACATTGAAATTCAATTGTTGACTACAGTGTTTTTATTAAATAACAAAAGGAAAAGGAAATTATTTTCATATTTCTACAAGTTCCATTAAAAATTTTCAAGATTCAGCATAAAGAAACATTTCAAATGATTTTTAGTGCTAATATGAAAATCATATTTTTGAGAAAAGAAAATTAACTCGGTTGACCAAAATTTCTATACATTTATTCCTCAAAAATGTTTAGTAATGCTGTACATTACTAAAAAATCCAATAAGATATCAGTGATAACCGAAACTAAATTTCTTTTAATTTTAAACCCTAAATATTAATGTAAAACTTTTGATTTAGAGTTCAACGGAGAAATAGATAAGACTGTTTATCTATTACAGTCAAACTCCCTTATAGCAAGCCCTAATTCAATGAGAACCCAGATTTCGAAAGGAAATCGGAAAGATTATGTTGATACAACTTTTTTCGATTTCATCTACAAGAAAAATACAGCTAAATGTATTAGCTTTTTGCATTCTTAACTAGAACTGGAGTTTTTTCCTAAAAAGGGTCAAACAGTTAATCTCTTAAGAGTGGAAAAATATCCTCTTCAAGCATTTTCATTTAATTTTTGGGGTACTTCAATACACAGGAGGAAACATTGCAACCAATAATAATAATGATATAATAATGAAAGAAGTAACTAAATGACTATGTCAACAAATAGGGAAAACATACCTGCTCATGGTGAATTAAGGACTTTTCCATGGCAGCAAGAGGGTCGAGAGATGCAACACTTTCGTTTAGGTGGGAAAGAGGACTGCTGAAATCAGATGCTTGGGAATGGAAATCGAAACCACTTGTGGCACTACCATAGTTCACTCCATTTGACATCATTGGTCCATTTGCAATCGGCCCATTAGTTAAGGCTGTAAATAAAAATTTTAAGCATAAATACTCTAGAAAGACTGATTCAATAGACATTTTACTAAAAAATACCAATTACGGAAGTGATGAATAAAAGAATACAAAATAATAACTTTACATGACAAATAATCTAAGAGGTTTACATGAAGCAGTTTTGTTATAGTATAATTGGTTACATTTCCGGATATTCATAAAAGCCTGTTTAGGAAAAATGAGGCAAGATTAAGTAAAAGAAAAAAATATTTTCTTGCCAATAAATTACATAAAAAGGAGAAACTTTTGACATTTTTACAGTACATTTTTCTTTAGATAAATGCATTTTAATCTGATCATTGATTCTAATAAATGTATGTGGTTATCAAATTCTAACAGATTTTTATATCAGTTACGGAAGCACACAATGCACAGTCAGAGTGAAATATTACACAGGGCTCTACTTCAAATATATAAGAGAAGATATGATTAGGTGGGAAAATTCTGAGTTAAGTATTCTCTAAAGTTTTAGCCACAATAAGTCTTATTTAGTATTTTACATTATCGTAAAATTGCAGACAATGTTCAAGCATCATGTCCAAGTTTACAATGCTTTCTGATTTTACAGTGAGGAAAAAGAAAATGCAAAGGGTTGCAAGGGTTTTGCTAGTTAAAAGAAAAGTAAATGTAATAAAAACAATTGAAATTAACAAAGACATAACTTAAAAACAGGCAAAATTCACTTAGAAAATATTTATCAAGTTTTGTTTTTGAAGCATGCATTTACATTTTTAATGAAAAAAAATTGCTTACTAGCAAAATTTTTACTTTTCTATTCTAAACCTCAATAACAAAACAACAGCTTACTGTTCATATCAGGTGGTGGCAGTGCAGAATACGGTGACAGACCCTGACCCATCTCCCATGAACTTGTTGTTGGCATTGTCATACTATTAGGAGACATTGCTTTGAAACGTTTAGGAGCAGAACACATATTATCTGAAAATAAATAAATGCAATCATTCTTCTGAACATAAAACCTAATGTGTTTTCATTACACGGAAAGAAAAAAAAATTTCATGAGAGGATAATGTTCATCCCGTATGACTGAGAAAGCAAAATATCAAAGATACAGAAAAAAACTTTGAACTAATTCTGAAAACTTCTGGGCAGAACTAATTCAGAACTAGTCCTGCACAATAAGTTCTGAAAAAAAATCTCAGACACGAAAATCATTCTTAACACTTATTCTTCCACGCAAAACACTCAATAAAAAGTTAAGAGTCATATGGAATGAACTTAAATAAAAATGGAATAGCTTTGAACTTTCCAAAACAATTCAAGTTCAAAAATACAATTCCTTTTTTAAAATGCAATTTTTCTAGCTTAAAGCTAGCAAAAAAGTTCTTAAAAGCCAATTCAAGTATGGAGTCATATTTTTAAAAAAAAATTCTTTTCAATTAAAAAACATCAAGAAAATATCAAATATGACTTTAAAAGAAAGAGAGAGCATAGGGTTAAATGTTTTGAAGTGAAGTCTAATATACTGCCAACAATCAATTTATATTTTACAAATTAATTTTTTATTTTACTGTCATCATTACTATTACTATATTTTTCCTTGACCACAGAGAATTTAAATACAAACTGAAAAATTATTTTAAAGAAATCACTTTGAAAAAGACTCAAACCACCAGATACTACTGTTAATTAAAAGTTTGGAATGTGGTGAATAACATGTTAAAGTGGTAATAGAAAAGATAATAACCAAAAAAAAAAGGAAGGCAGTTAAGTGGTTGAGTAATACTATTTTGTTGATAAATAAATTGTTACATTTCTATTAATAGTGCCACACGATCAAACTTTTGGACATAAATATTTTGCAACAAGTAATTCATAGCAACATAACAATTTAGGCTGAAAGCTTACAAATACAAATTTAGCTTCGCATCAAATTTAAAAGTCATTGAAATGAAAATGGGAACATTTCAATTAAGATTTAAAAAATTTGGAAGATGCAGTTTTCAATTGCACTATTGAGTTCAGCATACATCAGCGGTCAGCAACCTAAATTGACTGACGATCTACTTTCCAAGTAAGGGTGAACACAAAATCCACTACTACACTGACTTCAAATTGTAGGTTAACTCTCATCAAAAAAGACTTTGATATTTATAAATTAGTAGCTTTAAACTGCTAAAATAATGTTATGTTAATTCACATCAAAATATTTTAGACACAAGTATGTGTGTGTTGCTTGTTTTAAAATAAAAAATTGACCATAAAAAGTTTTAAGGAATTTCAAATAATTTTGATTCAGACATTGAACCTAATTTTGCTTTAGAAGTTAATGTTTATTAATTCTATTCAGACAGAAAGCAAGGTTGTAAATATTGCCACAATTGACTCAAAATGGGATTGAGATTGACGGACTGCCTACTGCTTGCATGCATTTCAATGGCTTATCAGCTATTATCATTCAATTAAAATATTTAGCATATTCATTTTTAAATACACAACTATTTAAGAATAAAGAGTATAAAATCAATACAAACCGTTCTTACCGCCGTCATGCTCTTCTTTAATAGCTTTGATTGGTACAGGTTTCCAACTAGCAGTGGCATCTATAGTAACTTCTTCAATGTCTGAATTACTAAGGTTTGTCAGGATTCCCCAAATATACTGATCTACTTCAAGACCTTCTAATAGGGCAGGTTTACTATTTAAAAAAAATAACATGATTTTAATACCACAGACATTTATTATAAAAATTACAATATTAGTTTTTTCAGTTTCTTTATATTTGAACAAACATACTGTATTTCTTTAGCAAACACTAAATCAGTTGAAGCAAACTTAAAAACTTTTATATATATATACAGTGAAATCTCGTGTATAACGATACTCAAGGGACCGAGAAAAAATATCGTTATAGACAGATTATCATTATAGACAGTTTGAGCAGCAAGCTCAAACTGTTGGCTGGGACCAAACCAAAATATCGTAATAGGCAGGTTTATCGTTATGTACAGTATCGTTATACACAGGTTTCACTGTATATAACCAAACCTATCTTATCTCAAATTTTACAGGACGAAAGAAAGGTTCCATATGAGTGCTTGAGGCACACAGGTATTGAAAAAGTTATGAGAACATTCAATTGGAACAAAGTTTAAAAGTTATTGAATTCTTTTGAATTTTAATACTGCTGAACATTTTACTGGTATGATTTATTATTATCACACATTTTACAAATTTAAGTAATTGCATCAATAATAAATTTACGTATGTCTTCAAGAAGGAAAATTATATTTTGATTTCCATTTTATCCATAGTTGGAACAATTTAAACACTACATCAGCATCAAATCAAAAAACACAACAAGCCATTACATGTAATGAGAACCATTTTGAAAAATATCATCAACAATTGGAGGACAGCTTTACATAATTATGTTTTATAAATTTGTTATCATTCTTCATTGAACAGCCCTTAGCACTATTATGAAGTAATTAATCATTTGTCCCTCAGCATATGCAGGATTCAGATAATGTCTCCAATTAATAATACTCATTGGTCATACGATGTAAAGCCTTGGAAGACTTAATCAAAATGCACTATAAAAATTATGAGCAATCATTTTCCTCCAATTACAGGGTCTGGTATAATGAACAGAAGGAGATCCCTTTGAACATGTTAAATCAGGTGGTGGAAGCTTTCATTCAACACCTGGAGAAAAGCGCTGATCATCATGACAACCATCTGCATGGAGTGATATTTAAAACCAATAATGGCATGTATGGTATAGTAAATGACATGTTTCCTAATTTCAATGTTTGTTTCAATAAAATTTTCAATTTGTTTCGAAGTTCTGTCCCTTTAACATGCTACTGTTCATTACGTCAGACCTTGCACACATAAAAGTCAGATGTTTTCAATGAGTAAAATAAATCATTGGTCATAAGTTGTATGCCCAATACATTTTAGTCTTTCTTGAAAACCCGAAAGTAATATGATTTATTCATCAAATAAGTGCAAATAGAAAAGAAAGCAACTCACTTGCACACAGGACATCGCCATGCACCTCTTTCACTATTCAGCTGGAGGTATGATTCTAGGTCGAAACCCTGAAAGACAAAATATGGAATTAGAGATGACTGTTTGCTAAAAGTCAGTGGCACAGCTGACAAGGTTCCTTTTTCTAATTCAATGATTTTTTATGAATTTACCTAATTTTTGGTTATAGAAATGGAAGATGGAGAAAAAGAGAAGGAGAAAATCTTAGTTTTACTAAGAATAAGTACAAAACTACACCAAATAACTTTGTATGTTTATATGGAGATAGTTTTTCATTAAATAAGTATCACAAAAATTACATCAATATTTTAAAAGCTTTACTGAATGAATAAAAAAAAGCAATTAGAAAAAACATACAAAATAAAATGGGATAGGGGGTAAAGATTTAAGAATGCAATACATATTCACAATTCCAACATATAAACTATAGAACCCACTGTAATCTCTGGATAATGGTGGTTGGAAGACTTTACTTATAACCTGCTTTTAAGCTTTGTGAATGTCTGAAATTTTTCCTTGTGTGTATGGAGGTTTTTTGTTTCTATTGTTTTAAAATTACATTACACTACGAACTGTCTAGTACCTTAATAAAGGGTTACCCAAGGTAGTTTTGACATTACGAATAACATAAAACAGAATAAAGGAACAACTGAAATATTTTAAATCTTGCACGAAGAATAACAAATTACAATGTATGAATTTCATTTTGAATTCATTGTAAAAAATTTAAAAAAAAAAAATATATTGAAAGGAAGTTTCAACTTATTTATCTGACAAATGGAAATAATCTTTATGATTTAAATTACCTTCGACATGAAACTTTAGAGACATTATACTCATAAATATCAAGCATTTACAGAAAAATAAAATAACCAAATCTATAAAGAATTATTTTTCTGATACCAATGACAAAATTACATAAATATGCTATCACTTACTTGAATATGCTTGCATTCTTGTCCCCTCGCAGGTAGCGTTATCCTTTTAAATGTGATTGGACATTTCAAAGACACTTTGATAGCAGTCTGTTCAACACCGTCCTCACAATTTAAAGCATTGTTCGCGGTAGCTGCAACACTTGTAAAGTTCTTTTTAATTTTTGTGATACAGTGTTCTGCGGGGAGTAGCCTCTTCCTGAGAAGACCTTGTAGGACAGATCGGACAGTGGGACGATGGACAAGTTGTAACAGGAACAAGTGGGACTAAAATTAAAACAGCAAATCTTTAATAAAAAAACACGTAATACATTTTTTATGGAATAATATAGATGAAAATTAAAAAATAAAGAATAGTCCTATTAACAGGAAGGTGGAAATATCTTATGCTAGAAAGCCTTGTGATAACTTGTTGTTTAAAGTTTTATTGTGTGTAGCAATATTTACAATGTTTTATGTAACTGATAAGCTAATAAATGTCAAGCTACTATTTTAATAAACTACCTTAAACTAAGTAAAAATTTTAAAAACAACAATGCTAAGTACAATTTGAAGCGATTGTTTCCACTTACTCAAGCTTTTTTTTTCCATTTTAAACATTCATTTGCACTCTCATTAACAAATGCTTATGATTATTTTACATGAAAAATTTTCCACTACTAATCAACGAAATTGTTTATTTTTTAAACAAAATAAACATTGCAAATCTTTTTTTTAATACACATGACATGAATGTAAACACCACTTTCTGGACTAAAAAGTTAGTTTTTTTTTTTCTTTTAAGGCACAAAAGATTGATCAAATATTCATAGACATTGGTAAAATGAAATCATCATGCATCTTTTAATCAATTGTAATGAAGTAAACTTATTATAGCAACTTTAATAAATAACGATCTTTTTTTTTTTTTTTTTTTTGCTAGTGTTAATTTGGCACGGGAAATATTCAATTTGTTTAACAAAGTTTTTGTCTTCAATAAAGATTAACTACAAAATATGCATGCGTATTATTTTGTACAACTTTTTAGTGCTTTTAGAGTTTTAAAAAAATTTCTACAAGCCTAAAGATATCATAAAACCTCGTAAATTTTGTTACTTTCAATAAAATATGTTTTGAACTATGAATCATAACAATCCATCAAAATCAATTATTTTAAAACTTATTTCACGATTAAAAGAAACTTACACAACAACAGGCGGTGACTGTAATTTGTATGGTATTTCGGCCAGGCTGACAAACTTCTTTTAAATACAATGGTTTATGTGACGTTTTGTTTTCTCCCCTGTCTATACAAAGAGGTGTAGCATTAACAGAGACTTGAACAGAGGCTGGCCAATTCGTGTTCATTTGCCTGTCTTCGTGATGAAAACATTTTAACTGTAGTTCCAAGTCCGTCCGCCACATGAGGGTTTGATGTACAGATGGCTTTAGGTGAAAGACGTGGTTGCTTACAGCAAGGTTGTGTTCAAGACGAAATGGGGCCAATATGACGCCATCCCGGACAGGAAAAGTGAGACGTAATTCATCGTCTTCTGTAACAGAAAAAGTATATTAATGCATACTATAGACCATAATTACTTTAAGCACTTTTGAGAAATATTTAAAATTTTTGTGTTATTGGGAAAAATTGAAGCCTTAAGGAATTTTGCAAAAAAAAAAAAAAGGAACTTTAAAGATTTATTTTAACACTATAAAAATACAAATAAGTATTTATGAGCTATAATTTTTCATCATTTCCATTTTTAAATGAACTGACAAAAGATAGAAAATAAATGAAAAACTTTAATATGA
This sequence comes from Uloborus plumipes, assembly GCA_038373865.1. NCBI lineage: Eukaryota > Metazoa > Arthropoda > Arachnida > Araneae > Uloboridae > Uloborus > Uloborus plumipes. Next base: position 155,062 of record JAXGGA010000110.1, read on the forward strand.
AGCCTAAAATTCAAACTACAAATAGATTTCAAGAACTGACATAAAAAATGAGTTCAGAACAAACTATCAAATTTTGATACTTTTCATTTTTTAAACACAGAATAATTGAGAAGAAAGGATATTTTAAAACAATTATGAAAGAATTAAAGAGCAATTATGAAAGAATATTATGTATAAGATAATCTACCTATATTCTGCAAGAAGAAAATTAAGAAAGAATAAGGGACAGTACTAGAGACAATGTAGTTAGCATATAAATATACAAATATGATACATTAAAATCTTTAGACAAAAAATAAGTTTTTAACCATAAAACGGATGGGAACACTTACTTTGTGCAGGTAAGGATGGCTTCATTTCAGGAAATGTTGGCTTTAAGTCAGGATTAGGAGACAAGTAAGGAGGTATTCCTGATGCAGGAGTTAATGGAGGAGTGGGGTTGCCAGGAATTGGCGATGGTTGATAATTTAGGTTTCGCTGAAATATATCAAAGTGATTCATTAGACAAAAGAACTATATCCTGAAAGAATGGTTTCAATCGCAATCAATCAAAATAATAGTTTGCCTTAAATTCAATAGAACTATTCATTCTTGGTGCTTGTAACTGCAAGGGCCAATCCAGAATTTTTTGACTTACTACATATTTTTGTGAAACTATTACATCAACATTCTGTTATCTCCCCCCCCCCCACACACACACTGATTTTAAGATTTTTTTAATGAACATTTTAATTTTTTAAAAAGAAAAATGAATTTCAATTAGGAAAGTGCAATGTCATTGACTAGGTAAAACAGATTGGGGAGTGGAGGTCACAAAAACCATAATGAATGCAAAAATTCAATTGTATAACACCTTCTTGGGCTTCGTTCTGTATACTGTTCAAGATATGAACAGAAAAATGGTAACCCAAAAACGGATGCTATAAGATTGAGCTAAAATTTTGTAATTGCACTTTGGAGAAAAATGGCTAAAAATGACTGAAAACGCCATTACTCATGGGATGTTCACATAAGTAGCTTAGCATTTTATTTTATGAGTAAGCTTGGTTTAAAGGGATTTTTAATCTTGTTTTTGAGAATGTGTTAATTACATTCTTTTTTTTTTTTTTTTTTTTGTGAAGGTGTTTATTTATCAAGTTATTTTATTTTTAAAAGTACTGATTTTAAAATATTTTTTTGTGAAGGTATCGATTTTAAACTATGTTTTTCTGAAGGTACCGAAAAAGGTAGTCAAATCAGTCTGTATTGGACCCTGAACTCTTACAATGCGATAATGCAAATGCAACTATTAATCAGAGATTCAAAAGAAAAGTTTCAACTGAAAAGTTTAAAATGAAGAAACTTTAAGCATCAAGAAGAAACCTCAAGCAAAAAAATATTGACATTTTAAAGATCAATATGCAAAATGTAATCAGATACGAATTTAAAACAAAAAAGGGTGAACACAAATTCAGGCAACTCACTTGCATGTTCTGTTGAGGATACTGTGGAGCATACTGTTGATCATATGCAGGGGCCTGATGAGGTGGTGTGCCATTTATTTGTCCTTGAGAATAATACTGTCCTCCCTGATTGACATATGGATTTGACTGAGGTCTCATACTAGGCCGCATTTGCTGCTGAGTGAGGTAGTTGGGGTTCGTCATTGCTTGTGGCTGTACAGAGGGGTTGTATTGCTGCTGCTTTGCAAACTGATTAGCTGGCGCACCGGGGTACTATAACCATGAAAAGAGCAAAATATTAGTATGGCTTGACATGGTTTTGAGTGCATTGCTTCTTTAGGAAAGTAGATGTAACATTCCTATGCACAGGAAACATAGTTAACCCCTTCCCACCTGCTCCTGTCAAAATCACAGGTAGACAGAGAATTTGTCTCCTGTTTCTCGTGACTGTCATATTTCTGATCTAGAGCGTATAAAGTTCAAGCTTAAAAAAAATGTAAAAATCAATAATGAATACATATATTGTACAAACACCTTCATTAATAAAATTTTCTTCAATATAAAATAGGCATTTTTAGGACTGTTTTCTTGGAAAAAAAAAAAGGTTATTAAGGCATTAATAGAAATAAAGTTTATTTTCTTTTCTACTTCTTTTTTTTTTTGCAAAACCTGTTCATGCACTTTACAAGCCATAAATGAAATAAAACGGTACTGGTTATTTTTAGGTCATCAGATTTCTCTATTTGGAGAAGCACACAAATTACTTCTCTCCAAATATAATTAATTGAATACAGAATGACATTTACTAAAACTTCTAAACAATTATTAAGATTCTTTGACATTTAATAAGCAGCTTTAGCAAGGGACTACTCTAAAACCATTAAAGCATAAAAAATATATATGGGTGATTCTACAAATATGGGAATATTTCTAACATGTAGATTTTAAAAAATTAATTTAAAATTAAAAATCTGAAAAAAATCAGCAAAGCACTTGATAAGTTACATAATTAAAATAGAATATCAGCAGAGCTTAAATGTTTATATTTTATTGTATTTTTGGATTTTTATTTTTTTGAAGGCATATGTGAATGATAAAAAGGACATGTGGATGACACAATGGGTATGTGAATACAACACAGTAAGTATGTGAATAACACAAACACAATAGGTATATTAATGAAATTTTTTAACCAGTAAACTGTTAGACATAATTTTTAAACATTGTACTGTCATAGTTTGGCTTTTGATTCATCCACGTGTCTTATTTTGGGGCATGTGAATGACAATAGAAAAAGGGCATGTGAATGACAAAACACAAGTAATTGGGTTCTCAAAAAGTCATAAATGAATATTTTTCGGCTTCACTTCGAATCAGAACCCACAAATGTAAGCCTTATGGTTGTTTATTATCAAAATTTATTTACATGTACATTTTACATGCATTCTGTGGGGCATGTTAATGACAAAGATAAAAAACACTTGCCTTGAAAGTTGAGTTTAGCTTGCTTTTTATCAAAAAGTAATTGCAGAACAGCAAAATTAATTCTCATCCAGGAATAACAAAGTTCCATGCTTTATTTTAAGATGTGTTGCCAGATTTTGAAATAAAACATTTCAGAGAAAAATATCTATACTTTTTAGACATGTGGATAACTGATAATCGTTGGGACAAAGTTTAGATTAACTTTTAGAGATATTATTTTGCTTTTTTTGTGATTTACATTTTGCACACATTCATATTTATAAATAAAACTCTTGAGAAAAAAATCACTTATTTTTTTTTATATCTATATTCCATTGATTGTGAAAATTGCACCTATGGGACAGGGCATGTGGATGACATTTCAATCTAATATCCTATTTTTTAAATGAATAATAATTAAATATTGACATTGTTGATAACGAAAATTGTAGAACAAAAGACGCATAAAAATATTCCCAAAATGGTTTTTTATTAAATTAAAAACAAAAATAGCAATCAGTATGGGACAGAAATTTGCCCATTTTTGTAGAATCACCCATATGTACTTAAGCTTAAGTAATCAACTAACTGAAAATTCATATTCACAAGAATTCCTACTAATGGTCTAGTCAGATTTGCTTAGTAACATACAATTTTTAGCGATATATATATATTTCTTGTACTCTAAAATGTAGTTCTATTGATGTAGTAAACAGTGAATTACAAAATATCGCCAAAGAAATTGGATAACCAACTTTGAAATGACAAATCTTAGCATTATTAAAATAAAAACAGCAGAAAAAAGTGAATTAAGAATGAAATGGAATAACACAGTAAGAAGTTCTTACTTGATTAGTGTTGAAAGTGTGTTGCGCACCAGCTCCGTAATGCTGCATTCCTGCAGGTCCATACTGTTGCACCATAGGATTGTACTGTGTCGGCCTTTTCTGTGCCATGTGTTGCTGAGGAGAAGGGTAAGATGCCATCCTGTTCCTTGTCTGCGGCATCATGCCAGGAGAGGTGCCACTGTACATAGGTGCATGAGGAGGCTGCACAGCACTCCCTACACCAACACCAACACCAGCCATTGATTTGTTCATGGCATTAGAGTTCATGCCCATAGGTCCATTCATGGCCATTGGCGTCACAGAGTTTGACATGTTCATCATTGTATTGTTCATATGATTTGCCATATTGTTCAAAGAGTTACCCATAGGATTACCCATATTTGCACTCATTCCATTGTTCATTGGTTGATTCGTTGGCATTCGTTGGTGTCCGGGTCCATAGCCGGGTTGGTACGGAGAGTTTTGCATGGTTGGCATCTGAAAGCGATCACAATATGTAGAGCTATACTTTGACATAAAAATACACAGAACATCTAACCACAGAAATAAATAATTCCAGCTATATTACAAAATCTTGAATTATTGTCACTTTTATATCTAAAAAAGTAAATATATAGCGCATATTTCTGTTTCTAAAAGGAAAGAAAGTAATTTTAAAACAATGTTTTACACAACTATGATCGACAATTTCAACTCAAATTTTTAAAAAAATATTTAGGTTAAAAGGTCACTAAACAAATTATGTACATTGACAAAAATAAAACACTATGTTTGCAATTTAAATGGGGGGACAACACCATAGAGCAGACATTACTGTCAAAAATTGTCATAATGAACTTTCTTAAACATAAATAGCTTCCTTTTTTTTTCTTATTTACAATATCCAGAAAAATTTTTGTTTCCTAAGTGCTTCTTAACATTAGTAAGTATGCAAACACACACAAATTTATTTCCTTTAAACAACAATTTCACTTAACCAAAAAAAAAAGTCAAATTACGTTTGAAATTCTGCATTTTCAAGTGCAGTAATAACAGGCCAGTCATTTAGGGGGGCAGGGGGGTCAACCCCCCCCCCCCCCCCCACTTTGAGAAATCAATGTAATTCCATATAAGTGGGCGTGGTTTTTTTATGTTTTCGATGAAATTGCATTGTGTTTGGACCCTTTGCCCCCCCCCACCCCTGGAAAAACTTGAAATGACATCCCTGAGTAATAATGATAATATGAGCACATAATACACTAGGTGGCCAAAAGTATCCGGACACTTTCTAAAATTCACATTTTTACATATAGCTCGAGAAATAAGTGATCAATTGTTCTTTAACTTTAGTCATACAAAATATAGGCTTCACCGAACATTTCCAAGTTGAAATTAAATTACCCTTGCATTTGGGGGACGACAAGAAGGGGGTTGAAAGAAAAACCGCTTTTTGACCATAACTCTTCGAAAATAGCTCGGAATAAGCTATCAATTTCAGTAATTAATTAGCATACTATGTATAATTACTGTACAAATTTTTATGAACGTACCACTCTTACTTCTGAAGATATGAAACATTTTTGAAAAAACGGCAATTTTATTTGAAGGGTTTTTGCTCATAACACGCAGAGTTTTTGATCAAACCTTATCACAACTTCAGGAAAGATGACAAAATACAAGAGAAAGAACATACTAAAACGGTAAATAAAAATATTAAAAATTCGATGAGATATGAACGTTAAAAGGAAATAATTTTTCACGGCGGAATGCGCGAACGACAGAAATTTATAACTACAAAAATATTGTAGCCTGATTTATACTGCATCTTATAAAAAAAGTTCCAGTTGAATATCATGAAAAATGAAAAAGATATCAGCGATCTAGTGAGCTGTATTTCATTCATTCGCAGACAATACATAAATAGTGAGGGTCTGTCCACAAAGAGCTATTTTTAAATTAAAGGTTATTGCGTCGTCGTTCAAAACCAACGTTTCAGAGGGTGTCCGGATACTTTTGGAAACCTACGTATAAGGTCTTTTTGGCCGAACAGACGAAATGTGACGACAATGCCGAATATAAATTTTCAAACTGTATACAATTTAACATTGAAAAAAAATGATCGATTGTCACCACACTATTTGTGGACAACCCCTCACTATTTATGTATTGTCTGCGAATGAATGAAATACAGCTCACTAGATCGCTGATATCTTTTTCATTTTTCATGATATTCAACTGGAACTTTTTTTATAAGATGCAGTATAAATCAGGCTACAATATTTTTGTAGTTATAAATTTCTGTCGTTCGCGCATGCACCGTGAAAAATTATTTCCTTTTAACGTTCATATCTCATCGAATTTTTAATATTTTTATTTACCGTTTCAGTATGTTCTTTCTCTTGTATTTTGTCATCTTTCCTGAAGTTGTGATAAGGTTTGATCAAAAACTTTGCGTGTTATGAGCAAAAACCCTTCAAATAAAATTGCCGTTTTTTCAAAAATGTTTCATATCTTCAGAAGTAAGAGTGGTACGTTCATAAAAATTTGTACGGTAATTATACATAGTATGGTAATTAATTACTGAAATTGATAGCTTATTCCGAGCTATTTTCGAAGAGTTATGGTCAAAAAGCGGTTTTTCTTTCAACCCCCTTCTTGTCGTCCCCCAAATGCAAAGGTAATTTAATTTCAACTTGGAAATGTTCGGTGAAGCCTATATTTTGTATGACTAAAATTAAAGAACAATTGATCACTTATTTCTCGAGCTATATGTAAAAATGTGAATTTTTGAAAGTGTCCAGATACTTTTGGCCACCTAGTGTATATCTGTCATGATTAATTTTGAATGCTTAATTTCACTTTTTGAGCAAATCCTTTATTATAGTGTTTCAAAAATGCTACCATGGTTAGTTTTTAGATAGAAAGGTAAGATTTATCATTTGGTAAAACCAAACAGGAGATGAATTTTCAGCTCCCCTGTGCCTGCCTGTCATGAAAACCAGACACAAAACATACTGGACACTCACCTGACCATACTGATTACTGACACCGTTGCCTTGCTGGCGTTCCTGTATTGCGACAACACTGGCAGTTGCTGTTGCAGTAGCTGTAGCAGCAGCCGCAACAAGAGCCGCAGCACTCAGTGCTGAATGAGAAGCTTGGAAGTCACCTCCAGCGTTATGACCGGTGTTCGGCAACGTCCCTGGCATTCCTGCAGACATTGGGGAAGGATTTGGTGTATACCTGAAAGGAAAATTCAAGGAATTAATATGAATTTCATAGAATGTTCTTACACTTTTCATTGATTGGATGCACTTATCAATTGTAATGGTTAAAAATCTTATTTTCTGACTATAAAGAATTTACATTTTCAGGTCTAAACGTTAATAAAAATAAGGAATTGAATGAAGCAATATTTATCTGAAAAATGAACCCAGGTTGCGGGTCATGGTCCCTCCTTTTTAACAAAACTAAAATAGCCTAAAGCAGCAGCAGTTTGGGGACTATAATTTCAAGTATTTACTGGGGGAGAGCCTCAGATCCCTATGCTTAAGGTTGAAGAATTATATTTATAACTCCATCTCCCTTTCCAATTTCTATACTAAATTTCAATTGTGATGCCCTCCAAAACCAGAAGCTGAATCTGCTCCTGATAGACAAATTTGGTAGAATTTGCTTACTAAAAGTTATATTAATATTGGAGCTTTATTTTTACGAAGAAATGAAAATGTAGTGATTGTTCCCCCAAACCTTATATCCTGCTATTGCAAGCTTAGAGCGTTTGGTGGTGCAATAGGTGTGGCTGTTTTCTATATAGTCACAATCAAGGTTCAAGTCTACTTTGCTCAGTGCTACTACTAGATGATTGTTAAAAATTATTTGGAAATCCAGGTATCCTGCATTCCCTGAATTTTATGCTTTCGATATTACCTTGTTCTTTGATTACTAGCATGAAAATATTATTTTAGAAACTGATTAAAATTTAATTTCAGGCACTGAAAAGTGCCTTGAATAATTTATATTAGTATAGAGTATCTCTCTTCAGCTTCAGAAAAAGAAGTACACAAAAAAAAGGGGGGGGGGAGCTCTTTCCTTGACCATGAAAAATTCCAACAAATATTTAAATGAAAAACAGTATATTGCTGCTATTTTTTGGACAAAAGGACAAATACACATCCCTATCATCAAAGACCTAATAATTGCACATTCAGCATGGACATTGAGAGATCAGCAAAAACTCTTAAAATTACAATTTCCATGTTTCCTTACATAGCAGTAATTTTTAACAATTTGTATCGAAGGGAAGATGCATATTGCTCACACCATGAGAAATTTGTCCCTCCCCCACCAAACAGGTAAAAATGAAGACATTCTTGAGTGTCCAGTAGTAAAAACAGCATTAGCAACTTTTCTGAAACAGTCGCCACTTTTTTTTTTTACTCATAGTGCTAAGCGATAGATTTTTTTAGTTTATTGAAGTGAGCATTTATTAATGCAAGTAATACATTTTCAATAATTAAGTTCATAAAGACTGCATTTTGGTTTTGGTGAAAAAGATTTTACCAATTTCTTAGTGCTTTTTCTACACTTAAAAGTAATACATTTATATTTTGAACTAGCGATCGGAGGGCGAACGACAGGTTATTTTTATTGGCCATTTTTCTCACACAGTCACCCTCTGGCCGATGACTAATGTTGACCTTTAATAAATCCTCCCCCCCCCCCTACACTCCTTGTTTCAAAATAAGGCACGTAGTGAATTTTGTATAGTAGGCAAATGTTATTTCTCTCAACGTATGAGGCGTTTTTATTCTGTCCAATCACGGTGAGTTACTAAGAATCAAGCTTCGAGTTAAAACAAGTTTTGACCAATATGCTTTCACAAAAAAAAAAAAAAAAATTGAAATGGAAACCATCGAAATTTCACGCGTTTATTACCAATTCTGCTTCCTTCCGATTAAAAGTAGCACCTATTGTTCACAACAACAAAGTGAACGCTGGCACATAAACAAACGCGCGCGAAAGAAGGAACTGAAGTGAGAACATTTAAAATATGGACTGGTATTTCTGTAACCAGGAGCTAAAGCCGCATTTAAAAGCGTCGAACTAAATAATGAAAAGGGGAGGGGGGAAAAGAAAGAAAGAAATAGTAACGCTTGAAACAGTGAACCTCCTCATTCCATCGAAGACGTAAACAAGGACGGGGCATAGAGTTGCAACACATGTTTAGAGCTCAGTCATTCTGTCTAGACTTCTTGATACATGCATACATGTTAGCGCGGAGTTAAAAGGGGAAATTCACTCATTGCTGGATTAGGGAAAATAATCTGTCAAATGCGGTTTCGATCGGGAGAGTATGGAACGCTTGTGTCGTAATTTTTTATTTAAATTAAGCAACCCACTTAAAGCTTGAGATGTACTTGCGCAAAAAAACAGAAATGGATCGTTCATTGTCAAAATGGAAAGGTTAAACCCCTTGACTAGTGAGGATTTTTTTTTTTTTTTTGAATGCATGAGTTGAGAGGGGGTGAAAATTGTTGCACCAATATTTTATTTCTTGTGAACTCCACAAAATGTCACAAATTAATCCGTTGACGGTCCTGGACGTCTTACCACGTTCATTTAACATGTGCCTGACCGCCGCGGGGTTAAAGAATGAAAATATCCCATGATTTTTGATTAATACAACTCAAAATGTTCCACAAGTGACAAAACATATTTACTGATGTATGTAAACACAAAGTGTCCGAATGCAGAAGCCCACCCCTCAAATGATGAGATCCCCTTTTTCACCAGTTAAGGGTCCGGAGGGGAAACGCAGGAGCACATGACATTGTTTCATCATTATTAGGCAAAGAACAGTCGTAAAAAAGAAGAGGAAAAATCTGTCGTCAGAAGATTTAAAATTTTTCAGATTCGCAACATGAGGTCAATTTAAATTCCTGTATATTATCCCCTCCCACGGCTATAGTTGTTATTAGTCAAGAGGCAATAACATAATTGAATAAAAATTTATTTGAAGCAATGAATAGGTGGATAAAAAATAATGATGAACCGGAAAGTATGTCCGTTGAAAATGAATTTTGCTTCGTTTTAGGAAAAATTGGGAAAAAAAAAATCGTTTTTTACTTCTTCCTAAACCGTCAGTTAAGGACATTCCCTCAACCTGGAATTATTTAAAACGCATCACTTAACGAGCCAACACTGAACACAAAGGAAAATATCCACACAAAAGGAAAGAAACGAGTACGTACATCCGCAATTCTACGTCAAAAAAAGGCCGTGACAATTATGACGAAAGCATTTAACACCGCAGCCTTCGACAGTCAGCAATTTTACACTGGAGTCGCTAAATATCAAAAGTCAAGAAGTTTCCAGGAAGGAGTCCGAATAATAGGTGTTTGATTTGTAGAATGCGGAAAGAACGTAGTGTCATTTAAAAACATTAATCAAAAAATACACCCGTGTGTTAGGTTTTTAATCAGAGAACACTTGATTTCAAAATACTTATTTTCATTAAAATATCTTGAGAAATTTTTAACACCAAAATCATAGAAATTAAATATATGGCCACTGGGTAACTTTATTTTAACACTTTATATAAAAAGAGAACAGTGACTTAAAAGGAGGTTAGAAGTACATGAAAAAATCTTTCTAAACTAAGCATTTTTTCAAACACACACATGCGCGCGAGAACAGGCACATTGGCAGTAAAATTTCCCAAAACCCATTGCATTCTAATAGCGTAAGTGACATCATTTGCTAAGCTATGTACAATACCGAATTTGTTAAATTTTATAATTTTAGCATACTTCTGGCGGAGTATAAATCCCCCCACCCCCTCCACTCACGCTATGAATCTGCGATTGCTCAGTAAAGACTACCGTAAAAGCTTCGTTTTATTTTATTAAGACCCGGAAAATGCTTGCAGTTTTCGGTGGTTTTGTCAACAAGAATAACAATGCATAACATTTTAAGGACAGTCTGGCTCTGATAAAAATAATCTAAACCTTAGACGAATAAATTTATACTTGGGCTGAAAGAGGAGAAAATCCTTGAACAACGTACATAATCGGGTTTTCCACATCCCAATTTCTACAAACAGGATCGTTTAAGCTTTATCCCAACCGCAGTCAATTTATCAGAGCCAGACAATACTAATACGGTTTTCAACAAACAGCGCAAACGCAGAACAAAATGATTTGCAAGGTGGTAAGAGGCGCAAAAGGAAGGGGCGGGGGAGAGAGGGAATCAGTAACACAAGACTGGACTTTTATCTTAATTAAGTCTTGGACTAGGTGACCCGTGCGGAATTCCGCAAAAAAAAAAAAAAAAAAAAAAACCTCTAAACTTCAAATTTAATACGACAATTTTTATTGGCTTCATTTGCACAACATCGCCATCTACTGCCGTCGATCTGACAACTTTTCAAAGAGATCAAAGACACGTTCACTTTTACAACTACTACAAAAGTGATACCCTATATTAAAATCAAATACCCAAGGCTACTACTAAACTAAATACTAACGTTATCGCAAAACTACCATAGTATTTTGAAACAATAAAAGTTACAATTAAGGTTTACCGAGATAAGCCTTGGCTTGAAATGTCGCATTTAAAATTGATTTGAACAACAATGTAACGATTTTGACAGTTGAGCAAAAAATTTAACTTTTTCAAACTTCAATCGCTTATAAGTCGCTTAAACGTGGATTTTCGAGATTCTCGTTACGCGGCGCTAGCGGAGAAACGTTCTAAAGAACGCATTTTTTTTAATCTTTCGAATGAAATCAAAATGGAGACGATACGACAATTATTTCGCTAGATAGAGTCAATTTTGTGCCCAAAAATTGAAGTTCGAATAAAAAACGAACCGACACGTTTTAGAGGGTGGGTCTAATTTTCGTCAATAGCCCGCGGGATAAGCTTCAAAATCATAAATTTTCTTGCAATTCGATAAAGAAATGAGCGAGTTTCGACCGGGTATAGGATTCGGCTTAGAGAAATAATATATGGAGATAAGTATTAAAACTTCGACATTTACTTTCAATGTCATTTAGAAATTTTCAGCAAAAGCAGGTGTAAAATATGTTAATGCTAATACAACACCTGTCCTAAGATAATTGCGCGAAGAGCAAATCAGTAGAAGTAATTTGCTGAAAGTAGACACGCAAATAAAGCTTTGCTTAGCTGAGAATGTTAAAGAATTTCTTAACGTATCATCGCCAGTGGAAAATATTTGAGCAACAGTTGCCGGTAAAGTTACATCTGCGTAGTATTTTTTAATCAAAATTCTTTTACAAAAATTTTCATTATTTTTACAAAAAAACATTCATACGATCTTATAATCTATATACATAGAGACTATCAACGTGATATGGTAATAATTATCAAAATGATTTTTAAAAAATTCAATTTCTTTCCCCCTGTAAATCTTTCTCTTCTACAAGAAGAGTGCCATTGCAGTGAAACAAAATTCTGCTTCGCATTTTCGTGACGGGATAAACATTTTTTTTTTTTTTTTTTTTGGAACAATCAAGAATTAAGATTGCGTTGAGCCTCACTTTCGGACTGATATTTTTCCTCAAAACAATTGGTAAACAGGAGTCAGATGATTATTATTTTTTTTTAAATGTGATTTTTTTATATAGCATTTTTCATTTTGAAAAAGAACAATTACGCACATTTCTTACCATACAGATAATTAATATTTGACGTGATTACTTCATTAATTATCTTTTTTAATAATACGATTTTTGAGAATTCTTTTCGTATGATGTTAAGCATAAATAAAAAGTTGGGAAAACATAAAACTGAAATGTGTGTAAAGTATAACTTTTAGAAACACAGAGTAAAGAACATAAAGCTCAAAAAAAAAAAAAAAAGGAATGTTTCAGAAAAAATAACAAAATGTTTTAAAACCTGGCTGTGATTTTTGAATTTAAAAATTTTAGTTTGTCAGAAGCCAAGTCATTTTTTTAAACCTGTAAATATTTCTTTTCTACGGGAAGAGTGCTATTGCAGTGAAGCAACATTTTTTCAAACGTTACGTTGGAAGAAGAAACACAACATGGGCTTGTAATGAAATTAACAAAGGTAAAAGATACAGAAGAATTTTCTAGAATTTTTAACTGTCTATTTATCTGAGCTGTTGCTTATCCGAACTTAAGATCGGTACCAATATACAGGGGTGCCCACAGGGGGGGGGGGATTCTGGCGCAAGTTGCGCCATCAAAATTGGGGGGGGGGGGGATTTTTTTTTAAACTAATGAATTTAATCGTTTAAGTTATTTCTTAATTTATTTTTTTAATTAAATTATTTACTGATTTTTTCAATGTAAATTATTCATTATTTTTTTTATTATTATTTATTTATTTATTGTGTGTGTGTGTGTGTGTGTGCTTGGAATGTCTGGAAGGAAAAAAAGCGATTCTATTCTGCGCATAATTAGTACTTCAAAAAAATTACTAAAAATAAATATATAATATTAAAAAAAAAAAAATAAATAATACTTAAAAAACAAATAAATGAAAATTTAAAAATAAAACAAAAAAGAGGGATAAAAGTCACAATAGGGTTGTGAAATTTTTTTTTTTTTTTTTTGGGGGGGGGGGATTTGCGCCATTGAGTTTGGAGGGGGGGGCACCCCTGCCAATATATTAAGATAAATGACGTTTTACTGCATTATGGGATTAATCTATTACAGAAACTTGAAATATACCGCATCTATCAAAAATTCGTCAAGTGGCAAATTTAATTTTTCAGAATTGTTTCATAAAATTCCCCTTGTGACAAGAATTATTTCGAATTTTTAGGCTTGTTAATTAGTTAAAATAAAAACATAATTAGCTGCAATAAACTAAAAATAGAACATATTATGCAACAACATTTTATTCTAATAGAATGAAAAGTACCAGAAAACAACATCTGGAGACTAACTTAAATTCTATCAACTTTTTGCTTCATTTCTTAAAGAAAAAAACAGGTGCTTACGAGATTTATGAAAGCAGAGAAGTGACACCTCAACACTACATTTACATAAAAATGAGCGAAATAGAACCAAATATACCACATGTCTTGCCGTGAAAAAGTAAAGCGCAGTATCTGCAGAAATGAGTTTTAAGACACAGTGGCCGTCGCTTATATGAATCACATTTGTTCTAAATAGTTTTGATTCACAATAGAATGGTTCATTCAATCAAGGGCGGATCCAGAAATGTTCAAAAGAGAAATCGATTTTTTTTTTTCCTCACTTGCCTTTTTTTTCGCCATGCATCCTTGTTAACACATGTTGATTACAAATGTTTTGGTCTTCCATTTCGAAAAATTTCCAGATCAGAGCCCTGAACCCCCACCCTTTCCCTTAATATCATCAAAGATCAACTACTAAAATTGCCGTTTTTGAACTTCAAAATCAAAAAACTGCTGGAGAAGAGTCCCTCAACGGAGGCGATCACCCCTCCCTTGTATCCGCCCTTGCATTCAATTATGGCGACATTTAATACAGCTAGATTTTGTTCTGTTTTTGACGATTTGATTCATAAAAGTAGTTGATTCAATTAATCAGCTTCCACTGTATTTGAAGAAACGAGATTTGCATTCCATACTAACAATGGGGAAATGTTAGAATTTAACGTGTGTGCCCCCCCCCCCTCCGTGTTTCTTTTACAGAGGAAACCAAATAAGAAAGCTTACACAATAAATCTGATGGATTTCAAATGCAATAAATAAATAAATATATATATATATGTTTAAAAATACTGAAAATTTTGCAGAGAATGCGCTTTACCTTCTCAGAGCAGTGTATCGATTTAAATGTTTTATTCATCATTATTATAGATGCAAAAGCTCAACCAAAAAAAGCCAACACAAGCATTTATTGACGGATTTGAATTAATCTAACCGAATTGCTCGTTGCTAACAAGGAAACCTTGACTTCTGTTCTGGCCAGTTTTAGCTGGAATCAGGTGGAAAATGTTGGAATTACTCTCAACAGGAAAACTCGTCTCTGAAACATCTCTGGACTTGAGCGGTTGGATCCGGAGAGAAAAAAAAATCCGAGTTTATATGGATTAGCGAGGAGCAGTAACCGAAGCAACTGCTGTCACGGCTAGTTTCAGCTGGAATCCAGAGGAAGCGGTAGGTATTATTAGCAAAAAAGATATGTCCCTGAAATATCTCTTGATTTCAGCATGAAGAGGGATGACACTCAATTCTGGGAGGGAGAGGATTCCCTTTGTTTTCTCTAAAAAAAATCCGCAGTACAAATGACGAGCGAACACTGATAGTTATACAAGAACGTTAATATCACGATAGTTTTATCATAAGAAAAAAAAAGTTAATGAAATAAGGGGAAGTGAAGAAGATATCATTAAAACTAAAATAATAGTATAGTAAATGACTATTTTTTATATTCAACTTCAAAAAAGAGTTCGCTCAAATATTAATTATTTGGACCCCGTGAGATATAAATTGCAAAAGTTAAGCAGAACAATAAATACCGATGACCAATCACATGCTTTCTAAAATCAATTAGCATAAAACTCAAGATGCCTGTGTTGTCAAATAAAAAGTTGATCAATTTTTGATTTAATGATGGACATTTGAAAAAAAAAAAAACTCTGTGAAGAACTATTATTACACAGTAATGAAACAAAGAAAATTTAATGAACTTCCAGGCCTACGCAGAGAAAGTAAAATTAATTTCTGCAAAGAAAATTTGACTCAAACTCATTTTAAAAAATCACTGATGTCTGGTTTAGAAAGCTTTGAAATGTGCGTTCGTATTTTTGACCTTTCGGATTTCTTGCGTTCTACTGTATACGATACAAGAAACTTTGATTTGTTTGTATTTGGGAAGGGTGGGGGGTAATGAACCCTAAATATGTATGAATACAAAAATAAAAGATATAGCGGCGCACATCACATGCATCTACAGATCCCCCCCCCCCCCCTGAAATGCTAGCAGGTATGTACTTATTTTATGATTAACTTACGGTATATTCCACAGACTGAAGATTTTTGTGGCTAACCAAAAAAACTCCTAAACAGCGTCTAAAACAGTTATCAACGAAAGTCCAATTTGCATATCTCTGCTATCGGTGCTTTGTGCTATTTCTTTTCTTGGAAATTATTTGTAACTGTTTACTCTCGCGTTTTCAGTTTGCGAAAAAAAATCGTTTTCCCATTGTTTAGACACTGTTCTACTGAACTCGAAACCTTATAGAAGCACCTTCCGTTTTCCTCGCCATGATTATTTGCTGGTTTGAGAAAGGAAGAAGAAAAAAAGTGGGACGCGCGGAATAATCTCTCGTGATAATAATGCGACGGTAGCAGATTTCAATAACGGTGCACATAACGAAGTAGTTTATCAATGAGATTCGAAGATCTTTAAATTGTGTTCATTGAACATTCCGATAGCGTAAACTGTCTGTTACGAGCGAAGAAAACGCGTACTTCGAAACAAATATTTATTGACAGAGCTATCGTTATGACACTTGACGTTTGTAAAGCCGTTATATGGATCGGTCCAAAAAAGAAAATTACATTCTAAAAAAGAAAGTTATAATGATTATTTCATGATTTAAAAGCAGATGAGGTCTAACTAATTGTACAATTGTGTTCTTAAATCATAAAATTTTATAAAATACTAAGTATAAAGTTTAAAATTCATTCACAATTTTTTATCATCTACTTTTTCTTTATAAGCTCATTTTTTACTTTTTATTGAAAACTTAAATGTATCGTTTCAATCTACAAAACATGTCCAGAAAAAACAATCATAAGCTGCAACTTTCCATTCGTATTCCATATAAAAAAAGAAACATTTTAAATTATTTTATTTTTAATTTGGAAAAAAAATGGTAGAATTATTATTTTTTTTAATTAAGAAAACCCTCTTAATATGACGACAACCCAGACTTTTTGTAGGAGCATATGTCATTAATTTGTCTGTTAAATGAATCTTTACTTTTTAAGACATCGATTATATCTCATTTTCAGATGCGTAGCGGTTTTTCGTTGTCCCCCGACAAGAGCGATAGAACAATAAGTTCTTCCTGCACTATGGTATTGGATTTCTCGCAAGCTATTTCATTAAAACTTTAATTTAATGTTTCGTAAACTGAGTGTTAGAAAAAGGCTGTCGTTAATCGCATTTTGCAACCAAACTTTCTGATTTGACGCTTTATTTCCAACCCTAGACGCTAAATTTGACGGCTGTCAGACTGAAGCATTCTTTTTCTGACTTGGAGACCCGTGATTGATTGGAAGGGAAAAGCAATCAATTTTTTCTCTAAAAAATCATTTCTTCTCCATATTTTAAAGCTCTTTTTTAAAATGTTACCTAAAATGTGGAGCATTTGTATTTATTTGACCATTTTATAATATTGGGATTGGGAGAAATATATACATTTGATTCACTAAAAATGGCACTTAAGTTGTTCGTTTTAACGCCCAAAAACGTAACGCTAGGCGTTATCATGACACCTATATTTCTTATTTCTAACACTGAGAATGATCATGGTTGCAACTGTTTAGTGACGTTTGCAACATTAAAGTTGATAACAAATTAAGCAGAACCAATCTACGAACCGTTTTGAATCAAAAGAACAGATGAAAATGTGGGGCCACTCACCCATTGTATCCAGGCCCGTTTTGCCTGTTGCCCATGCCAGGGGGGTAGGACTTGGGCGTCATGCTTCCCGGGTAGGTGCCCCCAGGCTGGCCCCCGGAGTATGGAGCCCCCTGTGCCATCGTCGTGTGGGTGCCCCCGTACGATCCGGCCATGGGTCCTCCACTCTGGGTGCTCGTCGTGACGCCCCACACCGTCGTCACCACGGAGAGCTGCTGCTGCTGTTGCTGTGGGCCCTGTGAGGGAGGGGCCCCCGGGGCCTGCTGCCAGCCCAGTGGCGCCATCGACGAGGACTCACTGAAACAGGAATAGCTACAAATTGGAGGAGGAGCACCAATTAATGAAGTTCTGCACCTTTGTTCATTTTTTAAAGGGTTAGTTGTGAAGAGTTAGTGGAAGCAGACAGGAGGAAACTTTCTTGTGGACAGAGAAAGATGTGGCACTCAAAGCAAGTCCAACCAGCGAGATAAATGAATAGTGTGCTTAATGGCAATCTTTAAATGGGTTCAACCTCACGTAATTGGAAAATCAAAAAAGGACTTGTAGCAGCAAAGTTATCAACTGAATTTCATTTATTCCAGCAGTCAAATAAGCGGTGAAAAGCAACCAATTGTTTAACAGAGTTTATGGTGACTTTCATAATTCTGTTTAACGGGACATGTTGCATAATTTCAGACTATAAGTATTCTAGCACCTTAGGAAAAATCCTAAGAACATGCAAGTTAAGGGGTAAGAAAATCAATCATCATCAACGTCGACACGATAGCCCCATGTGACCTTGTCTTTCTTCAGAAACTTTTCCCATTCCATATTCTACCAGAAATTAATTCGCAGTATTTTTTTAGAATGGCAAAATCCTTATCCCGGCAGTCCCTTCATCTTTTTTTTGCGACTTTCTCTTAATCTTCCACATATACAGTAAAGACATTTAAAAAATCTTTAAGTTCAATCAGTATTCATTCTCAGAATGACCTGCCTAATCTCATTCTACTTAGTTTTGTAGATTTAAAAATACCTACTTTTTCATAAATGTTACAGAGTTATGAGCTTTTCTCTGTCGCCATATATTATTCTCCAAGAAAAGTAATAATCTACTAAAATATCCTTCACTTTACAAATAACACATCTCACGAGAATTATTATATTTTTTCTTGTTTCTATGAAAATTTGATAATTCAAAGACTCAAAATATAAAACAATACAAAGCATTTCATTTTCACGAAACTGTCATTACGATTTTAATTGTGAGATGCTTTAGCTTACCTCATTTGAAGTAATAAAAATGCCTGATAGTATCTAGAAGCCATAGAAGAATTTTCAAACCTATCTAAGTTTGCCTTGCACATTCTATAAAAAATCTCGCTGGATAAGACAGTGAAAGGGAAGAATGGAGTAGTGAAAGGAGTGAAAACAAAAATTATAGGTACAAATTAAAAGTTACGATTTAAACTATGAAATTAAATTAGGAAGTCATTTTTATTTATTGCCATGCTAAAAAACGCAAATGAGCTGGTTAGTTTTCAAAGAATTAGGGATTAGGTTATTTCACAAACTTTTAACCTTTAAAAAGGTGTATTAAGGAAAGTACAGTTGTAGCCAAATGTGTAGATCGCTCTTAAATTTGAATTTACAGCTAATTTTATGATTTTGTTTTGAAACGTGGTGTATAAATTAACTTTGATTTTAAAAACATCACCGAAATGAAAATTGAAACAATTTGGCTACAACCATACTGTAGAATTGATTGTTAGGTGCAGATGAGAAAAAGAAAGTGAAACACAGAACAGAAAAACTAACAAAACATCAAAAATTCAATAATTGCAACATGTATTACAAAATAGAGAATATTAAAATATAAATATCACAGCATCAGTAAAGATCAAGCATTATTCTTTTCTAGTGATGTTCAACTATCGATAGTGTGAGAAATACATAACATCGACAAGTTGCGTACATAGACTAAGGTGCGCTCCCTCGCAAAATTTGTAAGTGCGCCCCCCACCCCAAAATTAAAAATATATATATATACATTTTTCCCTCGTAACTTTTGTACTATTTTTTTGGATCGTGCACCCTCAAACTTTTGCGCCCCCCCCCCTCCCCCGCGCCGCGGGGGCGCTATGTACGCCACTGACATCGATACTTTTTAAAAACACCTATCGATTAATTTTGTCCTGTGCTATCAAAATTTTAAAAGAAATCCTTGTAGGTCATTTCATTATACATATTTTACCTTCTAGTTACGTTTTATTTCAAAAGAGAAGGTTCATTTAAATATTCGATTACGCTATATTGTAAGCAGTTGAACTTAGATAAAATTGCATTTAGATAATCAGATGCAAGTATAAAAGAACAGAATGTCTTGCAAACTTTAATCAAACTTAGCGTTACATTGTTTGAAGGACAAAGATTATGTGTTGATGACACGAATTAAGTATCGCCTTATAGAATTTACATGTCTGGTGCATGTGTTTTTGCTGTGCAAAGAAAAAAAAAAGAAAATTTTACAATTTTCTCTCGCGAGTTTGACAACGCTCAATATACAGGAAGTTTAGTCAATTTAATCACATAAAACAACTTGGATAAAAACAAAAACAGGAATATGATTTGAGCGGCTTTTGGGATTTCCGTTTAAAAAAATGTTGCCCCCCCCCCCCCGCCCCCACCTCCATTATTTTGCTAATTTAAAAAAGAAAGGCATTTACAAATTGCTTCTAGATCAAACATTTTGCAGATGATGAATTTATACGCTTATCTTACTTACTTCAATCGAAAAAACTAAAACAAAACCTTAAATAAACGACGCATTTGCTTTCGACTCTTAAAACGAAAACCTATTGTCAATAAAATGCCAAATGTCATCAGGAAAAAGAAAAGTTTAAAAAAAAAAAGACGAGCGAGTACAACTGCACTAGAGGAAAAGAAAAAAAAAGTCCAAAAAGTCTGCACACAAGAGTGCAATACTATTAAAGAAAAACAGAAAGGGGAAAAAATGAAAAATCATTTTCTGAAAGGACACATGATGTTTCGACACTTAATAGCGTAATGCTCTGTTGACATTGCCCTTCCTAATGCATAGACAGCGCCAGAACAACACGTACAATTTGATTTTAGAGGAAAACGACGAAAATAAAGTGACGTAAAAATTTAGGCATCAAAATGAATAACAATTACTTTACGGATCATTATGGGTTTACATATGTGCACCGTAAGTTCAACTTTTATTTTAGAAATTATCCGACAAAAATAATCTATGAATAATTTTTTTTACAAACATCAGAAAATTAATAAAAGCAAAAAAAACGTTTTTGCTTCCATGTCTGTGGGCAGCTTGTTTTTTCACTCAGCGCAACTAGCACTATAATAGAGCTGTCGCGTTTCAGGCCCATCAATTTAGGGGAGGTCAGGGGGGTCAATACCCACCAACCCGACTTTGAGAAATCAATGTACTTACATATAAATGGCTTGGTTTTTGTTGTTTTCTGATGAAATTTCATAGCGTTTGTACTTTGACACCCCCCCCCCTCCCTTTGAAAAAACTTAAAATGACGGGCCTATGTTGTTTTTTCTACCGTAAGATTTTCCAGTAGAATGGGATTTTAAGTTAAAAATCACTGGCAACAGGGACACCACTACTTTTTATCATAAAAAATGTTATTGTGTAAATCGTATCATTCTAGTTTCATTAATACGCTTTTATTTGTTTCACATGTGGGTTTGTTTGTTTGTTTGTATGTATGTAACTCTGAATAAAAGATGAAACTCACGTTCTTTGCAAAGAAAGTAATATATTTAATACTTTTATTAATACTGAAGGATAAACTATATTTAAAAGCGTATATTTTAGTTTTTTAAACCATATTTTGATTATTTTCAATCAATTTTGCTCGTAGTCTGCAAGAAAAAAAGCGATACCACAATGTTTGAATAAGCTAACTTCATTAACGTAGTCCGAACGTTAATTTTAATTCCTTCAACAAACTAATTATTCCACAGCCCAAGCTTTTAACTTCAGCCCAAGGATACCAGAATAAAACAACAGCGAAGACAAAATCGATGGGTGGAATGGAAAAAAGAGAAAAAAGAATAAAAGAACTCGGCCGGTATCAATGCGGAATAGCTTTCCGTTCCGCGGTGTTCCACTTTTGGTCAGCGGAGGGATGTTAACAAGTGGACAATCTGTGCATTCGGCGTGTACGCCGGTTTCTCGCCGCGCACGCGCTCACCCGTAAATTAAAACACGCCACACGTGACACAGATGTGCACGACACAGTCCGAGAGGAAGTGGAAAATTTTCTAGTGTTTTGAGTTTTTTTGAGGAAATGTTTTTGAAAGGTGGTTTTTTTTTCCACCAAAAAAAAGGCAAAAGTGAATACAGTTTCAAATTTTAAAAGTGATGAAATGAAAAAAAAAAAAAAAAAAAAATAGCCTGTACTGCCGTTTGCAAAAGTGGTATTTGCAAACGATCTCAAATTGAGATATTGCCGTTTAAAGTTTTGCTCCTTCATGTATTTGATTCAGAGGACAGTTTTTCAGCTTTTTTTAAAAAATATTTTCTGCTGTCAAATGACCATAAAACATTACTCAATTTTCTTAAAAAGTGCAGATACGAGTTTTGTGCTTAGCACGGCAGTGTAATGTTTTTAATGAATAAGGCAGGGCTTAGTTTGCATGGCAGCGCAGCTGAAGCACTATTTTCAATTTAATATGAATTTTCTCATTATCGGTGGAATTCAAGCGATTTACACAATAACAAGTTCTGCAGACTAGGGCTCATACACATCTTTTGTCAGAAATTATGACCGGGAGTAAAGTACCATAAAAATAAGAAAAGAAAGAAAATTTTACCATGAATCAAAAAAATTTAAATTTTCGCCATCATTTGACCACAGTCCTTTATTATTACACACGCAACAGATTTATTCACATATTTATTAAAAATTTTAAAAAGGTATAAAAAGCAGTCAGAAAAATTGAACCACCGTTAATACAAACTGTTCTGATGCTTTATTTTGTTTTATTTATTTATTTTATTATTTGTATCCCGCCACCAGTTGAACAAACTGAGACTTAGCCATAAAACGTATTTTTAAATTTGGAAAAAAAAAGCATTATCTCTTCAAGAATAAAAATTAAACAACCGATACTCACAAATTTCTCTAAAAATAGTATAAATACATAAAAAAGATACTTTTTTTGAAGTCTACAGGGAGGGGAGGCGGAAGTTAAAAATCGTAAAATATCACGTAGAAATTTACGAAAAGTCATAAAAATTTAACTTAGAAAAAAAAACGCTTAATTCCAATATAAACAAATCACTATTGCACCTGCAATTACTCGTACTATTGCGAAAATTAAGATTAGTTGTGATAACATCAATTGCGTAATAAATCAAAAATCCCTGTTCTTACCCGGAACATACCGATTCACACACGATTGCGGAGTGTCGCTCGCTTTTTAAACATGACGTCAGTTGCCGAATGTGTGATAATGGTAAAAAAAAACCGCAGATAAAGTCATAAAAATGAAAAGGCTTAGTAATGACAATGCATAAGGGTTTCTCTAAAAGTCGTAATTGTTCGATTTCGAAATGTCTTTCAAAATTAGCAATATGCATCTACTCTTAAGTCAGTTATTTTTTATCATCTTTCTTAGGTGGTATGATGAAAAATAGCGTGATGATTAATCGCAGTAATCAGGATGCATTTGTGATTGCTTTGAAATATAATTGCGCATAATTCTGAATAATCAGAAAACAAATAAGAACTATTGTACCAAATGGGTAAGCGGTCACTGCAATACTCAATGGAACTTAAGCCTTAACAATTTTTTGCAACAACGAGTTTTGCGACTTAGTCTACTGGTTAAAGCGATTCTTTCGCAAACAAAAACAATTATTTTTTGAAAACTTTGAAATTTTATTTAAGATTTGATGCAAATACTAAATTTTTAACATTTTCCCAACTTTTTCCGGAAATTACAATCAGGAAATCAAAGTTAAGGTTTAATGCACAAAACGGATGGAATCTCGATTTTTTTTTTTTTTTAGGAAATTGTACGAAGTTTTACAATAATTTTTTAAACACTTTGAAAGAAGAAGAAAAAACAAGTAATAATTTGAACAATAAAACTAAAAACTTTTATTTTTTAGAAACTTCTTCCGCTTTTTTTCGATTTCAAAAACTGATATTATACGAAATAAATACATTGTGAAGCACCGAAGTTGACAACACTAAGATATGGGGTACTGGTCAAAACTAGAACATATTTTTTTCTCTGCTCTGCGAGAAAATAAAGCTATGATTTTTAGTAATTAAATTGACAAAATTGTTTCACGTAAAAGTTTTGAATCTCAGAAATTTATCCTTTCCCTAACTAAAACGAAAACTCTGTTTCAATCGCAATCGGAAACGACCCACGAAGATCAAAAATCAAACCCCAAAACCAGAACTTAAATTCGTCTTGCAACAACACGCCATTTCACTAAAAATCTCCGCAGCAATTCAATTAACGCCATCGCCGATTACGCGCTATCGGATGCACATCAACCTATCGATAATATTGCTCAACTGTCAAATGGCCCCTCCCCAACTGTTCTTTCCTACTACATTCACACACCCTGCATCGTTCCACGCACCTTTCCACCGAAGAAGAAGAAGACCAGGTCACTGAATTTGGCATCCCGCCAGGGCGCTTGTTTTAAACCTCCCCAACATTACATCACAACTTCTGCTGCTTGCCTCTTTCGCTTTTTCCCAATCGCGCATTCCCGACTTAAAAACCAGTTTTTCGACGAGGCTAACTTTTTTTCATTATTTTTTCTCTCTCTCTCGGCGATGATTTTTGTTTTATTTATTGTTTTTTTCTTCCTCCTCCCCCGTTTTGTGCATATTGTGGTGGTTTTCTGCTAAATAGACTTCGAATTAGGGTCATTTCTCGAAACGGTCACAGCGATCATTTCACTAAGCGGCAGGGGGAGTCGAAGCAGATTGGAAACAATGTTGCTTCCAAAGTGTTCCAATTTGGCGAGAGATGGAGAATTGCATCGAAACTTAATCTCACCAATCAGAAAGAACTGGCCACAACCCTTATTTATCTAAAATGTACAGATAACTATCGTTTGAACATTGCGAAAAAAATTTACATCATTACTATTTATTCACTGCAAAAGTAAGTAAGCTAGTTTGTGGGGGAGGGGGGGGGCTCTAATTTACATCAAATTTTAACTCATTAAAACAATTTGCAAAACACATACCAGTTAGTTTGAAAAAAATTTCAATGTGTCCTGGAGCTATATCTTCAATAAAGAGACAATTAGTTTAGTCATTTATATATATATATATAAATATATATATATATGTATGTATATATATATATTTTAATGTTCCGCAGAATAATGTGCAAAATAGAGATTACTTAAATTGTACTAAAATCTGTATCAAAAACAAAAGCAGGGCAAATGTGTGTAACTAATAAAAGCTCATTAACTACCCTGACAGCTCTCTTAAAATGTCAGTTTGTTTCTACTGGTTTATCCGCAAGAGATTGACAGGTCAATGAATTTTTTTTAAGTTTTACAAAGTTAGCATACTAATTAAAAAAATGTGTGAGAAAGTCAGAGGGTTGGATTCAGAGCTAGATATTAGGAATTCCGCCGAAACTATTGGTTAGTAGCAGATTTTTTTTTTTTGAAATTATTTCACTACTTTTAAACGCATTTGCAATTGAGGGGAATTGTTGCATTTATTTCATTTACTCATTTTTATTTTATTAAATGATTATTTATTTATATTTATTATTTATTTATATTTTATTATTCATTTATACTTTATTATTCATTTACATTTTATTATTCATTTATATTTTATTATTCATTTATATATTATTATTCATTTATATTCTATTATTTACTTATATTTTATTCTTTATTTATTTATTCTGATCACTCATTTAAATACTTACATATGCTATCTAATTAGAGAAAGGAAACATTATTACTCAAATAGAAAATTGAATTTTTCACACTTGCCACTTGTAAAATTGAAGTTGTTGAGAAAATCACTCACACAAGTCATTAACTTTCTGCACATTATGCAAACGATCAAAAATATTAAATATATGTATGTGCTTCAAAGATATAATGGTTTACACAATAAGGGAGGGGAAATTTTACTGTACTATTATATTGCTTTTTTAGAAGAAGAAAACCACTAAGGGATAGAAAAACAAAGCCCAAGGTCAGTAAAATTTAAAATTATGACGATATATATTTTGAAGTAGAAACAAAAATGTCCTTTCTTTACAAATCCTTTTCATGGATAAAATTTCGGTCAAAGTTTAAAAAATAAAAAAAATAAGAAAAAAAGAAATATCTCGTAACGTAATATGTAAAACGACATTGAGAAGACATCTTATGCTGTGTATAAAAAAATAAGAAAAAAAAATCCAATTGAAAAGATAAATAAATTAAAATAAATAATTAAAAAATATACAAAAGTAAAAAAAATTACTGTTATATTTAATATTATTCTAATTCATTAAATAAAAGAAAATCTTTTAATTCATCAGTAAACTTAGACGATTTCGTACTAAGACGTAACTCGCGGCAGCCGTACTTAATAATTTAAGGCAGGGATTCAAGTGAAACACCATTGCAATCGCTTCGAATTGCAATCGCTACTGGAAGTGAATTACATTATCATCAACTTAACTTGGCACTGACGTCACTACGGGTGGAGCCAATAAGAGCTCACAAGCAGTCAGTGATCTCCTTTTATTCGCCAAGTAGGCTGTGACGTTTTATCTAGCTCGTTTTTCATAGGCAACGTCACGCTGACGTCACGATGTTTTTATCAAGAAACGTTCTAATGTAATTCATTTCCAGTAGCGATTGTAATTTGCGATCGCCTGTTTCACTTGAATTCCTGCCTAAATGTCATTGCAACTGAAAGTGACATATTATGCATTAATTGCACTTATTATTAAAAACTTATTATTTCTTTAATAGAGTTTAAAAACAGGTAGCAACACTAAAAAATACTGATCTTAAGACAAATTATGAAAGGGGACGTCAACAATTGCTGTCATGCTTTGAGGAGAGACTGTGACAAGGGGCAGGGAGTGGGTAACAAGAAGCGTAATTGTGAAGATTGAGCGAAGCCTTTAACTAAATATTGAACTAAAATAATAACGAAAGAGACTTCCGCATTGAGTTGAACAACTCGATTCGACTTTTTTGTTTTTTGATTATCTTTAGAATTACGAGTTTAGAAATATAAGAAATTCATTCTGAAATGTGTTTGGTACATAATGAACGAATTTTATATTTAGTGCTTGTGTAAATACGACAGTAACATCACACATTTTTTTAGAACAATATGCTGTTTACAAGAGTGGCATGTAATAAGGGGAGGAGAGGTGGTAAACTAAACCTTGACACTCTGTGGCAGAGGAGTAGGGGTGTCGTTGAAAAAAAAAGTGAGACATCATTTATATAATAAACAGAACTTAATGTGTTTTTCATAGACTTATGTTTTTATTTATTCCCCTATTTTGCAAGCATTAACTGCAAGATACTTTCAAAAGCACTTTTTGCATCGTAACGTCGTTGAATGTTAATTGAATAACACAACCAACACAAGCGTCGCAATCTCTGGGCGACATTTGCCAACACACCGTCTGCCATTACCAAATTCCCCGAAAACATCGGTTCGGAGTGGAGAAATCCCAAGTTTACCACGCACAATTGGAGACGCGAAACCCCAAATAGCAGATCGCAGACATAAAAAGAGAACTTAAGGAAGACGGGTCAACGATCGACTATTTTCCTGTGCCCTGTGAATCACAGCACTGCGACCGCCGCATTCCTTTCTTTTCGGTTTCACTAATTAGAGCGTGAATTAAAAGAACTATCTCTTTGGCATAGCAAGTTTCAATTTTTCCGCCACGTTCATTCCGCATTTGGACGAAATAAAGCAAAACGCATTGATTCTGGAATTGCAAAATATTGGGAAAAGATAAATAATAATTCCTTGGTTTCGTCATCGTCAATAACCAATCTTGATGTTCAAAAGAATTACAATTGTAGTTCACCAAGCCAAGGGTCGGCAAGAATCGAATCCGAAAAATCCTGTTAAGATGATTAAATGCATCGGAAGGGAAAGTTTAGTTGTCACAGTACACATCGCCAAGTTGAATGGATCAATTGCTTTTTACAGTGCGGGAACTAAGCTGCCATTAGGCGTATTTTGCAGTCCAATATTTCATTTTTAAACGCATGGATCTCAAAATCTAGGCGCTAAATATGAGGCATAAAACCTTCCATCGTTTTTTTTTTTTTTTTATTGCGAGCAAATTCTAATTGACATAAAGGAATAGAAAGAAACTTTTTTTTTAAAGAATTTTTTGGCATGTTTAATTTATTACAAATGGCACCTACATATCCATTTTGACTGCTAAAAAACTTTTTACCTATCATCATGATGAAGCCCTGGATTTAAATTTATATTTCAGCACTCCCCTCTTCCATTTAATAATGAACATTCAGTGGTTTTTGAACAAATAAAAACTTCTATTTGTTCTACGTAAAAAATAAAAGAAAACGTTGAAATATTAATGAATACATAAATACTCAAAAGGGTAATAAAAATATTTTCCAAACAATTGCACACATTAAGCTAGGTAAATAAGATTATTGTGAACTTTTCTTTTTGATTTGATTGCTTTCTTGAATTTCAGTTACTAAATGTATCCATCATATATGCAATTTTAATCATTTCTTTCGCTTACTTAGCATTTAACATCATTTGTTACACATCTGCTTTTAGTGATCGCTTACTGTCAAGATCAAGTAAAACTAGAAATTACTGTAGACGCTAAAGCTCATCTAACATTTCAGACTTTATCTTCCTTTCCAACAGGGCATTCAGTAATTATGTATTGAACATTGTGTTCGATCAAGTTTTTTAAATTTTTGAAAAAAAAAAAAAAGTCCAAACTGAATTCTTTGCCAACTTCTTTTAATTTAAAAAAAAAATCTTAAAAGCTAAAAAAATCATAGCAGACTGTGCGATTGAAATTTTGAGGGGCAGCTTTTTTTCAGGAGTCTTAGTCTCTTTTCTAAAGTTTATAATTGGTAGGGAGGGGGGGTATTTCTTAGCACTTGAGGAGGTGTTTTCTTACTTGAGTGGTACCCCTACTATAACACATGCTTTTTTTCTATTTCACATCTTTGGTTTCTTAATAAGGCAGAAACTCTGATTCATAATTCTTGACATCTAATAGAGTTCAGAGTCCTGCAGACTATTAAGTGTGGTTTCAGGCCCAGGGATGCGTGGGTCATGATTAAAATCATTAGGGGTCTTTAAATTAACTAAAGATGCGTTTTTTTATTAATTTCAATTTAGGGAATTAACAAAGGAGAACCTTAGCAAGTCTTCTATGAGTGATCAAATATTCTAATTATGACCCAGCCCCATTTGATTTGTGCAAACCCCTATTTTAATAATGAATACTCCCCATTCAAATCCAAAAACTGAATCCGGTGGGAATAACTCTTCCTAGTTACACCAACAACCCCTATTATAGGACATTTTAAAAAGTTCAACCTGAATAATTGCACATGTAAAAATGAATCAATTGCTTTTAAAATCAGCTTTAGTACTTTATTAATCTTATCAAACACGAGCAATATCTTTTTGCATTGGAAAAGGCAAATGTTTGAATGTTGAACATTTTAGGTTGATTTTACCAGGGCTGTGGAGTCGGAGTCAGACTGATTTAGGACCAAAGGAGTCGGAGTCGCTGAAAAACATGTCGACTCTGACTCCAACCACCTCCGATTTGGACGAAATTTTATGGAGGTGAAAACATATCTTTGAAACTAACACATACAAATTTTCAGCGTCCAATATCCAAATCCTAAGCATCTAGGATTATTAAAAAGGGCTTCAAAATGGCGGGTCTGCTTTGTGAAACGAATTGCTATGTTTGGGCTTATGCAAGTGAATAAAAAATATTTGCAGCAAAAATGCAATGTGTTAAAATAAAGTCTGGCCATTTAACAAGAAAAGGATTAGTTTTGTATGGAGTCAAATGACAAAAGCGGCACTTGTCTTTTGCTATGGAGAAAATTGACTTTTTTGAGAGGTCACAATGATCTCCATAACTTCCAACTGGGACACCCCAGCTTGCTATCCCCCCCCACCTAAAGTGAGTCCTGGCTACGACCATGAATAAAAATTAAACTTTTAAAAATGGACTTAATATTTCAACCTTTGTTTAGGGCTTTTCCCTCCTCACATTTGGGTAAAAAAAATAAAAAATAATAACAAAGCAGGAGTCGGGATACGGAAGTTTGAAATCCTGGAGTCGGGGTCGACCATTATTTCTCCGACTCCGCAGCCCTGGATTTTACGTTTGCTTTTAAAGCACAATGGTATTTATTTATTTCTTACAAGTAAGTATCCTTATTCTTTCAAATTGGAAAAAAAGGAAGAGCAAAGAAGAATTCAATGATAGAACACAATCAGAATGCAAATTTTTGAAATTTTTTCATGAAAACTGGCTTTGGCTTCTATACAGTAGGAATGTTTGGAATCCCTGCGTTCAGTGCTGCAGAGCCTTATACAGTTGCATAGATTTTTTTCCCTCCAAGGAAGAAATAAGAAAAGAATCTTACTGACCAGAGCCGCCATTTGGGGGGGAATACTGGACCTCTAGTACCCGGGCCCGGAGCCTTGGAGGGCCCGTAAGGTTATGAACATGTTTTTCCAGTAAGAGTGTCAATAATTTCAAAAAAAAAAAAAAACCTTACCATGGCTGATTCTCAATATGAAACAATTGCTAGTACAAACACTAAAGAATGAAACACGCTTACGCAAAGGAAAATGTACCGCTTTTTGAAATCATCTGGTGATACAAAAAATGTGAAAATAAAATCAGATGCACACTTTCGTAACTAAAAAATAAAAAAAGTTTTTCCGAATTTTTTTTTCTCCTTTTATTTTCACAATTGCAAATGTGCTGAAACGATGGCACGAAAATATGCAATTGGGGGGGGGGGGGGGGAGGGGTGGTTGGGGGCCCGGCATTAAAATTGGTACCGGGCCCCATCGCTGGTAGCGGCGGCCCTGTTGCTGACAAATGCTGTAATAGCACTGAAGTTTTTTATATCCAATTCACAGCATTGGAGAACATTTAAAAAATGGGTGAAATTTTGAGCTGCCAATAAAATGACACAAATCGGCATTAAATTCCCATTTTCCCAGAATTTAAAACTTTCTCATAAACAAGAAAGACACATTAACCCAGTGCAGACCCATCAGTTCAAAAGTTTCCATGGGTGATCAAAGGATACATACTCAATGCATATTTTACTGAAAATTAACAAAAACCTCCCCCACATATGTCTATGTAAATACACTATTTTCTAAAATCTGGGGGGGGGGGGATGTCTAAATGACAGAATGACAGGCTTAAGTGTCGTTGACTTTCAAAACCCAGAGGGCATGACGAACATATGGGATTGTAGTACTGTAGTTAGTGCTCTTGTTAGGACAACAGTAAAGAGCAATGCAATATAAACAGACTCATTAGAAGTAATGTCTCTTTAACATGAAAATAAGAACACCTATAATATGTTTAGTTTATGTTCACTTAAGAATTACTCTAAAATAAACAACTGTACAAAATCATGTTAATTATTGCTTTCTTTGGCATGAAAATAACTTAAACAATAATTTCATTTATGTATATATTTTTCATTCCTTTATTAATTTTTGGTGAAAAAAATAATCTCATGAGTTTCAAGTTAGACTGCAGTGAAATCAAATGCACAGAAAACAGCCGTTTTATTCCGTGGTTAAACAGAGAAGAAAAAGACAGTTCTTAAGAAGTACAATGTTTTTAGGTGTGTTGTTACAATGTTTAAAGTTAAAGCAAAGGGTTTTTTTTACCTTTAATTGTTTGGGAGATAAAGAAAAAGTTATGTATATCAAATGAGTGACTCGTGGAAATAGGTAGGGACATGTTTAAAAAAGCAATGGTGTTTGCATTAAATAATTCTTCTGTACTTATTTAAAGAATTGTGCAAAAACCATTTAGGTGTAATTTGTAATAAAAGTACTTAAATTATCCTTAAAAAGGCAGTTTGTCTTTGATGTTGTATAGCTATGAATATTTCATTATGATACAGTCGAAGGAAAAAATAAAAAATCTATCCAAAATGAAACAATCCACTATTGACAGAGCCAACAACACTATAAACAGGACGATCATTTGGCTTATGGTTTCACCTCCTTGGTTTTTAGAAATATTCCAACATACATTTATGTGCTTACTATGTTGTTCTTCCCTATAAAATACAATAAGTATACGCTTTGCCTACTCAGGACTACTTTGAAATGATGGGGTTGACTGTATATCTCAATTAGGCATACCATTAGAAATGTTAAGAAAATAACTTTAAAGTGTCAAGTAAAAATTGAAAATAGTAATATTAGAAATGTAAAAAGGACTAAAATTCAAGTATTTGAGTGACTTTAGTCAAATTTGCATAAATGTGGTATAAATTTAAAGATTTTCAGGTGATCATCTGCGGTCAACAATCAACAAAAGAAGATACAATGTAAAAGTTCAGCATGTTTCTGTTATTAAATCTGAAAGGTTTCAATACTGAAAATAAGCACTGATCTTTAAAATAGCTGCTAAAAACCAATATGAAGCTTCATTTAAAAATCTACCGCATTTGTGATTTAAACACATTTTCTAGTAAAACCAATTCAAAAAGTTAACCTTATGTGAAAGGAATATTTGCAACTTGTCTTCATTACAAAATGTAATAAAACAAATGAACAAAACAAAATGTTTTAATTTGAAAAGATCAATTTATAAGATTTAAGAGCAGAAATCTGAAATCCTGAATATTGAGAATATGATTTTCAGAATAGCAGCAAAAACACTTACAGAAAAGAAAATGCAACTGAAAAAAATGAACAGAAATAGAAAAGCATTGCAATACTAATGATTAATTAGTTTTTTGTTATAAATATTACATTAAAAACATAGTGACTTTGTAAAGACCCTAAAAGTACCAAACGAAGTTTAGAGATATCCCCCTTAGAAGTAATTAATTCTGAGAGGCACGTTAATAATTATATACTCTAAAACAGATTCTGTAATTTTGGAATATTTAAATTTGGCTTAAACAAGCTTTAATCCTTTCATGAAAACAAGCTCCTTCACATCACAACGGATGCAAAGAAATTAAGTCGCGCATAAATTCGCAACAGTAGAAGTTTAACAAAAAATAATAAATAAATATAGTTTTCTTTTCTCTCTTTAGAAGAAGCAATCGAGGCTACAAAAACCTTTTCTCAGTACCTTTACAAACAAGCAAGTGACAACTAAAATCGATAATGTCGATGGTTTCCCCTATCAGCACTAGATGGCAGCATGGGTGCCAGATCGGAAGCATTTGAAGTTATCGCTCGATGAACTTATGGATTAAGATTTTTTTTCCATCCCCCAAGAACACCAGAATGCAATAAAATCTCAAAAACTCACTCATATTTTTCCATGGTGCACGTGCATGGATCCGAGAAGCAAAGGCACAAGGAACTTTCCATATCATCTCTGCCGCTTTGGATGCAGCCGATCGCCATGAGCTATTAGAGACTGACTGACGACTATGTTAACAGATCTAGCAGCCGCTCAGACAAGTTAGCAGTCCGCCAAGCTTGGCTCCTGATCGCTATTTACTGTCAGCTGAGCTGAGCAAACACTTGGCGGGGGTTACTTTACAAATACGCATCGGCTTTTATGACTCGGATTATTCCAAGTGATGAACTAGTTTTCGCCGCGGAGTAGCGGTTGTTTTCGTTTCTGCCGGGCGGTTGTTGGGATAAACTTTGTAAAAGGCTATTCATTGATGATTCTTTTAAGTGAGCCTCTACTTTTCAACAAGCAGATTGGCTCTTTAGCTAGCATTTATTTTTCCACACAAGCCTTTTTATCCCTTTATCGCTTATTCTCTGGTAGATATTAACCTTTTAGTGTCATATTTTCGATGCGGTAATGTTTTTCCGAAAATTTACTCAACGCTTCATACATAATGATTTTTTTTTAAACCAAAAAAAAAGTTTTTTTTTTTTCTTCTTTTCTTTTGAAATCTGTCCTGAAGAAAAAACTTTCTTTTTTTCCCCCTGACTTAATATTTGAACCATTTTCTTTTTTAATTTTGTCTCTTCATTTATTTACTCTTTCGCCTATTTTCGGCTAGACATATTTTTCACTGCAATAGTGATTTGAGCAATGAAAAAATTCAAATTAATTTGTAAAGTTTTTATGATTTTGAAAAAAAGTTAAATGTTTTATTTTCTCTTTATAAAACTTTGCTCTTAAGGGTTCTTTCCTTTTTCCTAGTTTTATCCCGTAAAAGCTCTGAAAAGTAATTATATGGGAACAGAATCGTGTTTTTCACAAATTAAATTTTGTTTTTAGCATTCATTAATTAGTTAACATAATCAATTAAATTTTCTGCTTTTACAAAATGAGGATTTCGAATTGTAGCAAGTGACTTTCATTATTAAAGTCAAGCTCAAAATGATATTCATTACTAACAAAACATATGCATTTATAGATGCTAATATTCATTTTTTTTTCTTCTTCTTTTTGGCCAGGCCCCTCATTTAAAGGGGGCAGTGGGGTCAATTGCCCCCCCCCCCAGCTTTGGAAAATCAATGTATTAACAAAAAAGTGGGCGTGGTTTTTTATGTTTTCCGACAAAATTGCATTGTGTTTGGACCCTTTGCCCCCCCCCCCCCAGAAAAACTTAAAATGACGTCCCCGTTTCCCTGTTTTTGGCTGTCATAATACTAATGAAATGGTAATATTTCAGTTTTTTTTTAATTAGTTAGATTAGCAAAAATATTAGCAAAATGTTTTTGCTCTGACAATGAAGATCTTATGAAAATCAATAATTTAACATCTATGCATTGTGTAAATTTTTATTCGCATTGGTAATAAAATTATTATATCCACAATGCGATTGAAAAAAAAACTCACTTAAAACCTAGAATCCACTACCTCATCGTTGTAAACAAAATGAGGAAATCAAGACAAATCATTCATCATGACCTTGTGCGAGGAAATTTTAAGTAGTTGTGACAAACGCAGCAGCTGTCAATTCTTAATCATCAAGAACTCCGAATTGTCCATTAAATAGCTTGCCACATTTTAAAGTGATTTACCACTTAGATGCAGCTGCTACGAGTCAGCTTCGAATTTCATCGAAAAGTTGCAAACAATTTTTGCTCAGTACAAAAAAAAAAAAAAAAAAAAAAAAAAAAATCCAAGAATTACGTCATAACACAACTTTGAAATGCAATTGACTTATGCTCAAGCATTTTTTTCCACTGCAATAAAATGAAACATAGAAATGCAATGGTAATATTTATGGACTTTCGATTTTCATCTGTATAATCATTTATTGTGCGTTTGAAAGAGGCTAATTTTTACTTCCTTTTACGTAGTAAAGGAAGTATTGTGATCACGAAAAAAATTTCACTCAAATTTCTGTCTAAATTTTGACTTTGCTCACCCCTGAATGAATGTCGCGTAGTTTTTTCGACCTGTCAGCACGTGTATATGTACCTAACAACATACAAACAGCCGAAAAATCAATTTCGACCACCCCCGAGTAAATTACGACGAGTTTTCTCGTGACGTCTGTATGTACGTATGTGCGGATGTGGCTCGCATAACTCAAAAACTATATACCGTAGAAACTTCTAGCTTGGTACGTAGGCTCTGAGGGGGGTCTAGTTGTGCACTTCCCCTTGTGATTGCGTTCGAATGTTCCCAAAGGGGTCTTTTACCCCTTTTTTGGGGTAAATCAATGTTAATTTCAATACAGACTCAAGTGATATGAATTGGCGCCACCACTTGGCGACATGTCGCCAAGCTTTTGGTCGCCAAGTGTTTGACGCCAACTTGGCGACCTATCGCCAAGTTGGCGACAAATTTGGCGAATTTTTTTTTTTTTTTTTTTGAATTTGGGTTCAACTTGGCGCTATTGGCGATATTTTGCGAAAAATTCACTGAATGATATAAAAATCAGCAATATTTAGAAAAATAACCATTGTAAAATATTTTTTGCATTGTTTCGTGGTAGATTAGGGGAGTAAATATTTGAATTGTTACCTTGCTCACTCCAAGCACTTTTTTTAACACTTAAGGCAACTACTAAGAAATTTACACGTAAAAGGAAGTAGTGTGGGGTCCATACCAGATTTTTGCCACAGTAATTCCAACTGTCACTACCAATTAACTTAATCCATGTAACAATAAAAAAGGGTTTTCCCAAAATAAATATCAAACAAATAATGACAAATAAAATGTTACGTATGAAAGAAATTAAATTACAACAATGAAATATAATTGTTTATTAAAGTAATTGATTAATCATCCCGCACTCACAACGAATGTTTTGCATTTTTAAATCATTTTGTACTGTAATTTTGCAGTTTAAAAAAATACATCTTAAGATCATTAAACTTTTAAGAATAAAATTCTTTTCTCAACAAAAATCCAGTTTCGTATCATAAAGTTTTTATTTATTAGGACAAGAGAACCTTGTTACACCAAAATGATTTTTCCTTACTTATTTGCTTGGTTAGTTAATTTTTATCGAGTAATGACAAGTTGCTATTTGTTTTCTTTTGGGACCTCAGACGTCATGTAGTCCCTTTATCAAATAGGACTCGAAATCTCCCGTTGCGCCACCTCCCGGGAAGTCAGCGGACCCCGGCTCCTTGAGTACACACACATCGCAATTCGACATTGAGAAAAACATAGTTTGAACTCAAAAAGACAAAATTCATTTTTTTTTAATTTATTATTATTATTTATTTATTTATTTTTAAGGAACGATTCATTCATTAAAAAAGAGGACAAAATCGTATTTTGTTAAAATAAATTAAATAATTAGTCTGAATAATACTACTTCGACTTATTGCAAAGGCCAATGGAAAGAAAACTTGTTCAATTCATTGGTCAAACAAAAATAATTCATTGCTGGTTATGGTGTGGGGAAGTTTGAAAAAATGAAGTAATAAAAGATTTCGTAGAGATTTAGTAGTTCACCTATAAAATGCTTACCTTTATGTTAATTTGAGGCCATAGTTAATTGCTTATTTTACTTCTTGTTTTGGGGATTGGCAACAGTGGTTGTTAAAATATAAACATTAAATGTGTTTTTTTTTTCTTGCGGTTCGTTAAAGCAAAAGTTGCAGGGGCTTTTCAACATGTTGTAAAATTGATAAAAAGCAGTGGCTTCAGAATTCTTTAATAAATTTTATTCAATAAACCTTTCACCGAATCCGTTATATTTTTTATAAATATGATCGAGTTTTTCTAATTATGAGAAATCTCCAAAAGGGGAAAGTGCGATTTTAAAACTCAAACTAAATTCAAACAATAACAATTTGCAGATCTATATTTTGATTGCTTGCACTAATTAATACGATTCCAAAAGATGTACCAGAAGGAGGGTGGAAAAAATAATAACAACCCCATTGAATAATTCCCAGATGTAGCTTCTCACCAACTTATTGCCTACCAGAGCAAATCGGTCACGTTGCTTAAATTTCAAGCAGAGTCAGTAATGGAAAAAAAGAAAGATATTCACCTCAATTGGGCAGAATCACATCGTTAAACGCTCCGAACGAGTTGCTTGTGGTAGATAAAAATCTGGTTAGACAAGTATTAAGAAGTCTGTTTCCTCTGCCCGGGTTCCCAATTGAGAAAGTCATGTTCCCCGTTCCTCGGAAATGGTGGGACACCTGTTACAGATAAGGGACCACGTGACGCCTTTTCAACAAGTCAACAACACCAGAGGCAGCATTCCTTTGTGTCGGTGATTGAAGGGGGTGTAAATGAACAAAAGGATCGTGTGGGAATTCCAGGAATTGAATGGACCTCCAAGGAAGGCAGTGGCTGGGTGTTCATGAATGAACTGCTACCCAGTGTTTAGGAAGATGGAGGAATGGTTACAGGTGAAATTTACCTTTCCCGTGCATTTAATTACCAAAAACAAGAGTAATTAAATCAATAACTTTAAATTTCTGGAGGTAGGGATCCAATTTTCGGTCAACCGGAATATTATTCCTAAAAATCATTTCAAAAACATTTTTAAAAAAAGATGAAATACTGTGTACACAATTCATTCAAATATGCCCCACCCTCGTACATTTTACGAAGCTTGAGCGCTTTTAAATTCGTTTACGAAGAACATTTTAATTGGCGAAAAGATTAAAGCTAATTTAGTACGAATATCCAAATAGCAAGCGAGATTAGGTAATTGTACACAAACATATCAGATGAAAATGCAGCAAATCCACCGGAGAAAAATGCTTCAAATTTGCCACATATTGTTAATAGAGCAATTGTTAATAGTATCTACATCTTAAAAGAATCGAAATACATATTGTAGTGTATTTCTATACCAACATTTACAAAGTTAATAAAATTAACTTTGATTAATAATTACCCACCAAACAAGTACCCTACCATGTACAAGAAAGAGGTTTGAGGGAAGAATTTCAAACATGCTCATGCATACAAAATGTGAGCACCAAGGATGTGAGCAATGAACAATTGTCTACTAAGATGCCTACTTTGGTTGAGCTACCTTTATCCAGTTTCTTCATAGGTTATTTAAAAATGAAGGTAAAAAATTACAAACAGGATAGCATAGGATTGTCACAAGCAAAATATGAGCAAATCCAAAGGGTTTTTTGCGATTTGAAGTTTCAATAATTGAATAATTTTACAGATTTTCTGCAGGCATTTTTGAATTAAAGAATAAATTAAGCAAAATCTCTCTCCAGATTTCTTGCATCGAGTTTCGAGACGAATAAGCGTCACTTGCTGGAAATTTAGCTCTGCTTCTAATTCAAAAAAAATCTGCCAAAAATTTAGATTTCTGCAAAATTTAGAGAAAGGGGCAGAAAATCTGCAAATTTACTCAATTATTGAAACTTCAAATCGCCACAACAATATAATTTGTCCACTTTAGCTTTGACATCCCTATACCATCCTGTTGATAATATTTCAATCTACGTTTTCATATATAACATATCAGGAAACTCGATAAGAGTAGGTCAACCTAAGCCGAATCTTAAACCCAATAGTTGGTCACAGCCAGCATGGGGCCATGTCAGCTATGACGGGAACTTGGGGAACGGCCTATTTGGGGCCCCAGCTTGGAATTTTGGAATTGGGGTGGCAGCAGAAGGTAAATATATCTTTATAGTGAATAGGTCAGGACAAATTATTAACGTGGGGCTGGCCTGAGCCACCTTTGCTAAACATGATACATTTTAAAGCACGACAGCAATTGAAGTAGCTGATCATGCTCAATCAATGACTCGCTTCGGAAAGTAAAGACTTGTTGCTTTAAAGAGAAAAGAAAAGTGTCAAACTATACGTTCAAGCTTTCTGATTACTGTTGATTCCTTTCAACTGAAATCATCAAATGATTCCCATAAGCTCAATTTTGAATTAATCAAAAACAAAAGTTTTCGGGATTCGAAATGTCTGGCCAAATATTAGTAAGTTGGCGGGGGGGCGGGGGGGGGGGGGCTTTTGTCACACTATTTGGTACCGGGGTCCATGGATTAATAAGGGGCTGCTAGGACAGTACACCCGATATTATAGAGTAAATTAAAATAAATTAAAAATAAAAACAATACAAAATAAATGATTATGCAGTAGTTTAAAAGAGATTAAGACAGCACCACACTGTCTATAAAAATGCATTCTATTCCTGGAAGTTTCTTGTAGTGTCTTAAGCATTCTGCTCTTAATTAAAAAAAGTGCATAATTTCACTATCGAAATAAGGTGCCATTAACAGTTGATTTCGGAGGAGGATCATAAGAAAATTTGTGGTACTAAAGAGTTTGAAAACTGTCTGAATTTTTAAAAGTTTCAAAGATTTTTCGCAAACGTCTTCCACGGTGAATGAAAAAAAAAATAGAATGTTAAAGGAAAGAAGAATACAGCCGAACCTCGTTAAAACGAACTGAAAGAGCCCTTTAAAATCAATTCGACTTGACTGCAGTTCGTCTTTTTCGATCAGCAATAAACAACAAACAGGAGGGGGATCGGAAACGAAGTTCGTTATAACGGTGGTTCGTTTTAAGCGTGTTCGAATTAACGAGTTTCGACTATATCTTGAATTCGTCAAAAGCTTCAAAACGGCGGATGACGAAAAGACTTTTGGTCAGCTTCATCGAAACGATTATGTGTCGAGGTCATTCCACAACGAGTGACGAAATCGAAACAGAAGCCCGGGAAATACGAGTGAGGCTTTCTTTTTTTCTCCTCACCCCTACCTAGTCCTCAAGGCAACCAGGGAGTCAAGGTCAAACCATGGCATCATCACACTACTGAACACCATCGCCCGATGACATTTTTTGCCATTTTTCCTCAGTTTCGTCGCATTTTCTACACGCGTTGACTATGTAGAGTGGCAGGAAAAAAAGGGGATTTTTTTCGTCACAGGTTCGCCCCAAAACCCGACCGAGCGCTTGAATGAACTGGGTTATTGCGATGCAAGTGTATTCTGACCTAACGTTCGGTATCTGGAAGAAGCATAATCGCTGCGATGTCCTCAGAAAGGAGAATCGGATTTTCAAGAGTTGGGAAAAAAAGGTTAATTAGTCACACTACAGATTTTAAATGTTTAGTGCTCCGACACATGTCTCCGTAGGTTATACCCAGTTATATGCAGTTCATTATAATTTTTACCTTTTAAAACCGAGGAACCTATGGATCCCTTGAGTAAAAAATTTATTCTATACTTAGTCGAATAAAAACAATTGAAGGGGCAAGTGGAATAAAGATGATATGTGACTTCCCGCCTTCATCCATGGTAAAATGTGAGTTTCAAAAAGTGTCAGATATCACCTTTATCCACTTGCTCTTCAATTAAAAAACAGTATTTTTCCCATATTACTGAGACAGCAGAATCTTAATTAGCAAAATTAGTAATTTTTAATTAATGATTAACACTTTCAAAGCATGGTTATATTTTTATAATTTATTTATTTTTAATGAATTTTATTTATTTTTTTTTAATAATTTATTTTGAAAACATCGCAAATAAAACAGATCTGTCTATGTACTGTCATGTTTCTATTTTTATTCAAGGTTCCTTTTTTAACTGAAAATTAAATGTAAATCTTGAGTTATCCAAATATTTCTGCGTTGAATAATAAAGCAAGTTTAACGAAAGAGTTGCAGCTTTAAAACTTTTATGGACCATATAGACACAGCCCTTAACCAGGGGCGGCTCCTCACTATGGGCCGGGTGGGCCGGGCCCACCCAGAAAAATTTGAAGAAAAACTAATACATAATTAAAACATATCGTTTTGTATTTCTGTTCAAAAAACTAAAAAAAAAAAACATAGTGTACAAAACATATTTTAAACCTACAGTCACCCCCCCCCCCCCCGCACATCGCTAACACAGCACAAGAAAGATTTCTAACTCCATCAATTTTAGCGCTTCGCACGGCTTTTAGAACGAGCTTGAGGGCCGCTCTCAGTAGGCCCGCGGCCAACTCCGCTTTTAGCCAATCGCAGTGGCTGGATTAAAAAGAGCGGTTCTCTGATGACACCCCATTGTAACATTCGATCTGTGGGCCCATCTTCCCTGGCCCGAGATTTCCCTTTGTCCCTAACCAAAGCGGTGGAGAGGGAAGTATCTCCTCACTGCGTACAGGAGCTTCGCACTCTTCGTTTTTCTCTTTTCCTTTCTTTCTTTCTTTTTTTTTTTGAATGATTTTAATAACAAGTCCTTTTTTTTTGTCTTTCTTTTTTACTTTCAACACCTATTACTAACAGGCATAGAGATTGCTAATTCCATTACCGC
Organism: Uloborus plumipes; assembly: GCA_038373865.1. Classification (NCBI taxonomy): domain Eukaryota; kingdom Metazoa; phylum Arthropoda; class Arachnida; order Araneae; family Uloboridae; genus Uloborus; species Uloborus plumipes. The sequence goes on from JAXGGA010000110.1 coordinate 196,365, forward strand.
CCCCTCACCTATTTGTAATACAGTGCATGTATATTTTATTGGTTAATTTGCGTTTGGGAACAGAGATTCTTATTCTCAAAATTTTTGTGTGAAGACTTTACTTTTGACTTGCAGACCGTTTGCCATTTTCTTGGTATTAGTTTGAATTTAATCTCATAGTGTTGTAAGTATTGTATGAACTCTAGAAACTTTGTCATCCTTCCGGGTGTGACATTATAAATGCTTGGAGAATTAATAAGTATTCTTAAGCTCTAAATGCTAAATTTATTTAGCCGAATCAATGATTACATTTATATCCAGGACCAAAGTCGTCCAAAGAGCGGCCAACACCCTCCCCTTAAAATATCGATGAAGTAGTTCTCCCCTCCCCTCTTTTTGATAATCATCCCTGCAACTAATATTATCACATTCATAGGGATTTTAATGTCTGAAAAAACACTTAGATGTTGAATAAAAACTTTTACTACTCTACAACTTTTCTTAAATCTTATTTGACACGTAACATTAACCTTCTACTACAAATTCATTTAAAGCAGTAACCAGAAAAAACAAAACGTTGAAATTGAACGTTCATAAAAATATTGAGTGGATCAACGTCTACTGTATATAAAAACTATATTCAGCTTAAAAATGTATAAATGAATAATACACTTATTCTTTAAATTATTATTATTTTACAAATTGCTTCATAATTCATAGAGGAAACACGTGGATTTAAAATTTCGCAACATTTAACAACTATATTTTGCAATATATTTTTCTGAAGTTTTACAATATATGAAATATTAAATACTGTTTAAAAGCAATGTAGTTAAATTAAAAATTTCTATCAAAGTTTAATAACGATACCTAATGGTTCTGAAAAACTAGGCGTTCTACAAAATTTTTTATTTCTAACATATAGCATGTTACCATGACTATCAGTCAAATCACGTATCCGAAAAGAAATTAATTATCAGTTAATCAAATATTTCTGACAAACATAATCAAATTAGTCAGTTATCCGTGTTTTAATTTTAATGTTATTCGAATCGGTAAGTCAAGATCCAGATTATATTGTAAGAAAAATAAGTGTTTTAATATTGTTTTGTACATGTGTGTATTTCCTGAAAATAATTCGATTCAGCTCATCACTAGTTTGAGTATACGATCATACATTGGTAAGTGAGTGGAACCATAACTGTTCAAGCCAGTATATTCCAATTTATTTAAAAGCATACACATACATTAAAATTGAAAGTTAATGTAAATATCATGGCTATAAAAGTAACATTTTTAAGTTGAAACACCGTTAGGATTTGTTTTTTCATGAACTGAAATTGCAACATTTGTATCCAAATTTAAAAAAAAATGTAAGCATACCTATATCGAGTCATTTACCTTATGAGTTCCTTAATTTGATGATAGAGGGTTTCAAAAACACATGGTGCAGGTTGTAGGGGGTGATTTATTTTTAGGGGGTGAGAGGGTGTGTTTTAGGCAGAAATGTTCGTAATGTTTGAGTAATGGCACCGACTTGTGGCGTAACACTTTTAATGTGATGAATATTTTCACTGTCCGAAAATGGCAAAATTCTGAGAGCTAGCTTTGCGAAACATTAGTGATGTATAGGAAGTATGTCGTCTGTGAAAAATATTGTTATTATCATTACATTGATCGCTTAAGGCTGGTATAACATTTAAAATATAAAACCTATGTATCAAATCAAATGAGATAATTTTGCAATGCAAATTTGTATTAATAGAATTAAATATTATTTTATGTCGCTCAGCATTAGTTTAATAGTTGTTTCCTTCATTTTTTTTTTTTTTTTTGTAAGCATTACTGGGGGAACATATAATTGCGGGCCCACCCACTAAATTAAGGCACGAGCCGCCACTGCCCTTAACACAAAATCTACTAAACCAAATTTCACAAAAGATGACCACATGTTTAAAGTGCATAGCCATTTAATACTTTTATGCATGAAAATTTCCATATTCTACCGTAAAGCTTATGGCCCTTGAATGGTTAACAATCGTACATTTTTTTTTTTTTAACAATTTCATAAATTAATTTTATTTCAAGAACATATTTTGTTGCTACTGCTCCCAACGTGCACTCATCAGAGGAACGTTATTCTGCTTCACGACAATAGCACTCTTCCGGTAGAAAAGAAAGATTTACAGGGGGTTTGGATTTGCTTCAAATTGAAAATTTCGGTGTCTAAATTGTAGCCTGGTCTTGAAACTTGCAAAAATAAAGATTCACGTTTTCAATATATTTTCAAAGGCTAAATAAATGTCACAAACAAATTCCATACACTTGTAACCCCCCTCCGTTTTTATGTAAGAGCGCAGTTATTAACTTCTACTAAAGAGTCGACTTAAATACTTCTTCTGTTTTTAAAAAATATTCACGATGGATGTTTTTATTTCAGGCACAAATTTGTTTTACAAACACATAAAAAAATTTAATGCAAAAAATTTTAATGTTTTCAGATTGTACGTTTTTAATGCAAACAAATTTACTGATTGGTTAAAATAAATTTTTTATCAACAGATTTGAAAATCTAGGGATACATTTTCCTGACAAAAAAAAAATAAATCTCAGCACATAATCCCTTAAGCATAAAACACTAACTTTCGAGCAAATAGGGATTAGATTGTGCAAAATTTTAGAGGGTGTTTGTCTGCAAAGAAAAACACAATCATACCAGAAATAAAATAAAATACATAAAAATAACAAATGTTATTGAAACCTGAGACTTTAATTTGAAAGTTATGCTTCATAAAATTAGTTTTGAACTTTTAAATAAAATAATAATAATTACATAAAATAATATTTTTGTAAATGAAAACACTTCTTTTGAAAAACCCTCCTTTATGCCAGTTTAGTTAAGAATATAGCACTTATGCACACTACAAGTTCCTTTCTGCAAGTTTTAAAATGAGCACTGAAAAATCAAGAACATTTTCCAATGAATATTGATATTGACATCCACAGGGTAAAACTAATTCGATTCACGGTTAGATATCAATTCGTTACATGTACAAAGATAAAAGGTCATGGATAAGATCGAAATAGAAAAGGCAAAAAAATCTTTTCTGTCAGTCTAACAAAAAACCACAAGGCTAAAGCGGAAAGACACTAGTATTCGTTTAATCGATAAAGAGCTTTCGCAATTTTTGCACTGGCAAAAATCGATACGGCGCGAATACCAGTGAAGACTTTTTTTTTTTTTTTCTGGTATCGTGAAGGGGGGAAAAGAATTTTGCATGATTTGAAAAATAAAACGCAAGAACGTGTTTTGTTCAATACAAAAATTATTTAAGCAGAGTAAGTTGTGAAGACTGGTAATTTTGCAAGAATTAGCAACAGTTGTTAAAACTGTTTTTACTGGGGTATCTTTATTATTGATTTCTTTTATTTAATATCAGTGGTTACCAACAGGTGATTAGCGAATCGTTCATAATCTGCTCACATGGCATTGCCAAAAATAAACTTGCCGAATACCGCAATTTACAATCGGTCCATATTTAAACTAAAGGGCATAACGAAAGAAATTCCTAATTTGTAACAATTGCATTTTACTAGCCACTTCTTAAAATAGCCACCTTTTTTTTTTGCTTTATACAGCGTCAAACGATTTTTTGTGGGTTGAAGTTTATTATCTTAAATACATTACTTAATGTAATGTTTAGATATTTTTTATTTTTATTTCCCGAAAATTATGTATTGCTTTTGATGGGAAAGATTTTTAAACTAATTTCTTCCCATTTTCTTCACTTCTTATCATTTTGTAGACTTGTGGTCAGTGGCGACAGCTAATTTTGCCCGTTTGGTTAATTCAGCGACTTACGATCGTCGTACTGAGAATGATTGATGTTTTTGTAATTGTTGTATGTTTTTGAGATTATCTACCATAAATGTCACATATTTAGCTCTTTGTGTGTGTGTGTTTGAGCAAAAAGACAGCTGAAATTCATTTATTGTTAAATGATGAAAGAGGTCTCGAGACTTGAGTTTACATTTCACAAGATTTGGCTATGAATGATTTTATGCTTTGAGGGAGGGGAGGCGTGAAATTGTGACAAGGAGAAGGAAGGGGGAACACGAAGTGTAACATCACACGTAATTTTTAAAAGATATGCTTATGAAAAACGGGGCAACAGGTGACAAGGGAAGAGAGTAGAGACAAGGCGAACAGAGACGATTTGTGACACAAGGGGAGAGTGTGGATTAATTTGTTGGAAAAAAATTCGGACATAATTTATGGACAGTCCATGTCCATTTCTTTGTGACATAACTAGAGAGAACTTCTAAGATGACTAAGATAACTTTTTCGAGGGGTACGTCTGTTCTACACACGAATGGTAAATTGACAATTATTCAGTACATTTCAGTTCAATCAGTTGAATGCTTACTATTTGGTCGACATATATAATATATTTCAATGGATATACCTGTATAGAAGAAGAAAAAAAACTTGTATTGAATAAAATCGGGCAGTTAAAATATAACACACATTTAACTCAAAATAAAAAGAGATGTATTATATATATACTTGCTAACGCTAATCCTATGGTTTTACGTTCACGACTTTTTAGATCTGAGTTAATCATATGCAAATTCAACGAGTGATTCGAAGCGACAGCATTTCCCAAAGTTAAGTCATTCATCTCATATTCATAAAGAGGGGGTCCTTTTTTTTCATTAAAAAATGTTTTAACTTATTTTATAGAGGTATTTGTTTTCACTGCAGTATTTTTAGCGCAACAAACGATGGTTTAAAATACCGTATACGTGTTAATTTCTCTCTCTCTCTCTCTTTTTTTTTCTTTGCTGCCACACAATATGTTTATGTCTTCAATCACAGGCGGCTGGTGCACCAAAAAAGTGGGGGGGGGAGGGGGGGGGGAGTTAGGTGAAGCACCTTCAAAGGTTTTTTAGCTACTATTTGGTTGCAATGTTGGATTTTAACATTGCTAAAAATGTGGAATATGGCTTCAAAAATCAACTAGACTAGTTGGTTTTCATCCATTCTTATGAAATAACATGATATAAGTCCGATTTTTGTAATTTTCAGCTTTTATTTTGATGAAATTAATCGATCCACTGAGTAAAAAATCATTTTTCACTCGATCATAATTTTTGAACCGTGAAAAGTGAGAGGGCAGAACTCCTTTACTTAGGGGGCAGTCGAGCCACCTATATCTTCAATCGTAGCTCCTGTAGTGTGCCTTCCGAGAAGAAGTTTTTGGCCACAATAGCCTTTCCATGTTACCATATTAAATTCGCAATTTGAGTTACCCCCCCCCCCCTTTCCTCCCGACCAAAACCCGCGGAGACATTACGTCCTGTCCTCAGCCTCCCGCTGATCAAAATCATGGATTCACCACTGATGCTTATCCATGGAACATCCCAAAATCCCGGAATCGCCATCAATCAATAAAACATGAATCATATTTTTTGAACAGAGCATAGATGCGTGGTCGTTGTACATCTTGTGACACGTAGAGCAATCGGATAGGCTTGAATATTCATGTGCGACATATTCCTAAATTTAGACCCTTCATTTCGGAGGGACTACGCCCCCAGTGGTGCTCATCCCCCCCCCCCCCCACTCAAAAAGTCTTTTCACAATCACAACCCTCTTGTACTTTTTTATTTTTATTATATTTATTTTTTTTTAATATTATTTACTTATTTTTTAAAATTATAACTATTATTTTTTTGCATAAGATTAATTTTATAAAGTAACAATTATGCGTAGAATAGAATCGCTTTTTTTCCCTTCCAGACATTCCAAGCACACACACACACAAAATATATAAACAAACAAAAAAATTTTAAATTAAAAAATAATGAATAATTAAAATAAAAAAAAAGAAGAAATAATTTAAATTGAAAAAGTTAACTAATAAATAATTCAAGAAAACAAATAAATTCGTTTAAAAAATCCCCCCCCCCCGCCCCCACCCTCGCAATATAAAATTGTATGGCACAACTTGCGCCACAATCACCCCTGCTTGCCCAACTACGAAAAATGAATGTACATTCACATAAGTACGAGTGGTTTTTGTTGTTTCCCGATCAATTTTGCATCCCCCCTCTCCCGGCGGAAAAATTCGAAACGATGAGCCTGGTAATGACGTTTGGATTTTAAACACTGACGAATTTTACTTTTCGCTTCTGGAAAGTAGCTGAGTTTTTAAATTTAATCTTCCATCAAAAGAGAGACAAAAAATTTAAAAGTTGTAGCAACAAAATATTCACAATTCAAGACATGAAAGTACAAATTCGAATATCTAAAATTAATTCTCAGCATTACTTCAATGCAACGTGATTATAAACAAAGATTAACGATATTCAATAGAATGTGCAAAAAAAAAAAAAAAAAAGCAATGAAGTAAACAAAGAAAAAAGTCGTTTTATCAAGGTGAGCCAGAAATATATTTTGGAAATATCAAGTTTTCCAACATTTACCAGTAGTATGATAAATTTCATAATTTTAGATAGTTATCCTTTTTAGCCTACTTTCCCGTTAAAAATAAAAGAAAGACGAAAAAAGTATTAAAAGTAGCTTAATGCATCGAAAAAATATCGCCAAGTCCAAAAAATATCGCCAAGTTAAAAAAAATATCGCCAAGTCCAAAAAATATCGCCAAGTTAAAAAAATAAAGAGGTAAAATGAATATCGAAAAATTAAAAATTTGAAAGTAGGGTATTGAGATGGGGAATTTGTGTGTCGGTCTGTCGGTCGGTCGGTCTGTCGGTCTGTCTGTCCCCCCCTAATAACTTTTGAATGAACATTCCGATTTGGACAAACTTTTTTTTGTTGGAAAGATCTCGGCGAGTACAGCTCATTCCCATATTTGATTTTTTGATTTGAACAATTTTTGGTTCAACTTTGAGCCGTTCAAAAAACCGGTCCCGCGATACTAACTTTTTAATGAACAGTCCGATTTGAACAAACTTTTTTTTGTTGGAAAGAACTTTTCAAGGATACTTCATTCCCGTATTTACATTTCCGATTTGAACAATTTTTCATTCAACATTGAACCGCTCAAGCAAGCTGTCACCCCAAATAACTTTTGAGTAAACAGTCCGAAAAAAATGACTGACTGTGCAGACGATTTTTTGTTTATTTATTCATTTGTTTTATTGAATTTATTATTATTATTATTATTATTTTTTTTGGCAGACGATTTTTTTTTGTAACAAAAATGTTTCATTCACTAGGGCATTTTATTCTTTATTTATATTTAACAACTGGCAACGGATGAAAAGTGAAATTCGAGACATTTTATCAACGGACGAGTTTTTTTTTCTTTTTTTTCTTTTTTTTTTTCTTTCTTTGATAAAATGTGTTTTGATGTACTTTGTACTTTTAATTTTTTTTTGAAAACAATTGAGGAATTTTTCTACGGAAGAACTGTAACAGTTACATTCTTTAAAAGGTGCGACAAAACTTTATTTATTCATTTATTTACTTTTTATGTGTCTATTTCATCTGATAAGAGAGGTATATTTTGCTTTTAAAGGTATGTTTGACATAATTTTTAGTCTTAGATAATCAAGAGAATAATGATCAGATGCTAGAATGCCCATGTCGATGTACGGGAAAGTAGGCTCGTTTAGTTCTTGACGGAACTTCTTGTTTTTTTTAATTTTTTAAAGAGAGAAAGAAAGAAATACAAGAGAAGCACATTAACAAACACACATTACGTATCTTATCAGCACAAAATTTTCCCTTTCTGTGACGTGCTTTATTCCAAGCCAAACCATTCAATTCACTTCAGTTGACTCCAGACCGCGTTAATAGATAAGATTAGAGGGGAAACCAGTTTTGATGACCTTCTACCAATTATGGCTACTTAATGGGGAGAAAATACCAAAATTACAAGCGTATATTACATTAGAAGTTTTCTACACCTGTTGTAGTAGGTGGATTTACATTTTCATCTCTGGTGGAGTTATATATTTAATAATGCCACAATTTACGTGCATTGCAAAGTTATTTTCGTTTAGTTCTTTTAGTTATTATGCTTTTATTAAGCAATGCAGTTTGCAAACAAGCTAAAAAAAAAGTTAAAAGAAATGCAGCATCTATATAATTTTAACATTAATCGATTGACTCTATTGGGTAGATGCACCAGATAATAGTTTACTTTAAACTTCATTTTTTTTCTCTTTAAAACAATAATAATAGTAGTTAATGTAATAAAAAATAACTCTTTAATGAAATAAAAACTATTTACTTCTGTCGTCGATCAAAACTTTGCTCTACCGTCTCAAAGTTGCATAATTTGATAAAATTTCTTATTGAACTCTGCGTAGACACTCTGGCCCGTCATTTCAATAACCTCTTGCAGCGGGGGGAGGGGGGGGGGAGAGATACTGACAAAAAACTTTTGGGGAAGAAAAAAACGTCCAAAAAATGCATTATTAACAAAAAATTTAAAAGATCTTGGGGCAATTGACGTCCCCTCCCTCCCCGTCGACAAATGATGGAGCTGCAATCACTTTGTGTACAAAATATATCCAAAAATTTAAACAATAAAGAAAACATAAAAAGCATGTTACCTTTCTCTGTTGAGGCACATGGATTTAGTCCTTTAATGAAACGTCAACTACATCATGATGAAACCTTAACCACATGTGTGATCCAAAAAGGACACGAAAAGAAAAAAAAAACAATCACCGGTTGTGCACACAATGCTTGGTGAAAATTTGTTCCCAACTTGAGAAAACAGTCCTAAAATAAATATCACAATTTATTTTGCAAGCTCAGTTGCAAACCCGTAACCGTGTAGCACAGAGTAATCACACCGCGATAACAGAAGCGTTTAGCAGCTTTATTTGAAGCCAGAAGACAAGCTTAATCACACGCATACACACACACATAAGCACGCACAGTCGCGCTGCTGCCGTTTTCCAGAGAAGAGCGACCTTGAATGAAATCAAACCGGAACTCTCAAACCGTCTCGGTTCAAACCGCGGGGTCGCCAGAGCCAGGGATTCACACTCTTTTGTCTACTGGTGGAGGAGAAATATTTTAAGAAAGTGTCGCCATCTATTGGACAACGAAACGCTTATTTGAGGAATCGAGTGAGGCTAAAAGGTGATACATCCGCCATCTTGGGTCACAGTATTCGTATTTCGTAAGCATAGCGCTTCTCAGATCTGCAATTTAGGGTTGTAATTTGTTTTTAACAACAAACTATTTTCGTAATGTTAAAGGAAAGCAAAATTATTAGTATTTTCTCCTGATACGATATTCCAAAAACAGATAAATAATAGTAATTAATAATATTTTCTTTTATTAACAGGGGTCGAAATTCATTAGGTGCGTGTTATTTAAAAGACTTTTTTTTAAATAAGTAAAAAAAGAGAAACAGACACGTTTTAACACACTTTAAAGAAACTTTAAGGAATACATGCAGAAAACTTTATGGCTAATGACGTATATTAAGCATTAATTAGTTACAAATTTTACATGACATTGTTTTGAAGTTTTAACCAATGTGTGGCCTGTGGGGGGAAAATAATAGCATTTTCAAATTTACCGCTGTTTTTCAAGAATAACATTCTAAGCTATGCTTAACTAATGTTCTCTTATAGGTATTTTCAATGAACGTCGAAATTTTCTTTGATGAAATACATCTATTTGACTCCGAACTTGTCTGACTGATATGAATAGAATAGAAAGAAGGAGGGAAAAAGTCCAGTTGAACATCTCAACTCGTTCAGTAGAGAAAAATTCAATCATTGAACAGGGCCGCCGTTTGGGGGGGGGGGACACTGGACCTCTAGTACCCGGGCCCGGAGCTTTGGGGGAAATATACCGTTTTTTAAAATCATCTGGCGATACAAAAAACGTGAAAATAAAATCAGATGCATACTTTCGTAACTAAAAAAAAAGTTTTCCCGAAATTTTTTTTTCTCCTTTTTTTTTACAATTACAAATGTGCTGAAACGATGGCATAAAAATATGCAATTGGGGGGTGCATGGGGGGCCCGGCATTAAAATTGGTACTGGGCCCCATTGCTGGTAGCGGCAGCCCTGTCATTGAACTTACGAAACCAAAAATTATTGTACATGAAAAAATAATAACAATAATAATTTATTTATTTGATTTTTATTTATTTCTTCCCTAGAAACTTCTCGAATGCAATCTTTGATTACGAAAAGCTTCGACTCCGTTTTTATTAGCAAGGAAATCAGATATTTGCAAATGCTCTGAAAGTGTCCAAAAATGGCCGCGTCTCGGTTTTTCCTTCTTTTAAAAAGTCTTGTTGTTTCTTCTATCGCTCATATTTAGCAGCTCCTGCCCGTAGAATCGTAACCCGGGATTATTGGACGGCCGCACAGGTGAGCCAGCTTGTTTTTGAGTGAAAGAATGAGAGACTTCCTGCTTTTGTGCGATTTCTTTTGTTTCCTTTTCACTTCACCTCCTGCTCGCGACTTCTTTAAATGCTTCTTTTTTTCGCTGAGATTATCTTTTGATGTGAGATCAAGTTTTGTTCGAGAAACGATTATTATTTTCTTACAAGTGTTGTACACAAATTCCATTATTATCTTTGTACATTTTTTCACATTAATGAAATATTTGCTAGAAAATTTCCAATCCTTTAAATCAAAAATTTCTCCATTATTTCAATGAAAAACTATGCCTGCATTTGTCAACATATTTTCCCTTTTTAAACAATATAAAATATTTCTTTCACTGTCACATAAGACAGAAAAAACCACCAAAACAGCACCTTAACAAAGCACGAAAATTGCAAGAAGTTACAGACACATCTTTCGAGGTTTCCAGAAACCAAATTTTCAATGTAAAAAATTGAGATATTGGATGAAAACTTGAAGTGCCGAAACTTTTTGCAGTTTTCGCGTTGTGGTTACGTTTACTGCTCTAAAGTTACTTTGTAGCACAGAGGGGATTTTTTTTTCATTTCAAATTCGCTAGGACATTACTTTTTTCTTCAAAATGTACAGGAGTTCAGCTATAACTAATATGAAGTTCATCGGAAGTATTTACATGTTTGACACACAAATTAATACATTGAACAGTAAGCAAAAATACATTCTTTTGCTTCAGATAAAGAAATATTTAGGGCAAGCGGGGAAAACCTGCGAAATTTTCATTATTAGCAACACAGACAAAATGAGAGTAGTTATCAGAACTCGACAAAACTACAATAAAGCATTAAAAATAGAAAAAGAAATTTCAAATATTGAGTTTGTATGCCATTAAATGTAGACTTCAAATTTTAAAAACAATTCGGAAATAAAATGCATTTAATGCTCCATTAAAAACTTTCAGGTGTTGCATACGAAATAAACGCATTTACGTTGAGAAAAGAAAGATACGAATAACCTGATGCGCTGAGAAACAAGTCGCAGAAAAATTAAATTTTTGAAAAATATACAAACTTAGAAGTGTGTACCAAAATAATTTATAATTTATGTGCATGCAATGCAGCAAACGCCCCCCCCCCCCCCACCCTCCACCATCTCAAAAAAAAAAAAAAAAATATTTTAATAAGTTACGTGAAATATCAAAACAAGCATCACTGCATTTCCTATCTCTGTCCCTTTTACGAAAGCATCACGTGAGATTTGTCGGCGATAAGTTCACTAGCACGTGCACGGTCGGATGTTTGCAGTCACGTGCTTAATCACGTGGTCCTTAAAACAAATACATTTTTCGCACCATGGAATAAAATTGACTTTTGAAAAATGTTAAAAGAAAGCAGTTTGCTTTTCGTTCTATAAGGCTTGACAATTCAAAGTACGCATCATTTGATTCTTCTTTTTTTCTAATATTTTAACACTTGACAATTTTCAGAATAAGAGCTAAAAACTATTTTTGTTAAATTTGGAAAATTAATGCGAGCTTACAAATTGATATTGTCTCGCATTTAAAAGAATAGCATCAAAGAGAATACTGCCATGTGAAAGGGCATTAACTGCAAAAAAAAATCTTGCGTTTTTGTCATCCGTTGTAGTTAAGGTTTTTGTGCAATTTTGCTAGTAAAATAATTGCTGAAAATAAAGCACGAAAAAAGCTACGAATTCGAACCATTTCTTATCTTTAATATGGAATCAAAAAAGCGTTTAGATAAAAAAAAAAAGACTTTTTTTTTTTTTTTTTTTTGAAAAGTTTGAACAAAAAGTCGGTGGAAAATGAAAAGCAGCAATTAAAATTAACTGGAAAAGAACAACAAGCATAAGGAGAAGGACCAAAGAATCTACAGACATAACTTAGAAGTGAGCGGTCGCAAGTTCACCGCTAAGTTTTAATTTTCCCTGTGTAAAATGAAGATATGCCCCTCTCCTCCCCCTTAACATATTAGCAGACATTTAAAGGCATATAAAACAACAATCTTCACAGAATTTCTCTTATCTGGCTATTTTTAAAACAGGCCTTTATTTCTTATGTCCAAATTGCAAATCTTAATTTGTCTTTTAAACCAAAGCGAAGAAATCTGCTGTTGAACAAAACTATTTGAAATGTTTGCTAATTGCTATTTCTTTTCAGGTTTATCTAGCAGAGTGCAGCTGAATTCTTTTACAGCTTTTTTTGAAAATCAGGTCCGTCAATTAGCGCCCCCCCCCCCCGGCTTTGAAAAATGAATGTATTTTCATTTAGTGGTCGTGGTTTTAGTTGTTTTCCGATGAAATCACATTGTGTTTACACTCTTTGCCCCTCCTACCCTGGAAAAACCTAATATAGTATAATGCAGTGGCAAATCCTTGAGAAAGGGGGGATATCGTCGGCACCATGCTAAAATAACGAGTGTGAAAAATTGCGTTTTTCAAGTTCGAATTTTACAAATAATTAAAACTAAAATGATACCTTCAAATGATAGTTTTACGTAAAGATATCTATAAAAATTTTTAAATTGAAAATAACCAAACACGTAAGGTGGGAAAAAATTATATTTAGTGTTTTGGCTCTCCTAAAAAGTGCTAATTTTCACATTCGTAATTTTAGCATAGTGCCAACGATATATCTCCATCCGAAACAAGGAAACTTGACTTTTTTTGACAATACAAAATCTCTAAAATCAACTATATCCCTTTTAGAAGTTGACCTACATCCCCCCTCCGAAATTTCCCCCTGGCCACGACACTGGAATAAGATCAGAAAAGTTCAAACACAAGCTCAGTTCTCTTTATTTTTCTCCCACTTCTGAGGCCCTGAGTTTTCTACCAAGTCCCTGTTTTTACCGACAGTTCTTTCACAATCGAAATGAATCTAGAGGTTAATTAACCACCGGGGAAGGGGGAATGCCACATAAGGGTGGGAAAAGAGTGATTTTGCTCCCGCCTTTTAATTACAGATTGTCTCTTTCAATGAAATATGCCCCTAATGCCATTAATGATAGATTGTTTGCTTCGTTTTTCTTTTCTTTTTTATTGTCGGGCCTATTTTATTGTTTCTTAACAGATAGACATGACTTTATGTTGCAGAATTATCTTTTGCCCGTTTTTAATTTTTCACTATATGGTAAATGAATGTTGTTAAAAAGTTGGTTGTGGATCTAGAATAGTGGCAAAGGAAGAAAATTGTGAAAACGCAGACACAGTTAAGCAACCATGACGGGTTAACCTCACTGTTAATAGGTCAAAAATCTGTTCTAGATTTCGGCAATATATTCAAATTTTTGGATTGAAAAACAATTGAAGATTTACCAATTATGAAAGTAGTTTGACAAGTTCTGACTGATTATTTGACATCTTTTAAATAATCAGCACTTTACTTTTAATATTTTGCAAATTATTTTCACAGCAAGGTATAACCCCCCCCCCCCCCCCCACACACACACACACACAAATTCGCACACAAACGTAAAAAATGACAACTTAATGCTCAAAAGAGCTGGAAAAGTATCAACAGTTAATTTTGCTCGTGAAATACCGAACATAGTACTCAATTACATTCATCATTTTCATCAATTTTATTTCTGGCTAAAATGTGAAACCAAGTCGTCAATAGCCCCTTCTGTTTTCTTTAGCATGCTCAAAACTCAACTTATTATTATTATTATTATTATTATTATTATTTTTGGTTAAAACTACTTTTCATGTGAGAATTAAGAGTTGACATGGTTTGTATTATTTTCCCAAATAATAAAACTATATATTTTCAATGGCAGATCTACATATTTGGGGGCCCGTCAAAATGCATTTTTGCGAACCCTTTTATTTGTCATTAACATATTTTTATGTACAGTTCTGATCCTTTACGGGTAGGTGCAGATGCTGAGGGGGAAACAAATGCGGATCAAGAATTTTTTCAAGGGATTTTTCTTGCTTACATTTTGCTACGAAAACTGGTTTACAATTATTGACAACAAAGGATAAAAGATCCGGATTTCAATTTGGAAACATTTCCACGGGAGGGCCTAAAACCTTCTTCCCTCAACTTCACTAACCCTCGTATAAAATGGAATTTTCGAACTTCATTATCGATAAATCACCGGTAAAGAGTCCCCAAGGGAGGGCGATCGCCCCTCGTTTGTATCAGCCTCTGGGTGGAAGGGGGTTATAACGACCAAATATAGCCGAAAACTGCATTTTTGCGACATATCACGAACTCGTGGACAGATTGGTAAATCAAGCCCTGGGGGGGTTTTAAAAATAGAAAGATAGGGCGGATCAAAGTTGCTCCGTCTGAATATTAATTGACTGAGAGTGAGAGGGAAGAGAGATGAAAGTTCAAAAAGAGTTTCACCGAAAGATAAACTTCAATGGGGCGAGGGAGGGGGGCTTGCCCCAATCTGTGGCGCCTTTAAATTGAAGCATTTCGCAAGGATACCTTGAGAGCGGCTACTTGCCAGCCGCAAATAAGCCCATAAACACCCTTGTTTACCAAAACGAACGCCAAAATTCCGCAGAAAAGGGACAAAAAAAGCGATACGCGCGGTGAGGGGGTCCAGACAAAAAGAAACAAAACGAAAAAGAAACCCTCCCCTGTTGGTCGGGCGCAGTTCACGAGACAAAATGCATTCCCCGCTGCAGTTCGATGTTTTCAAGGCTACGCCAGACGGGAGGGAGTGAGTCACTACGCGATTGCGATCCCTCCCCGCCTTGCCTGGAGACAGGTTACCGCATTTGGCATTTATTCGCTGTACTAATTATGAAATCCGTTCCATGTGGCTGATCAACTCCTTTTGCCGGTATTGGGTAAATCGCATTTTGACAAATGACAGACGGTGAAAATAAATACAACTGTGTTACAAAAAGAAAGTTGCTAAAAAAATGCTGACACGTGTTTTCTCGACTGTCCTCACGTCTACAGGCTCACATCCTTTTTTCCACTGACAAATACATTCCTTACAACTTCAAAACACGAGCCTATTTTTTTGGGAATTTGTAAATGTTTACCGTTGTTGCATTGCACTTTTTGTTACTTTCATGCAAAAGTCATTTGTTTCGAATTGATAAATAGTTTCAAAGAAAAATCATACATCTTGCAATTTCATTTCAACATCCCTCCATATCCATATCTGTGAAAAATTCCTTACATAAACTTTGGTAGATGCATAATATATGTTTCCTTTTATACCTCACCTTTGTATCCAATTGATTAAAAGAGCGCATGCGCAAAACCAATTCATGATACTTGCAAAGCTAACATATCTTATGCAAACAACTAACATATCTAAGCAAAGTAACATATCTAATGCTTTTCCCATTCTTTGCTAATTAACTTAAGTATGCATTCAAAAATTATAAATTCTGAAATTAAATCACTTTAAAGCATTTAAAACTTTAAACACACACACACAAAAAAAAAGAAGAAATTTGTGAGAATTAAATATAGCTCATTTGTAAACATCTTATGTAGATTAGTGCCAGTTGTTGTCGTGTAAAAGCAGTGGCACTCCCAAGATTGTTGCCTGGGAAGGGGTAAAAGCCCGATAAGTGAAGTGAAGTGAAAGGCAAAATTAATGACGTTTTAAAGGACCCCCTTCCCTCCCTCTCAAAAATGTTTACAAGTATGCCATAAAGAACAAATTCCAAAAATTTCATTTTAGGGAGCCGCCCTTGGTGACGCTAAAATAGAAAGTGGACGGGTCCAGAGAACTGCCCCGAAAATATTTCTAAGTTAAAGTCTTAAAAAAAAGAAAAAACAAATTAGGGGTTTAAGCCCTTGCCGGAGAATTTTGTCAAGTAGAATTCCCTTTTAGCACCGTTAAAAGAGTGCGAGTCCTATCCTTTGCAGGTACAGAAAAATGTGCCCCTTTCATTCTAGATGTGCTATTGTATACATCCTAATTTTATTTTCATCGCAAAAATAAATTTAAAAAATCCACCAAATTGTTGCAGTAATAGTCTTATTACTATCATTTAAGAAGATTCTTCCGATAAAATCGACAAAAGGACGCACTTACGATTTCATTTATTCGGATAAAATATTAAAAGCCGGACTATTGAATGCCATTGATATTTCATCTCCGATTTAAATAACTTTCTCGAGAGCCGCTCCGAAGCTCGGGGCTAAAATTCACAGCAAAAAGGCGACTCGTTAAAGCATTATTTAAAGTCGAATCGCTTGCGAATTGATGTGCAAAAGTTTTCGTGGATGAGTTCTCATAACTGTGCCCCGTGGAACGAAATAATTACAATGTTACCACGAAAGGAATCGCTCTCACAATAAAAACATTGTAGCCATCCTTAATTCATATTCCTAGACATACCCCAGACGGTGAATGCATAAGTTTACTCTATTAGGGGGGTCGCGCAGAAATAGCGGCGAGGTCGAATTCTCCGGTGATGCAGAGCAAGTTGAAAAAAATACAATGTATATGCTAGCAGTATTTAATACAAAATTTAGTTTCTTAGAAAAACAATTTTTTTTTTAGTGTTTAAGGGAGCTGTTACCTTTAAGCACCCCCCCCCCCTGAAATTACTTTAAGTCAGCTTTACGAAACTCTTTTGATAAAGCTCAAATTTCGTGGAATCTTAACGTCTATTTTTTATTCATTTATATATTTTATTTTTTATTTTCAAACAGCATTTATATTTTTTCCCGTACATAACATTGAATCTCTCTAGGAATAAATACCGTCAGGAAAAAAGTAAAAATGAAACTCAACAACTTAGTAAAACACGAATTCACACAAAAAAAAAAGTCGACGCGTGTTTCAAGGCTGCAAATAACCACTTTTTCAATGTAAAAGATATGAACTGACAGAAGCTAAGACATGACTGCTGAAGTCTTTCCTTCCATAACCTCACACCTTTTTGCACAGAAGAAGTGATTTCTTGAAACCACGAAACGAATTTTAGCACTCTAGTACTTTTTTTAAGTTGTTGATTTTTACTTTGAATGAATCCTTTATTAGAAAACTTAAATGGACAGCAATATAACAGCGAAAATGTTTTAACAAGTAGTAAATAAAAACGCATGGTATGGGAAAAGAAAAAAAAAGACATCATATTGCTAACTAATCAAAGTAAGTAAAATTTTGACTTTTGCTTTGAAGAGAAATAGTACAATCAATACTTTCGATTTCTTTTTTCATCTAAACTGTATTTCCATGAGTATAACTATCAATTCTCTGAATTAATAATGTTATTTTTTAAATGACTCTTTTTCGTTCAAACGAAAAACATCGTCATCGGAAAATTTTGGCACTTAAAACATGATGATAAAAAAAAAAAAAGAAAAAAAAAAACGAGACGGTAAAGCATCGTCTTGTTGTAATAGGATACGGGTCATTTTCAAAATTTGCTTACATTTGCTGTCCGGAGGTTAAAAAGACGATTTTGAAGCATAACTTATATTTTGAATTCAATGCGAACAATTATTTTCTGCACGAAATACCCCCAAAAAACATTCTATCACTCAACAAATTATTGAAATTTATTTATTTATTTTTATATAAGTCTTTAAAAATGAGAATCAAGGCAAAAACGCTTGTCCATTTCCAATTTTCGCAAGTTCAACCATTTTTTTCCTATACTTAATGGTCAAAAAAAGTAAATGCAACATGTTATTTTTATACATTGACTATTAGTATATGGTATTCATAATAAATATTGACAATAGTAACTTTATTTCAATAAGAAATGTATGAATATATTTTGTCCGGCAGTTCTTGTCAAGTCCGTTACCCTAAGATTATTTTAGCTGAAAAAGGTATTTATTGAAGTCAAAAGATGGTAACACGTATTCAGTTAACTTAACAAACTAATGACGTAACTATTTCGTACCATTTTGTTTCCCTGAATCGAGAAGTATTGCTGTGGCGTTTCGCACAAAATTTCTTCCAGGTGCGTATTTTTATTCTTTGTCAAGTCCGTTACCAAAGATTTTAGTATTAATTTTTACTTTTTCTTAACTTTAACCCCTAAATATTGTTTATTATACAACTCTAAGAAAATGCATATTGTAGTTCAATTTTTAAATTCGACAACCTAGCCATAATTTGACATTTTGGTTGAAATTGTCAAGTCCGTTACTGGTCAAATCCGTTACCAAATGTCAAATCCGTTACCATAGAGCTTTTGATCAATATTTTAATCATCACAAACATCGTTTTAAGCTTCAGGGACGCAAATAATTTCAAATAAAGTTGGTTCTGGGCTCTATGATATAGTTTAAAAGTAAGATTTCATATTGATTTTGTATGGTAACGGACGACAATTTTCCTTGCAACTTAAAGTTTTACAACAGCATTTGAATACTTAATTATTCATCAAAGTGTACAACCAATTACTTTTTTACACACCTAAAATATGTGACTAAACATCTGTTAAAATTTCTAAAAAAAAATAGCAAGTTAAAAAAATTACTTAAAAATTTTGAAATGTAAGCATATGGTGAAAATGACCCATACAAATTTAGTTAGTTTTCTATCCGCGTAAAAATTCGAGTGATTTATGTGTGTTCCTATCGTTTTGATCCGATTAAATGGTATGCTGGACGCAATAAGAGAATAATATAAGGCCTATTCTTTGTAATACTCTTTGCGCCGATTTTTAGACTTCCAGTTCGAATAACTGACTGGTTCGGTTAATCAGATTAAACTCTGGTAAAACTGAACAAGCAAATTACTGCAAACAATTTTGATATGAAAAATATATACCTCAAATTTTTATCTGCAATGCCGATAATTAGAATAAATGACGAAAAACTGAAAATAACTAAACAAATATAACATTTTATGCAAGTTCTCTTTTTTTTTCCCAAGTTAAAACAGACGATTTGTTAAAATAACGAAAAAAAAAAAAAAAAAAAGACAGTGAGGAAACGAAAAAAAACATCTTGACATTACTTAAAAAAAGGCCCAGTGCATATCAGTCCACTTTTACATAATGACAATCTTGGAATGAAATTCGGAACAAAAACGTTCGAAAGTGAATTCTTGAGCCCATTAACTCTCTCATTTAGGGGGAAAAGAGAGATCGCGTAATAAAGGCAACCGTTATTGATCGATTACTGGGGGAGGGACTTTTAACAAGACAATAAATAAATCGGTTTCAATTATCTCCTCGGGAGTGTGGAGTAACTTGTATTTCTTTTGGGGTGGCTTTAAAATAATCGAAGATTGGATGTGGGAAGAAAAATTAAGGTCTGCTTCGATTTTTAAGCTTCACTGGGGAAATCGGAAAGAAAATTAAATGTAATGAGATAAATTGCGCTTGATTAGAAGAAAGTATTGTAATTTACAAAATGGCAAGAACCTAGCTGAATTAGTTTTTGCTTTCCTGTCCCAGTTCCTTTTTTGCTACTTTTGATTAGAAATCTCAATTAGTCGATTAAAATTTTGTTTTGTGTTTGGTGTTAGCATAATTATGTGTAGTTTTTTCATTAGTCAGGGTGATTAGATCAACTACAGATTGTTAAATACTCAGAAGTGGAAAAGGAATTGGATGTTTTAAAGTTCTTAAATGCAAGAACAAAAACGTACCGAGGAATTTTAAAAAGTGTCGCAACGTCTACCAACTAGCTAGTTTTAAATTTGAGGGAGGAAGGATGGGACCTAGCAATTGGTTTTTCTTTTTCTTTCTTTTCTTTTTTTTTTCTTTAAATTGAAGGGGCAAGTGGATAAAGATGATATGTGACATTTGAATTTCGCCGATTTACAAATTCAAATTAGTGTGTGTTCAATTGTGTTAAGTCAAGAACACAATTGAAGGCGCTAGTGAATAAAGGTGATATGTGACATTTTTAAAAAAATTCTAGAAAAAGCTTTCAAAAAAAAAAAAAAAAAAAATCACTTTTTCCCCTTTATCCATGGTAAAAAGTATATTTTTCCAAAATTGTCACACTAAAATTTTTGATAAAGGTGATAACCTTTATCCAGTTGCCCCTTCAATTATAATCCGAAAATGAAAAAATGAGGTTTTTGGAATTTTTAGACAAGTCATAGCCACCAAGGAGGTAAAGTATATACAGTACCTAATGGTGCGCCTGGTTGGTGTATCAAAATGTAAACTCCAAGCCCCAACGGTCCCACGTATAGCAGGGTTCAAAATTACTGCTGGTCTACCGGTCTCAGACCAGTGAAACTCGCCAACTTCCTTTTTTCAGCGGACGTTTTACATTTCTACGTGTCTTAGTTAAACCTAAATGTTAAATTTTGCAAAAAGAAAATTTCGACTTATATGCGTGAGTATCCATAGCACCTTTCCATCCAGCTTTTAAATATATCACTACATTTCCCCTTTTTTCAGAACAAGCGGGAAACTTTATGGCTTAATTTAAAGTATGATCCCTAGCACACTGCACAACTCTCATAAATAGATTTTCGAACGAATCGGTACGTTACTATTGATCGCAACGTTTGCACTTTCATGAAAAGTTCTACTATGAAGTGCTTCTGACTAATTTTCTGTAATTCAGTGTCCACTTCTCCTAAAAGGAGCAAAACCGTTAAATGATTTCGTCGTCAGAACAATATGAATCTTCACCCAACCGGTAACCGGAAGTGGGAAATAACCCACTTCCTCTGAAGCGGACGGCAAAAGGGAAGAAAGAGATTCTAAAACAATATGTAGAGGAGCAAACCGGTATCGCATCTCGACTTTGCAGAGCGGAAAATGTCAAAGAAACCACGTAAATTCGGGTCTAACGGTCGAAAAAGAACAGTTCAACGGTGTAATACAGCAGGGAATGAATCAGAGCAACAAGCGAACGCATTCGCCAGTGTTTCTGAAACATTTCCATAGATTTTACTTCCTCCAGGAACTTTTTTTTTTTTTGGTTATTTTAAAATATTTCATCAAGTTCCTATTTATGAACGAAATATCCGCCCAGTTTGACAACTGCTTCACCACCGTCCTCTTCATAAAACTACAGGTTGCACAAGGTACCTTTAAGGGTGAAATGTTGTAGCACCAGCGGCACCCCATGAAAGATGCCACTATACTCCCTATGGCACCCTTGAAAGTGCCATTTGGCAAGTTATGGGTGCTTTATGGTACCCCGTGGTTATGGCACCTTCAAGAGTGCCACAGGAAATCAAGTGGCACCCAGGTAGGTACATAGGAAGTAAAGTTCAAGGGGTGCCGCTGGTCCTTCAACCTTTATAACCCTATAAGGTGCCCTATGCCAACTTGCAGTTTCAACAGTGTACTGCTCTCTTTCTCTCTCTAGAGCCAGAGGTGCCCATAGGGGGGGGGGGATTATGGCACAAGTTGGGCCACCAAAATTTGGGGGGGGGGGGGGATTTTTTAAAAGTAATTTATTCATTTAAACTATTTATTTTTTAAATTTAAATTATTTACTAATCTTTTTTATTTAAATTATTAATTTATTTTTTTTAATTTAAATTATTTCTTTATTATTATTATTTCTTTATTTATTTTATTTATTTATTTATTTTTTCGTGTGTGTGCTTGGAATGTCTAGAAGGGGAAAAAGCGATTATATTCTGCGCATAATTAGTACTTCTAAAAAAATAATATATAAAAATAGAATAGTTATAATTTAAAAAAACAAATAAATAATATTTAAAAACTAAATAAATAACATTTAAAAAAATAAATAAATATTTTTAAAAATAAAATAAAAAAGAGGGGTAAAAATAAAAAGGACAAGAATGTTGTGAAATTTTTTTTTGGGGGGGGGGATTTGCGCCATTGAGCTTGGGGGGGATGGGCGCCCCTGTCTAGAGCTGTTGTGCCCAGTCTCAGGTCAGGGGGGCAACCAATGTATTTGCATGTAAGTGAGAGTCTTTTTGCCATTTTTTGTTAAAATTTAGTGTTTTCACTCTAGGCCCCCCAGTCAAATATTTAGCGGAAACTCTTGCAAAACTACCTTAAAACTGGTCATATTTGGAGATAATTTTGTGTAAAACACAGTCTTTTCTGCATGTATTCGCAACAAACCAAGGATGCAAGTACATTTAAATAGGTGATCTGTTAACCATGAGGCATAAAAGTAATAAATTTTGAATCCCCCCCCCCCTGGACTTACTGAAACATAACATGCTTATGCAGTTTTGTTTATATTTTGTTGTGTTTTTTTTTTTTTTTTTGATAAAATGTATTAATAACCCCTTTGCCAAACGCCCCCTGGAAATATTTGAAATGGGGGCCCTGATTGTTTGAGATACGTCTGTTACTACTATTACTCAGCAAATCATAATGATAACAATAAATTTTTTCCCCCATAAATCTTCAAAATTGAATTGCACCATATAAAAGTCGAGATCATGCGCTTCACAAACTTTCTGAAAGGAAATAAGACTATCATATTTGCAGTCTTTGTAAGGTGTTTTGTACAACAATTGATACGTCTAATTTTTTGGGGGGGTATGGAATTGCCCCAAAATATTTTGCCTTCATTTCTAAACACAAAATCACTTCCAATGATTCCCTCCTACCTTCAGTCGCTTTTCATAAATTCCAGATAATCGATAGAGGGTAATTGTAGCTACAAAGGCAATAAATTCACAACGGTCAATTAGAGAAACCTGTTTCTATCCCTGTATAGGATATGTTCATACAGGAAATTAATAAGGTCAAGATAATCCATTGGTTAACATTCAGATTATAACAGAACTCGGGAAACAAATCCGAGCATGCGAGCTTATTTAGACTCATCCTGACATCCAATCAGTACATCGCTTTTATTGAGGGCTAATCAAAATTCTCACGCATTCGCGAAGTTTATTGGTGGGCGTATTTAATGACAGATTATCGCAAACAGCGAAAATCAGATCTTGCACATGAAATAGTATTAGCATAATGAGTAAAACATATTCACAAAACACATTTAATTTATAAGCAGACACTGTCCATAGTTTCATATTTACACTTGAGCATTTGTGCATATATTTGTATCAATGTATCATTAGTCCTTTTCGTGAATTTATTGAAAAATAGCTGAATTTTGCGAAAATACAGATTGAAGTTACTGAAAAAGAGGTTTGCATTCTACGAAATTTAGTCTAAAGAAAAAAAGCTACGCAAAATACTTTACGAAAATGTTTTTAAAATAGAACTTTACGAAATCGAAGCCCCGAAGCTTTGTGGTTGGGACACGGTTATCATTTTTTTTTCTTCAGTGAGTCGATAAAATGAGAATCAAGCGTGCTTGGGAACTAAACCCTGGGGTTCACATTCAGTTGACCACCTAACCGGAACATCTACTCTACAATCTAGAGCCCTCTGTCACGCAAACTTGGATGGGAACAGTAGGTCTTGGCCCCTCAAAGGCTGTTACGCCCCAAAGTTGAGTTTACTTTACTTACTTTGATTAAAAAATAAATAATTTTAGAAGATAATAAAAAAAAATGCTCAAGAAATCAAACATACTTTGATTTCAGAGGTAACAAAATTTTTTCATTAGCGTTTCAAAATATTATTTTTAATAAATTATATGAGCTGTCACGGGAGGGACAAAATGTCATTATTTTCGCGAAATGACCCAACTACTAATTTAAAACTTGACTTTTCTGAGTTAATTTTTTATGGATATCTGTAAAACCGAAACCATATTATGTTTGCCCCAACAGTGAAAAAAAAAAAAGTTCCTTCCTGAACACAGCAAGTATTAGCCATTTAGGATCGTCGTTTTTTCATCTGATTGCAAAAGACTGCGAAAGAAAAATCACAATTACAAAACCAGCGAAATTAACACTTAGATTCCAACGCTCTCCATTGCGAACGAGAAATACTCTCTTTCTACTTCGGTCGAATCCCCCAGCCTTAAATTAGTCAAAAAAAGAAAAGAAAAGAAAAAATAAAGTAATAAATACACAGATATTTTAATATAAAAAGATGTCATGCATGTTAAGTGTAATAGCAATAGCAACAACAAATACATCTATTCAAGAGCTGGAAGCTGAGAAACTTCTCTTCGCCAGAGCGAACTTCTAATGGGGGGAAAACCGCCAATTGGCCAAACTTGTAGGGGAGGGAAAGGCACAAACCAATCAAACAAATCTTGGCGACTCACTAAGCAGGTTGGCGCGATTAATACTTCAAAGCAGCAACCCGAAAGTGCGGTGACCTGTCAGTGTATATGTAGGGCTACCGTGGCATGACGACCCCGAAAGCACTCATTTCTTTGTGTTCCCCCCGCTTCACAATGCTCTCCTCTTCTTTTTTTTCTTCCTTTCATCCCCCTTCACTGTAATCCTCCCACCTCTCTCCACCCCAATTCATTCAGCGCTCTTTTTAGGGCGGTGACGAATTTTTAACCGGGAGAGAAAGTGTTAGAAAAGTACATCAGCCATATTGGGGGAGTGTGGGTGGGCTTCTGAGCAAAACTTGATTCTGCTGAAATCCATTGTACTGGATTTCATCTAGCTCTTTTTATTTGGAGTATTTTTGAAATGATGCTGGTTTAATCAACGTGTTATGTCACATAAACCATACTTATTGTACAGTTTGTTGACAGGTAAAGTTGAAGTGTTTTGCGAATAAATCATTCACTTCAGACAAATCGCAAATTTTTCTCAAAAGCTCACTTCTTGAATGAGTGCGTTCAGCAGACAGTTAATGATGACCAGCGTATCTCAAACAATGTTATTTCACATTTTTCCAGAAGGAAGGTCAAAGGGGTATGTCGAAAAAACATAAAACACACCCACAATCCTAGTAATTTAGCACTTTGCCCCCTGTTGTCCCCCACCCCTCACTCACCCACAAATAACAGGCTTACAAATTCCACGCCTACAACAGGCAAATACTTTCATTAGCATCAGGGCCGACGAAAGGTCATGTCAGCCAAATCGGAGACTAGGGCCCGGACCTCGGGAGGGCCAGTCTAGGGATCGGAGTAGCACAAGTCACACGTTTAATGGGAGGAAGGGGCCCGGCGACCAATCTGACAAGAGGCCCGACCGCCTTGAGTCTCGGCGGTCCTGAGTAACACAGTCAGCATTTTCTTTGGCTTTCGGCTGGAGGGAATTATAGTACATTAGAACAGACAATATAATTTGAGGGTGAAGCCAAACGTTCTGACTCGAACCCCAAAACCCCCCTCACGTTGCGTCGACCTCGATAGGCTTATCACTGACACTTTTCACCCCACCCCCCTCCCCAGAAGGTATATTCTGATTACAAAGAGTGTCAACTCATCTAATATCATTAAAATACTAATATACGAGTGTATTGAAGATATATTTTTTCCTCGGCCAGTATGTTTAAAAACTTTTTTATGCTAGAATGGTAATTGTCAGAACAAATGCTAAAAATCGTATGCAGCAGCGGATTCGAACCTTCGTCTGACACCAGAGCAGCCCACAGAAGCAAGCCTTCCCCAGCATATAAGAAGGTTTTAATCGGCGGTTTTGATGTTTGGCAGTTGTCGGAGGTTCAAATAAGCTAGTGAATACGACCGTAGGAAGGCTTTAATCTGCGGTTTGGTTCACTTAGTGAATAATACCGTCAAGACTAAAGATTGTAGAGGGGAAGGTAGCAGACAAATCCCCATCGGCAGTTTAATGATACCTAATCTACAGAGATTCATTTGCGCTCTGGAATAATTGCTTTCTTAAGGTCACAGTTTTATCAAATCATATTTTTAATTATATCCACAACTGTGCTGCTGGAGAATAGCATAGACCATTTGTAAAAGAAACAAAAACTCCCCAAGACCGGAAAGAATCAACTACGCCACACCGATAGTACAAAATCCGACCTTAAAAGCTAAGCATTCCATTGACGGCTATTTGGTATAATCATCGCCGGTAATGACAGACCGCCTAATTAATTTCCCATTAAGTAGGCAATCCATCATTTCGCTGCAAGTTGTGCCTAAACAGCAGAAATGAAGTTCATTATTCTTTGTATTCTGATGACAGACAAAGAGCAGTGATCAGGCACGTTTCCCAACTAGTCTGACGAGTCTCACAGGAAAACTAACTCGTCCAGATTCACTGGAATGTTCAATAGATGCAGATTCCACTTTTCATCGTACGTAATCGGAGATAGAGATTGAAACAAATTTTTTAGACAAGGCCAATTAATTAGAGTTACAGAAACAGAGATTCAAACGACAAAATAAAATGATAAATGACATGTACATCAATAGAAAGTTGTAGATAAACAAGCTAATGCACAAACAAATAGAATTGCAGCAGAAACTTTCTCAGGTAGACAAGTAGATTGATGCATGATTATGTGAAGGTTATCAAGAGATAACCTGGCGTGTAATATTTACACGTAAAAACGTATGCCTAGGCCAAAACTCCAAATATGTTTCATCTTCTATAAATCTTTGTTTTATTGCTTGTATCTCATGGGATATTTTCGTTGCTCAGATAAAAAATAGATTAATTTAATATTTTTTCTGGAAATTTTCAACATTTAATTGCAATATTTAGAAGTAGAGTCCATGTTCTTCAAGAACATTATACAATGAAAAAAGGATCTAATATATTTGGAGCCTTTGTAGTAGACCTGTCGTTTCATATTTTTCCAGGGGAAATCAAAGATCTACACTAAATGTATATCGTATCACAAATAAAACAAAAACCACACCCACCGTATAGACATTAATTTTTCAAAGCGAGGGAGCGGGGGGGGGGGGAGAGATTACATCATTATGAGCTCCTCAAATGGTGAGACTATTTTCTAGTATATTTAGTGTAACAATTGTTGCGTCTGTTACAGTGAATTTCCCATAAATGAAAGTCGACAAATGTGTATTTGCTGATGCAAAAGAATAAAATGCTAGAAATTACAATGGAAATACAAGTTTAGATGAATAATCGTTGAATTTATAAATCGAAATTTTCAAAGCATCCATGACATAAAATTATTTTGGGGAAATTTCAATCATGCGAAAGGTTGAAAACTAAGAAAATAAAAAGTACTCGTCGACAAAAATTTTTTCAATGATATTATTATCATACTCAAAATCAAGCGAGTTTAAATAAAAACCAGGCCAATTTTGAGATATGCGGATAAGACCGGAATTTTATGAGAAGTCTGATATTTAGAACAGATATGAACAGAAGCCAAGATAAATGTATCAACAGATTCATGTTTATGAATAAAAGGAGAAAAAAAAAAAAGTGGCCTTAAGTTGGCAGAATTTACCCACTGGGATAGGGGTATACAAAAAAATTTCTTCAATGCACATGAAACACTACACTAGCATTGGCAATCTATATATATAAAAGAAAGTCGTGTTAGTTACACTATTTATAACTCAAGAACGGCTGTACCGATATGGCTAAAAATTGGTGGGTAGGTAGCTTAAAGCCAGGAGACGGACATAGGCTATAATTTATGTGTGTCAGTTACATAAATAGAAAAACTGTCTTATTGACTAAGCCTTTTTACTAAGCCTTTTTGACACCTCATGGCTGAGCGACATAAAGCACACGTCCTGGCAGTTTCCGGAGCGCTGTAAACAGGTTGTAGGTTAGCAGTGCGTTGAGTGTTATTTGACTTTTTTGTGAAGTAAATTATAAACAAACGTGTTACCTCCCTTGAAATTAATATGTGATAAGCTCTCAGAAACGATTGTCAAGGGTTTTTACGCCTCTGCGGCTGAGAGGTGGAAAGCGCTTGGTGGGATAGCTCCTGCACTGCAGTGAAAGAGGTTGTTCTTCTTACTACTATTATATATACAAAAGTTTGTTTGGATGGATTTATGGATTGAGCAGTCGGTTGATAAACATTCCGAAAAAATTATCTTTTTAACTACGTGCTTTTTGAGCCTCTGTCGCCGAGCGATATAAAGCACATGTTCTGACAGGTTCTGGAGCGAAGTAAAATAGGTTGTAAATACAGAAACAATAATGAACGATTAATGTAAGTACTTAATTTTTTTTTGTATTTTCTAATAAAAAAAAGCTTAATAAATTCAAAATTTTGCTTATTTATTGCCTTTAAGGCGGAACAGAGTTCGCCGGGTCAGCTAGTATTGCATAAAATCAAATGTTGTACGAGGTACACGGAGACTAATTCATCGAAAAAGCAATAACCAAGATCTTGAAATTGTAGTTTTTGTTGATTTTAAATACTAACAGTTAAAAAAAGATATAACAATTTTAAAAAGAAAAAAAAAACTTCATCATCATAACTTAATTTCCTCAACCAATAGCACATATGATGTGTTCCATTTATTTAAAAAAATGTACATTTTTCAGAGTTTCTCTTTTTTTAACGGGTTAGTATATTTTACCCCCAGGAGCCTCAATCTGTGATAATCCGTCTCTGATAAGCAAAATTGTTCTTTTCCTAAAAAAAAGTTTATGATGTGATATTTGAAAGCTTAAAATTCAATCTGATGATTCGTAAGTTATCTTTTATACGTGCGAATATAAATTAAAATAACATAGACAGGGTATTTTTTTTTTCATTTGTATTTTCATTAATTTCAAGATTTATAAAAATAAAAAAACCTATGGTGATAGAATAAGATTCAATACATTGACATTCTTTAACAAGTTGAATAAGAGCTTAATGCGTGTATTCTGCTTCTTACGAGGCATAAGTTAATTTGGCGCCAGATTTGACACGATTCGAGGATTTCCAAACACGCCAACGGGAGCCGCACTGAGCCAATAATCAACTGGTATGAAGTCGAAAGCTTATCACAGCCAACCCCTTCAAGATGAGGAAGAATCGATAAGGTCATTTCTGCCACATATGGACGATCCCCTACTCGTTACTCCTTTGAGGCCAAGGGCTGAATAACCGGGGTCGTTGTGGCTGTATGGAGAAACACCCCGAGGGTGGGCGGGAAACACAAGAAAGAAAGGGAGCAGGTCACGTGACAGCCCCGATTGTCACGCGCTGGGAAGCGAAGGCGTTTCGCCCGCCGAGGATGGAAAAAAAAAGATTTCTCAGCTTTCCAACAGTAGCTGCCTGCAATAACCGGTCGGTCTACAACAGTGCAGCGCACTCTCTTGACTTGGGCATCTCTCTCCCACGAAGAACAAATTGACGAATTGGTTACAATGGATCCGCGGCCTTTCAGATGATGGAGATTGACAAGCGATGAGAAGTGGATGCTGGACAATCTCGCTGCGGGATCGCGTGGCGAGTCAAGTGCTCTGTTACGAGAGCGCTTAGATGTCGTGAACGGCCGAAAGGACTTTTCCTCCACAGCAAAAAAATCCTTTTCATCAAACGTATTACGTTTTAATCCTACCCATAGACAAGGGTGACCCAATGGGAGGCCGCTGAGACCTCCCAAAAATGCATTATTAGGCTGATTTTATTTCACGGTCCGACTAATTGGAAGTTGGACTAAATTGATCCCCTCATCATTCCAAGATATTAAAACGTGCTAAATTCTTGTTTGATTTGGTTAATTGAAATAATAACAGCTTTCACTGAAATGAAACTGATATATTTTTCTTTATGTTGTCAACAAATTATTTTTCAAGCCAATTATTGCTAGTGCCAACTTAGTCGAAATAAAATAGACATTTAAATTCCGTGTTCATCCAATTGTTTGGCACTCGAAGAAAAATAAAACTGATATTTAACTTAAAATAAGCTTGTATTTAAACGTTTTTTATGCCAACTAAATTCAATAAAATTTAACTAAGCCTGTAATTTAACGATGCTCAGTGTTCAAACAAATAGAAGCTAAAATTTAAAACTTCTCGGTTAAAAAATACTAATTATGTTTTTTTTTTCTTTCTTTTTTTTTTTAAACCTTTTACCCCCGGCGGGACTCAGAAGTCCCGCTAACATTAATTTAATATTATGAATCCTATATGGCTGTAACCATGCTAAAGCTTTTAAGTACCACTTATTGTACTTCGCTGCTGAGAGGCCGACAGATGGTACCTGAGATCAGAAAGTTTTATCAGAGACCCAAGGCGGGGGGGGGGGGGGGGGCTTAAACCCTACTGATTTTTAAAATTTTTGTAATTAAGTTGGGACATAAAGGGTTAAGAGAGTTTTCGTAAGTTCATTACATTTCTCATTTGATTGGTGAATCATGCTTTGTTTGTTTCTATCATTTCAGAGCGAAACATGGGTAGGGCTGATATCGGGGGGGGGGGGGGAGAATTTAAGAATATAAAAAACAATGGATACAACTTTACTAGGAAGTATAATTAGATGGTAGGATTCACACACGAGTTAAGTTATACGTGAAAATGTCTCGTGTGCACAGTTGTGCAGAAATGAATAACATGCACAAATTTCCAGGATAACGATGCCGGATAAGTTGAACTGTTATGCAACAGCTTTTTACAGGAAATAAATGCGTCAATGCAGACTAATCGATTGTATGTCTTCAAGGAACGAGTTGTGTAGAAATTATTGTGTGATAATAATTCAAATTCAAAAGCTGAATCATACAAGAAAAAACTGAGAATGTCGAAATAGAAATCTGACCTGACGATGTCGAGGACTATTTTCAAAAAGCATGACGATTACAGAAAAGTCAAACTGATAAAAAATTAATGGATACTGTCAATCAGGATAGTTTTGACAAGTGGGACATGTTTGGTTTTTGAAAACGAAGATATTTGGTACTGTTCTACATTCCAAAACCAACTACAAGATTCGGTTGTGCTTTTGTTGCACAATGACATTACTGCATCTATTAGTTGGTTTTGAACCTCAGAAAACAGCCAAATATCTTCGTTTTCAAAAACCGACAAACATGACTCGGTTAATTATGTTCTACCAATCGAGAAAATAAGCATTGGACAGATTACTTTGGGCAAAAATCTTTGCAATACGTTTTAATATTTTTCGAAGATTTGACTCAAAATAAAATGATTGCATTAAGTTCTACATTCACGCAATTGCATGTTTTCGAGAGATTATTTCGAGTTAATTTATTTCCTTTGAATCGCATTTCTCAAATCAACAACAAAATTCTACTTTGGTCAAAAAATTCAACATAAAACCAATTCAGATCATTTGTGGTTTTATACCGAAGTTTTACGTATGACTTCAAAAGCAGAAGGATCAACATAGTTGATAGAAAATAATCAACTGCACTGATCTGAACTGACTACTGACCATAGTTCAGACAACAGCTGACGTAACAAACAAGAACCTGTTTACAACAAGTAGTTCTTCAAGTGTTCGTAAAATATCCTCCAGCAGTCGGAAAGAATAATCGATAAATGCTCCATTTTCAAAACGGCATAAAGGTGGTGCTATCTGTATTAAATCTATACTTTAATCTTTGCAAAAAAAAAAAAAAAAGGAGCACGCAGTCTCAAAATTCTATTTAAAAAGAATCCCATCAATAGAAAACGATGAAGCCCATCGGCTACCTTCCAGTACACGTGAAGCCTGAGGACAGCAAATACCAAAGGAAAGAAAAATCATCTCGGCTGGTAAATCGGCTTTCTATTTCGTTCTGATATGATTCCAACCCTCCCCTTTGGTAACTAGACAAGGTAATGGCGCTTATGACGTATCGGGGTTAAGAGTGGAAAGCATTCCACTTTCACCCGAATAATACCATTTCTGGGTGTGTCCTGTGGACGAACTTTCGCTTCTTAAAGATGGTACCTAACTATTCCAGTTTTCTTGTCACGCACGCTTCCAGGTTGGCGAAGTCTCTATTTCCTCCCCCCTTTCAATTGTCTTTTACGATGGATCGGTATGATTGAATTGGTAATCGCCACGCGTGGTATTTTGATTCAATCGATCTGATCTTGTTATGCATGTCTCGTTGGTCATGGAAGGGTTGTTGGTTTGTTTACAAGGCGCCTAACAAGGCATCGTGCTGCATGTCCCGGGGTGATTGATCTGTGGCTTTGATGCTCAGTGTCAAGGATGTGGATCCAGATGAATGGTATTGGTTTTGGATGATTTAGAGCCACTGTAACTAAAGGTGCCTTTTGTAAGAAGAGTGATGTGGTAATAATTACAAATTGGTGATAAATGTATTACGAAAAAATGAGTAGGTGGCATATTTCTGCAACTCTTTTGTCCTCTTGTTTATTCGCTATCCTCAACATCAAAGAAATCATACTGGACACTGATATAATGCTGCCTTGAGCAGTTTCTGAAGAAATTTCATGACTATTTTCTAAGACTAAGGTAAAAAGAGATTTTTCAAGTACAATTCAAGTTGTATCATCAAACTGATATTTGTGGCAAGCTGAGGAAAATCAATGCGCAAAAGAAAATCATTGCGAAGTTCTAGTTACAACGAACTAAATTTGCGGTCCCTTGAAGTTCGTTGTGATAGGATTTTATTGTGTATTGAAATTTTGGTTCTTCTGTTTTGACGAGTAGTCGGCTAAACTAGACATTTTTTCCAAAACAACATGATCATCTACTGAACTTTTTATTTATTTTTATTTTCACAGAAAGAGTCAAAATTACAAATGTTTCTCGCACGTATGTAAGAGGATGGTACACCACTGAAACATGGTTTTCCTTATTTTGTCTTTCAAATATATCCTATAACAACGCGTATTACAAGGGGCAACATCTTCTGCACCGTACAATACAAGAACTAAATTCAATATACTTTTAACGAAGGTACCGATTACGAGACATCATATACTCTCCTCACCCCCCGCCCCCTGAAAAAACTCCAGCTCCTCCAGTTATACGTTTTCTATTCCCACCACCAAAAATTAATCCCAACAACTTGTTTAAGTCAGATTCTACAAGACCTCATGAATATGATAAAGTCGGTCCTTCTGAAATTTTCGCTCCCAAATAGAATATCTATTAAGGAAGAACTGGAACTATAACCTAGCTTTGTACCTCCTTTTTGTGGAAAAGTTCAATAAAATCAAAACCTCTTTAAGTGCTCAACAAGTTTTCTTACAAAAACGTAACCACAATAATACAGAAGAGGGCGGACTGGGGATTCGCTTCCCATGGATCCCCCTCCCCCCAACAATGAGCAGACAAATTTCCCCATATTCATCCCCCTCCCCTTTGCAAAATATATTATCCCACCCACCTTTTTCTTGTAGAGGGTAAGATCGGCCTTTTTTTTTTGGTTCGTTTTTTGCAAAGATGGGGGTCATTTTTTTCCATAGCTATCGAGAGAGCGATTCTCCCTCTAACTGGTGTATATTGTGCATGCATATATGTGTTCTTTTTCTCTTTTTTTCACTCCATTTTAGAACAAAAAATAACAAAGAAAATTTTCCACTCTGGGATCTGACTGCCCGGGTTCCTACAAAAAGTTGAGATTCTTTCCCTTTCTCTATTCCCCATTCCCCTTCCCCGTTTTATTCCCCTTATTTCTTCATGTCTTTGTATACATACAAATATACATACACACCACAAAAGAAAACTTATAAATACTACTGATAACTATTAGTTTATTTGTCAACTATTTAGATGCAAAGTGTTCAATGGTTATTGGTTAAGAATTAAAAAATATTTTAAGGTTCAATTTAATAAATACTACTGAGATTGTGTAAATTTAAATTCAGATTGAAATGAAATGCTAATATATTACGTAATGGCTTAAAGAGTATCTTGCAGTTGCAAAAATTTCACTTTAAATTCATATTTGAAAAGCTAGTAAATAATGCATTCAAAAGATTGAAACTTTAAAAATAATAAATTCTTACAAGCTGGGAGGAAAAATTTTGAATCCCGCAGGGGGGGAGGGCAGCAACAGTAACCAATTACCTGATTAATTTAAAAGTATTTCAAGACTAGAATAGAAAACATTTAGTTTTGTGAGAAACATTACAATATGAAAATTCAGAAAAGTTCTGAGATAACACAAAGTAAGTACCTTACTACTGTAGTGGCGTGGTGAGGAAGTGCATTCCCCCCTGCCCAAAATCGCTTGAATTTAAGGTATATTGCCAATCCCAACATGGTCGCTTTTCCCCCTATTCATGTGTTCTGATCCCCCCCCTCCAAAGAGTAAATTTTGGCTGTGCCAATGTACTACGGCAGCGGTCGGCAACCTAAACTGACTGAAGATCTACTTTCCAAGTTTGGTGTGAGCAGGAGATTAACACGGGTGGGAGGGGTGGGTAGGATGAATTATACTACTGACTTGTTGCATGCATTGGTTAAACTGGCAACATGTTGACTTTAACCCTTTATGTCCTAAATTAACAAAACAATGAATTTTTACACATATTTTTGGTTTTTTGAGTTGAAAATGCATCAAAAAACATTTTTACCGAATAAAAAAATTTTGACATTTTTGGGGATCTAAGACCTCCCACGCCTTAGGGCCCCCAAGAAAACTGTTTCCGATCTCAGATACCATCTGTCGGCCTCTCAGCGAAGTACAAGAAGTGGTACTTAAAGCTTCAGCATGATTCCAGTCATTTAGGATTTATAATACTAAATTAGTATAAGCGGGACTTCTGAGTCCCGTCGGTGCATAAAGGGTTAAATTGTATTTTAACTGAATATAAAAAAAACTTTGATACTTATTAAATAGTTGCTGTAAACTGCTAAAATAATCTTATGTTGACCCATATCAAAATATTTCAGACACAATATACTGCTTGCCTCAAAATTGATAAAATAAAGACTATAAAAATTTCCAGTGACAAAAAAGTTTAGGAAATTTTAAAATAACTTTTAATTTAGACTTTAAACAATTTTGTTCCAGACATGAATTTTTCATTGCTACTCAAACAGGAATCAATGTTCAAATCATAGCTGCGATCGAATCAAAATAGGCTCGAGATCGACTGGTCGATCGCGATCGACGGGTTGCCTACCGCTGTAACTTCGGTATAGCGGAAGTTCTGAGTTGAATTTAACGATTTTCATTTTGAAGCATAGAAAACCGAATCTCCTGTGTTTCGAAATAGGTAGGAAATAATTGCTGAAAGCGAAAGTGACACGTAAAAAAGTACTGACAAAATAAACAAGCTAGCTCTTCATGAATAACCTAGAGAAAACTTTAACCTTAGTTTAACCCGCTGACCCAGGAAGCTTTCTTCCTTTTCTGGAGACATAATAATATAGCCGCGCATCATGATTTTTCCCTTTCTAAATCATGG
Organism: Uloborus plumipes; assembly: GCA_038373865.1. Lineage (NCBI taxonomy): Eukaryota > Metazoa > Arthropoda > Arachnida > Araneae > Uloboridae > Uloborus > Uloborus plumipes. The sequence goes on from JAXGGA010000110.1 coordinate 231,717, forward strand.
TCGGCGTTGATTTCCAAATAATTGAATACGGGGGTGATACGTCATGTTAGGGGGTCGGTGGAACGCACGTGCAATCAAAAGAGAGGGGAGAGTCGATGCGAGTGAGAAAAAGTGTTTCGGAGGTAGGAGCGCACGTCGACCGTGAGAAATAGAGACCCACTACGGTTCGAGGTGGGGTTGTAATGCAGGGGTGATGCGTCAAATGGAAAGAGGGGTAATAGGAAGACAAGGCAATGAAATAAAATTTACTCAGACATTGGAGAGCGTTATGGGGTAGAGCCACTGTTATACAGTTTTTAAATATTGATATAGGATTTTTTCCCCCAACCTTTTTCTCTTCTTTTATTACTTCATTTTTTAAAACTATTATCTCTTACGTTTTTGCAATTCGCAGAGGAAGAGCAGATTGTACATTTTTTTTTTTTTTTTGCTTGATTAAATGCAAGGGAAGTGGAGAATATAGTACTTTTGACATCTTTATTAGAAAGCGTTCATCGCGACTTCAGCATGGGTAGTTGCTGTTATACAGCATTATTGAGGAAGTATATAGTGTTTTCCGAAAATGCTTCGCCATTGTAACCGATTTTTTCCACCTTATAAGTGTTACACAAACTTTGCTGCTTTGAATGTTTCCGGTGTTGCTAGTTCCTGAGTTTTAATGACATTGATTTGTATACTTTGCCTGAGTTATACAAACAGTAATGCAATTGTTCTCGGTAGTAGATTCAAAGATTTAATTACATACCAAAACAGTCAAATAACATGTCCAAAGTCAATGTATGAAAAAATTAAGGCTATCGATTACATAACAGAAAAAGTACCGGACACCAACGGTATAAAAATCCAGAAGACCAAAAAAAAGTTCTAGACACCAACGGTATAAAAATCTGGAAGACCAAAAAAAAAAACACCTTTGTAATTTAAAAGCCTTTTTTAGTACTTTCAACCAACATATGTGTCTCAATCTGTTACCCAGCGCCCGATTACCTGCAGCCAAACACTTTTTCAGGATCCTCTGTATAATCAATCCCAATTAACGTAAACATTCATGGCGAACCAGGAGTGATGCCTTCATGGAGTCAACGAGCTCAATCACTGAATGTTTATTGGTGTGTGAAACACACCTTGCAGCTTAAGTAAGCAAAAGAAACTGCAAATAAACCAAAGAGAAGATCTTCATCTTCTTTTTTTTCTTAAATAATAGATAAGGGCTTAAACAGTATTAGTCATTTGGGAGCCCCTAAAAATCGGAGGTTCTAGGGCAAGATCTAGTTGGTTTATTTAGTAATCAGACCCTGTGCTAGTGCTTAATTGAAGGTTTTCTACTAATCTGTTTAACATACGTGTCCTTAAAAATAAGTTTCAGATTTAATAACTCATTCGTGAATCTTTTGTCGATTTAGAACTGGAGTTTCAAAAACCTTGTTGTGCACTCCAAAACAAAAAGGGGTTTGGTACATTACGTAAGAAAGTTTTTAAAAAATTAAAAGCATGAGAAATCATTCGGTAAACAACCACACATATTAATACAAAGTTGCATTTGATACAAAAAAGATAGCGTACTTAAAAACAGAGCAAATGGGCAGTAAGTCGATTGGAGTCATTTGTTCTTTTCTTTTGATCGACTTATCCGTATGAAAATCTTCCCACAAAATTCCGAAATTGATCCCAGAGTGTCTTATTGGCAATTTGTAACAAAAACATATTTTCGATCACGATTCAACTGTCATAATATCGAAGAACTGACGATAATCGTCTGACCGTAACAAATTTTCCTTTTCTCATCTGTTTCTAAATCTTTGTTGAATTTCAGAAATCGTTTCTCCCCGGATTTTCCATTCCAAGCCTCTAAACAATAATCAATATCTCCTAAAGCCTCGCTTCCCAGCGCCCTCTACACAGAGAACCGGAACCTGATCTCAAGCGTGGAGTGTGGAGAGCCCCCTCAGTGGTTTCCCCAGATTCCAAATGATTCAAAGCCATGACGGGAGAGCAGGGGAGGGGTTGATCATGTCACTGCCGTTATTATGGTAATATCCACTGCGATTATGGTGCTACGTATTTAATCAATCGAGGAGGGATGGGGGTTCATGCTGCTCGAAAGTAAATATATAAGTAATGTGTTGAATTAATAAAATAAAATAAAATATATTTCAGATAAACAAATAATAACTGTCATAACACGAATTCGAATGGACAGGGGAAAAAAAATCTGTAAAAAAAGGATGTAGGAGGAGGTAGGTGAATCAAGAGTTTGCTATATTTCACAGAAGTAAGTTTTAGTAACGTGCTGTAACAAGTGTGTGCATGTAATTGAAGTGCAGAAAACAGGTAGTAAAAAAGCCAATTTTAAAACTTAAAACACAATACACATTGAGTTTTGTTTGGTTTGCACTGAGGTATGCAAAGTGGACGAGTTATAAATGAGCAGTCTAACTAAAATAATCACAAAAATGTTGCCTTATGAGTTTGTGTTAGGCGAACAACAAAATTATGATCATAACATTAATATTAATTATTACGATAGTTATGTGGACAGGGTTCATTAAATCCTGGGAGCCATCAGGCAGCCAGGAAAATTTAAAAAATAACTTAGTGAAAAACTATTTCAGAAGAAAAAATCTTTCAGCACTGAATTATCCTATCAACTTTGAGAATTTATTTGGCGCTTAAAATATTTTTCTGGCTCCTATGATTTTACAATTTTTGTCATTCTCCCCCCCCCCCGGTTATGAATATCATAATATAATACTCATACTATTGCCACAGTGATAGCGAAGAACTGCTGTAAAGACTCAGAACATGGTGACATGTGCATCGAATGCTAGATTTCTTAAATTAAAAAATGGATTACAAAAGAAACGAAGTATGTTATCATTGCACAACTTTTAGCTCAGTTACGGTTGATACCTTTCTGATTTCTTATAACAATTGTTGTTTACATACGTACTTTAAATTAGCTCTGCTTTGAAAACTATTTTTTAAGTTGAATCTCGCATAATTCTTGCCACCAAATATTCATTTAAAAAACATAAATACACTCCTTCGGCTGACTGTTAATGCTTTCTTAAAACAGTATGAAAATTTGAAGCCTACCACTATGGTAAAAAAAATATATAAGTGACGTTCAATGAAAAGAAAGCAAAAATCAGATGACATACAACACCACAAATGAAATCAAAGCATTTCCCAACCAAAATCAAATTCAAGTAAACAGTTTAATAAAACCGGAGTTTTCAGTGAAAAGTGCAATTACGAAATCAAGATTTAATTTCACCATTGTTCTACATCGCCTGTAACTGAAGCGCTTACGTCCTTGGAGAAGTAGCAGTATATTGCCAAATAGCGTGGGGGCATCTGTCGATACACCATGATGTTTCGAAAGCTCTTTTCTGGCCTGCTCCCAAACTAATTATTCAACTTATTCATATTACCGAGCGGGAAACCAGTTCGTAGTTAGAATGTTATTAATGAAACGCAGACGGCTGTCGGATTGTCAGCGTGGGGCAGAGGAGAGGGCTCATTCCAATTGGGAGAATGAGGACTTGTTTGAGACCACGGGCGTGGAGTTCTTCAAGTAACTCGAGTTGCGCGATCTTCACAGAAGTAAGCAAGAAATGGCTCGTAGCTGGTGTGGTGATTCCGTCTGTTTAACTCTCAAGGGGTTGGAGAATGGTTTCTTTATTCAAAGCAACAAACGTCTCATCGAAGACTGAGTTTTGTGACTCCTTCTATGTGACACTCTTTAGAACTATATTAATGGAAAAGTTCAAGCACCGGAATATTATCTAATCCGGGAAACACAACTCCTTTTTTGAGTTAATAGCAATCGAGTTGTATGGTGCTTAAGCGACAGGAAGAATAAGGATTAGTTGCTGAGCAAGGGCTAATAATTTTTAAGTACTCAAAGAACATAGTTATCAGTAAAGACATAAAGACAAAAGAAGAAAGAAACAACTTGAGACGCGTGAGAAGATTCCATAAAGCTTAAGAAATTGAAAATATTTTTTTAAATTGTTCTATTTTCGACCAAAGGTTTTCTTAATAAAAATATTAATAAAATCTATGCATTCATTTATGATTCATCTTATGTGCTTAAAAAAGTATTGTCAGATTAATAGGTTTAGTTTCGGATAAAAAATTAATCCACTGCCGTTTGCTTCTTTTTAATAGCTTAAAACTTGGTGGCTACTGGAATTGAACAATGGAAAATACTTTATTTGTTTTGAAATGACATTTAAAAAAAAATCTATCATATATCCAAGATGAAAAACAAGACCCCCCCCCCCTAAAAAGAAACCTCCTTTTATCCTGAAAACGCAGAAAATTTCCATCATACCCGAATGAGCTATGTAACAAGGAGCTATTACAAAAGGTGTTCATTCCATACAATTGATTTATGAAGATTTCGATTATCCACGTCTGGCTGAAACTAAGCAAAGGTCACTATTGAAAATATGGAAAATGTGGCTTAAAACTAAGGGTTCTTGAAGATTAAACTCCTAATACCACCGCCCTCCAGTAGTGACCGCCTTCTAGTATGAATTTAAAAAAAAAAAAAAAATCGGATCAGAAGTCATCTCCAGGGATGTCATTTCAAGTTTTTCCAGGTGGGGGGGGGGGGGGCAAAGGGTCCAAACACAATGCAATTTCATCGAAAACTATAAAAACCACCTGCTTTATATGTAAATACATTAAGTTCACAGTCGGGGGGGGGGGGGCAATTGACCCCCCTAAATGACGGGCCTGATCATCTCCCACATTTTTGCCAGTTTGAAACTTTCTCGTTGAAAGATAGGGAGTCATTGGAGAAAAGTATTATCTGAGAAACTCGAGTGTGTCGAAATCCTCAAGAAGGTTTAGAGTATGTTTCTTTATTCAAAGCAACAAACGTCTTTTCTAAGCTCACTTTTACGTATCTTAAATTATACGTTTAAGATTGATAATTAGGGTGAAAGATTTGGGATGCTAAGGTTTTGTCCGTACGAAAGACTAAAACCGAAGAGAAGTTATACAACGAATGTGAGAAATTGCTCAGAAGATATGTTTGGAGCACAATTTATACAGAAGTGAGCTAGGATAAGAAGCAGGAAGTAAAATCTATGAAGATTTGCAAGGGATTTAGGTTAAATATTATTTTCTGGATTGAAGTTAATGGCATTATTCAGAAATGTTTTGATTTTATGTCCAGTGCTGGTAGGCATTTCGACTTAAACAGAAGATGTTGTTCACAAACATGGCTATGTTTTACGCATAGACGCCAACGAGTCTGAGTCTTGCATTTCTTTATATCGACAAGAGCTCAAATTGACTTGTAGAAATTTTCGTAAAACTTTATTTATTGTGCATCGACAGTTTTAGTTGAACCAAAACAAGATTCATGGGCCATGCTAAGCCCAAAAGTTACGCCAAATCTGAAAAGGGAGCACAGGTTCTTCCCCTACTTTCTGCAGCTGATTAATGAGTGGAGGCAGGAAAGGGTTGGCCAAGCCTACCCCTAAAAACCCCTCTCGTTTCTCCAAAGCAAAGCGCCCGACCCCCGCCAAAGATGCAAAAGCACTCCGGATATTACCACAATCCATTCCTCCGAAAATCAACACAGAAATTGTATTGTGTCCGGCAGAGTCCATTAGCCTCAATCAATCGTTTCCCCTGGTATTGTATCGGCCTACAATCACAATCCTTGTACCCCCCGCCTCTCCAACAGTCCCGGATGTGTAGGGGGGTGGATAAATCAGATGGGTGACGCAACAGATGCTTTCGCCAATGGGGAGGCCTGAAAATCTGAGGAAACATCAACCACTCTCGTGGACACGCAATACTTCAATTACCATCTTTTTATCCCCTTTAAGTATCGTATCGAATTCCCGATTTATGAAATAAAGCAATGACTTTTGCTTTCAATCAATGTTAAAGCATCTCGTTAAAATGGCCATCACTCAGATGTGCAGAATAAAACAGAAATTAGTTAAATGTGTTTAGAATTATGGAAGGTATATTTATCAATTTATGCTGATGGGGGGATCACAAATTGCGCATAAATAAGTAAGAACAAAAATTTGAAAATACAGTGGCCGCCGTTTTTACGAATCACGTTTATTTTTAACAGTTTTGATGCAAAAAAGCGGCTGATTCAATAAAGCTGGATATTGTTATGTGTTTGGCGACTTGATTCATTTGAGCGGTTGATTCAACAGTCACTGATCCAACCAACTGGCGTACACTGTATACACTAGTTGCTTTTGCGATTGTGTGACAATGAATTATCTTTCAAAGCAATGGGCTAATTACAGACTAAAAAAATTACGGGATTTCTTTGTAGTCAGCAAAAATTATTCTTCGTAATTGCCAGCTCTGGATCAAGTTCAACGATGCAACAGAACAGGTATGAATTGAAGAAGTTGAGTGATTTAGAAGTAGAAGGCAAGATAAAATAAAAACAGGCAAAAACCAACGTTCAACAGCGTTTTGGCAACTGCACGTTACAACGTCATGAGGAAATAAATCATTGATAGGGCTAAGCATATAAAAAAGAACAAGTTAAAATTTTTACAGCTGGAATTCTCAAATTCAACGTTTTTTTCTCCCACAATGTGACCCTGCCCTTCTAGTAAGCTCTTCAACAGTGTTCAGATCAGGAGGGAGATGTCAAGTTCCTGGAAAAAATCTCCCAGAGGACTTGTCCAACGTCACGATTTACCAAAAAAACATTTCAATTGACAATCTTTTAAACCAAAATATTAATTTCCTGCACAATAGTTCGTAAATATACGAACAGGTCAAAAAAAAAAAAAACATGCCCGGACAGCTTCCGTATGGAAAATTACTAGTTTACAGAGAATCGCTCAGATATATAGAATGTAAGTGAATGAACATTTGGAAAAAAGAAATAAAAGTATCGTTAAACACACAAAAAAGGAAAAAAGGAAAAAAAAATGACCAAAATAAATATTGACCAAAAATGGAGGGGGGATTTTTACGGAAAGACGGAGACATGTTCGTCTTTCGGTGTCTTATGTCAAAGCAGGTTCGTTTAGTTCCAGATGAAACTTCTTGTTATATTGCGGGATTTATGCCCTATGCTCGAGATAATATGCTTAGAAATTAATTAACCATAAACAATGAAGTATTTACAGGTGATACAATGGGATTTTATGACCATAAAGTCATAGAAGTCGAAATAAGAATGAAATAACAATTAACTGGGTCGAAATTTCCCGACTGCGCACAAAGACCGTTCGGCGTTAACTTCTCTTTGTATTGCCCCATTTAGGAAGGGGCATCAAGTACCGTCATTAACCATAAAAGTGTGTTGTCCGGTAGCCCTCTCGGAAAGCGTGAGAACCCTGGCAGTCGACGGAAGTACCAAGCCTGCCTTCACAGCCTCGGGGGTTCACACTTCCGGCGAAGACGAGGGATCCTCCATTTCTAGAGGTCACATTCAAACCTCCCTTTTTTTTTTTTGCTTTGTCCTGTTCGTTTCCCTACTTTTTGGGGGAGATGTTTTTCTTCTGTTGATTTTTTTCTTTAACTTCGGGGTTGGCGACGGAGGTGTGCGTAAGGAGATACTCGTGCTCAGTGACATTACAGGTAAAGAGGCCCTTTTAATTCTCCTTTAACTACAGTCAAAGTCACAGTCTCGGTGAGCGCCACTATCCGTGACTTAATTCCATCCCACGCAGAGGAAAGGAAGAGTGGGGTGCATTCTGTGGTGAATGCATCGCTTACGTTAATACATGTAAAATTAAAAGATTGTATTATAATAAACATTTAGGATAGTTCATTTTATTGTGATTATTTATTTATTTATTTGAAGTTTTTCAAAAAAATCTATAATTTTTGCGTTTAAAAAATATATTCCAAATGTATAAGCTTTTTTTCTCCGAAAAATCATGCTAAATATTCTGTGTAACATAAACTTTCAGGCAGTTGAGAGAACAGGTGGAAACATTAGGCAGCATTGTCAGGGAATAGTTTTTTTTAAGAAGAAAAATGAAATAACCATGTTGAAAAAAAATAATCGAATGTCGACAAATTTCATACTTCGTATGAAGAGGTTCCTTTTTTGCTATAGACATTTTTAACTAAGGTTCGTTCTGTTTCCGCGATTAGGATTAATAAAAAATCTCTTTTTTGAGTAAATTTTGTTAGATGAAAAGCCGGGAAATATTTATTTCGTTAGGGAGAGAGCAGCAAGAACAGGATTCGGGAGCCTCCAGAACAAACCGGCAGAATTATCAGCTGTGCAGAGCTGGTAAAAGAGAAGATGAAGATGAAAAGAAATAGGAAAACACAGCATTAAATAATGCGAAACATTCTCAATCAATATCTTTTCCAATTTGCTACCTTTTCTCTCTTCTCCCTCGCAGTTAGCTTATCTTTTTAGACAAGTTGTTTCAACGTATTTTTTCCACTATTTTTAATTAAGAAGTTAACTGTTATCATTATTACTCTGTCATTATTTTTTATCATTATTATTTTATCATTTTTATTTCATTATTTTTATTTTCCAATGTACATTTTAACTTGTGAATAGTGATTTTTTTGACCAAAATAGATTTCTCAAATTTAAGAAACTATTGTTGTCTTTCATCAAAGTCGTCCCAATAACCAATGAAAAATTTACAAACCAAGAACCAAGATTACCTCAACTGCATCGTTTGAGAGCAATTCAAAATATATGTGCAAAATGTGACATTTCTTACTTGAAGCAATTACATAACCGTATAATTTGGATGTAAAAATGTCATTGAAGTAATTAATCGACGCAGATTACGCAAAACCTTGACAGAAACATGCACGTAACTCTATTTCGCCAATCAAGTTCGCTTTTAGAAAACACCATCGCCATATGATTTCGAAGAAGTATATTTCGATTCGTTTCGTAATGGATTTTTATTTAGAAAAATTTTGCCAATTAAAACTTGAAAATGTTTTCTTGCCTACGTCGCAGATTTGAGAAAAAAGCCAGTTTTCCTTTTCTAAAAGGACGTCTTGAGAGTTTTCCTTACAATTAAGATGAATCGCAAGTTTTTTTCAAGGCTGTTATTTGTTCGTATAGTTCTGCTTGAAATACTTGGCTCTTTTGGCCGATGTTTATTTGAAAACTTGATAAATTATGTAAATGCCTTGGCTAGTCAACTGTTCGAGAATTATTTCACAAACGGAAAAAGGCCTTTTTTAAACGGCGAAATTTTATTCAAAGGTTATATTGCTGATAACTTTAATTTCGGTGACGATAGTTACTGTGCAGGAGACTGAAACAGGCGGAAGAAAGCTTAAAAAATAAACAGAACTGATGCAAAACATAAATTGACTTTTTAATGCATGTGTGTGACAGGGGAAGGGGGGAGTAGTATATGGTGTTCAAATAGAGAGAGAAAAAACGAAAAGTGCTTGAATAGAGAGAGAGAGAGAGGGGGGGGGGCGTATTCAAATACTTAACGAATTATGTAAATGCCTTGGTTAGTCACTAACTGTTCTTGAATTGTTTTACAACCAAAAAAGGATACTATTTTAAACTGAATTTTTTATTAAAAGTTATGTTTTAGGCAACTTTAATTTCGGAGAAGATAGTTACTGCGCAGGAGAAAGAAACAAAAGGAGAGAGGGACCTCTTTTTCTTTCTTTATTTTTTGATTTTTATTAACTGATGCAAAATGTATGTTGATGCGAGAATGTGTTTGTGTCTGGCCTATTTTATGGACGGCATTTTGGCTCGAATATCCTTTTTCAAAAGGGAAAAATTTGCATTCCAATATTTTAAGCATAGCTCTTTTTTGTGGCTTGGAATTTCTCTGCATTTTATTGACTTTTTTTTGTCTGGTTTAATTTTTAGCTGTAATAATTATGTGTTTTTTTTATTGCACATTTTTTTTTTTTTTTTTTTTTGCTCGCATAATTTAAGATTTCCTGGCTTGTACTTATTGATTTTTGTTTGCTCCAAATATTTCTTTGTCATGTGCAGGGGTGGTGTTTGCGTTTTTGTCCGGCGCGGCAAAACTGGCCAAGTCTCTCTCTCTCTCTCTCTCTCTCTCTAACACAGAGAGAGAGAGAGAGAGACAAAGAGAGAGCTGAGTAAATTTCAAAGAATTGTAACACTGATTTTTCAATTCATTTCTGTGCTGCTCAACCAGGGAAAAAAAATCTTCTAAAGGGGGCGAGGCGGGGGGGGGGGGTAAGGAACGAGGAGTAATATCGTTTATCTTTTTAATATTCACCATTCTGCAACACACGCTGAACAAACCTCCCATCCACAATGCCTCTTACTCACTCAAAGGTGGATGTCCTCCAGATTTTTAATTTGGACGAACCCATCAAGAAGAAGCAAACAACGAGACATGATCTCAGTTTTATGAGAATGCTCATTGCGCATACACACATCCCTGAGTTGCCTTCCACCGCTGAAGCAACTCGTTTCGTCATCTGTTCTTCTCTTTGGTTTTTAGTTTTTTTTTTACCCATTCTGTGTGTGAGGAAGGCGGTAGTCTGTTACCAAACCGCCCGGAAATTTACGACGAAATTATTCATCCAGAAGAGTTTCTAATCCCTTTGTGAATGTTTTGCATCACACTCTGTGACGTGTTGCAACACATCTTGAGCGAGAGGGTTTTTGACGCTCTTTGCCATCCAAGGTTTTGGGGGAGGGGGGGGGGGTCAAGTAATTTTCAGAATTTTATTAATCACTACCCCGCCCTTTCTGAAAAAAGATTTTTTCGCATCGCCCCCTCAAGTGGCGCAGTGGATATTATTTTGCGGAAGGGGTCTTCCAGAAAATTTTCACACACATGTATTTTTATGAAGGACAGATAGATAGTGTTAGAAATCAATCTAACGAATAGAGGGCGCTGATGCTCACGGTGTGAGTGCTGTGATGTGATGTGATGCATGTGATGTGATTCATGTATTGTCAAAGAAAACAAATATGTGCTATTGAAGCAAGTATTCACTTATTTAAAAGGCAATTCCAAAGATCTTCAAAGAACAAATGAACGAGGATGAAAAATCCTAATTAGATAGAGAGATAGACAGAGAGAGAGAGAGAGAATGGTAGTTATGGAGAGATATTAATAGGTTTCGATGGATCGAGATAGATCAGAGCAAGCCCGTCATTTGGGAGGGGGGGGGGGTGACGTTTTTGGTTGGCGTTGTACTGTTAAAGATTTTATTTTTCAAGTAAAAGTGGGAATAACCGTTTATGCCTACAAGCCCCTTTCTCCGAAACGGTAGTTTCCTTTCTTTAAGAATCTCATCGTCATTCCCTATTTAGGAGCTAAATATTACATCGTTTCCTTCCAGAAACTAAGCGGTTCATTTCATTTTAGAAAACTAAACATCGTCATTCTCCCTTTCACCTCTCCATGCACCTATTTGAGAAACTAAACTTCATTACCTCACCATTTAGAAACCGAATTCAAGTTTTCTCCCACGAAAAGATTTATCTTATTATTGTTCTTGCTTTAGGAGCTTAATGTTATCATTGCTCCATTTTAACACTGACACTTTTTGCCACCAAGTATTGTCATTCACGTTCCTTTCTTTTTTTTTTTTTTTTCCTCCAATTCAAACCGCCCCTGTGTGAAATTGAACATAATAAATCTTTTTAACCTTTAGGAGCTAAACCTTCATTATCTCCTTTGAAGACCCGAATCTCATTATTGTTTCAAGTTTAGGAAGGGTCTTTTCCGTTCCTCTCTCCGAGAAGTTAAGGTATTGATTTTAGGAGATGAAAGTTTTTGTAGCCTTTTAATGTAAACTAAACATCGTCATCCACACATTTCGTCGTCTACGAGGAGCTCAATTGCATTACGAAATTGAGCTTCATTACCAAGATCCTCTGCTTTAGAAATTAAGCTTATACTAGCTTCTTTGAAAACCTTAAACTAATTATTATTCTCAGTTTTGAAATTTAAATTTTCGGTTTAAAACTATCATTTGTTAGCTGATATGAAAATAAATAAATAAAAAAAATCGCACCTTTTAACCCTTTAAGGACCGTACGCTTTGCTGCAGACTACGGTAATTTTTATGCAAAATACTATTAAATGGCGACGTAAAAAACATGTACGCTTGACATATATGTCATACTTTGAAAATTGCTCCAGTAGACTTTGTTAAATGGATATTTCAAAATTTTCATTAAAAAAAGTATCAACACATGCCAGAAAATTAAAAGTTTACTTTCTAACCACGTGACCACTTCTTCTAACTTTCCAATATCCTTTACTACAAAAGACCTGAAATTTTTGAGTGTACGAGCTATTGAGTAAAGAAACTTTTCAAGTTTGAAAAAATATATATATTTGCATGCTGCTTTGAGAAAAACTCAACAAATTAATAGTTTTTCATGATCTTCTAAACTTTAAAAATTTTGAATTATTTATGTTTTCTTTCGAACAAGAATTTTCAACAAAAGTGGAACATTCTTCCATTGGCTGTAGTATTTAACCCACGAATTAATATATAAATAAGTAACTCTTAAACCAAACACAACGACGAGACTTTCTAAAATAATCCTTTGTAGCTACAGATTTCCCACAAAACAATTTTAAATTCTTGGTACTAAAGTTCAAATGGCTGAACGCATTATCTGTGCCATTCCTCCTTTCCGAATATTCGAGAGCGCAGCTTTTCCCGCGGCAGTCCAGAACCTGCGAGGGCGGAAGAAAACGTCCAACCCATTGATCTTCCGCGAAATAAATGAAACACTGGAGAGCCATGGAAGGTGGATGCAATCGATAAGCAGGGACAGATATACTCGGGAGGGGAAACACATGTTTCACTTTCGGTTCGGGCGCAAGCCGGGAAATCACTCGCTTGACAAAGACGCCCGGTTTTAAATTGAACGCCCGAGCAAAACAGTTGATTCAATGGGTTCTGGTCCATTTCGTTAATTGATTTCGTCTTTTTACGGACACGCCGATGAAGTATGATACATCCAAATCTGATTCCGGTTTCGGTCGGTGAACGTACATTTTTACACACAATTGTATCGTCTAGTTAGGGGCCGAAACGGTGGTACTAGTCCGTCACAAAAACGTAGGCTCTAAATAATTCAGCAACTATACATTTCATGCCGATTATCCAAATTCCAATTAACCAAACTGTTCGATTATCCGAATACAATACCTCCACTTGTTATCACCGTGCTTCAAATTTAACGCGGAACAAATAAGTCGATTCGATGGGTTCAAAATGAATTTATGACTTGATTTATAATATTCTATACGACAGGTCGATGAAATATGATTCCTTCATAAAAATCTGTTTTTGACTTAAGTTCATGAAATGAGCCGTCATTGCAGAGCATATTTGAACACATCAGTGCATCGTCCAGTAAGGGGCCGAAACGGGGGCAACAACCTCTTTCCAAAAGCGCAGGCACTAATTACTAAGCGACCATACATATCATACAGATTATCCCAATTCTCATGAAGCGAACTGCCTGGTTATCCGAACATTTTTTACCCTTATTTATTACGATTTATCATGTCAAATCGAAAGCATTCCAACATTTGTTCAAGGGTGTATGTTTACTGAAGGAACTTAAATGGGGACTTCGGAGAAGGAGATAAATCTAGTTCAAGAAAAAATAATTGTAACAGCTTAAATTGGATAAAAGCGCAAAGGAAATTTTTTCTCATTTTTTAAAAAATCTACCATCTAGTTTATTAGCTACTAAATTTGGCAGAAATACAACTTATGCTTTCAAAATATGTATTTTAACCCTTTTTATAAAGTCAGAACACATTCCTGAAGTTGTTTGTATACTTTATCCGAACTTGGGTCTTAAATCTCCGATCAAAAAATACTAAAAGTAATTTGCAAGCTTTCCCTCTCAAAAAGATTTGGCTAAATTTGCTTTTCGTTCAATTTATTCTGTACCTTGGATAAAGGGAAACCAATGTCATATTTTGACAGAGTAATTTCACACAGAACTGGTATCTTAAACATTGATTGTTGTTTCTCCAAAGTACAGATTTAATTTTGTATAGTTTCAAGTGCATCAGCTGTATCTTTTTGGTTTCGTGGACATGAATGCCTACCTGTGTGGTCCCGGCGCCATGTGCGGCGGTTTGTGCATCGTCTGGTGCATGGCCGGCACTGCGCTGTCCTTCTGCTCGTTTCGGTCCTTCTGGTGCCGCAGAAGGAGCAGACGCCCCAACTCCTCACACCACACCGACAGCAAACCTGCGACAATGTAAAAAAAGATTAGCAACAAGAAGACACGCACAGGAAAAAAAACAATTCGTGAACTTAACGTTAAAAATAATCAAAATATAGTTTAAAAAAACTAAAAAATACGCTTTTAGATAGTTTTTTTCTTTTTACAAATATAAAAGTAATATGCTTAATACTATCATTTATGCTAAAGGTTAAACTATATTTCATGATACTCTAACTGATTTCCCTCCGATGTTCAAAACTATTGAATATGTGCTAAGTTTACATGCAATTATAATAACATCAACATGTAATATAGTTTAGCCTTTTACTTTTATATTTGTCAAGAACGTGAATTTTATCTTTTATTCAGTTACATACATACAAACAAACAAACAAACCCACATGTGAAACTGATAAAAGCGTATTAAAAAGTGGTACTCAGTTAAAAATTTAGGAAAAGTTTCAGGTAAAGATTGCAGCAGAGTAATGTATCTACAGTAATATTTATCCTAAATTTTTTCTGAATGTGCAGCACATACATTTTTACAGTAAATTGTAGAGGGAAAGGTAAGCGATTGCAGCGTCAATTGGTACACCATGTGACTTGCGGTGCAAAGCATATATAATTCCCGATTCATTATTCCCGCTCTCCCGTTGAGCCCCATTTAATAGGCTGGCGTACCATTCTGTGAAGGCCCTACTCCATATCAGCAGAAAACCGACCGAAACCGAAAGCAGAAACCGAAAATCCGGGTGTTTTCCATAGGAAAAACTATTTAATTCATTTTACGTTTCTGCTTTACGTCAATGTGGAGCTTGGCCCTGAACGATGAGAAAGTAGGTTCGAATCCCACTGCTTGTACCTTGTTCTTTTTACCCAATGAAACTAGCCACCGCATTCTCGTTTTTACTGCCCTAAAATTTTACAGTTAAACATAACTGTTCAGTAAAAAGTACATGCAACATAGATGCCAGTACTTTTTATCGTAAAAATTCGAGAAAATTTTTAGCAGTGGAAAAGTTTTGCTCTCATAAATTGGTTGCAATCGGTTGAGGTTTAAACGATTACATTTGTTAAAATATGCTCGAGGAAAAATGGTTTCCGTCGTAATGACTTTTATTAGCGTTGTGGCAATATAAAAAGTTATCTTTCAATTCAAACACATATAAGCGTGTCTAAAGTCAAGTACCTCAGTATCAGATCCATTCTATGTAAGTATTCAATGAGTATCATGTTTATTTCGTAAAAATGTACTTTTAGAGTACGGGTGCAAAAGGTTTGTCTCTCAACTGGATTGAATTTTAGTCCGTGGAGTTAGTGCAAACATATTTCACTTCCGGATACCAGTCTGAAATTTTATGTGAGGCTTAAATTCACATAGGAGGACAAAAAAACGCCGGGAGACACTTGATCGGAGGTCATGGTCATTCCGTGATGACGTCATCAAAATGGCCGCTTTTACAGGTAAATACGTTCGTTTAACTGCTTAAAACTCCATCATAGATTGAAATATTGCAAAACTCAAATATATCATCTGAAAGCTCTTTAAAAGAGCTATTTTGAAAGATTTAATTTTTCTTTCTGAGGTCAAGTTCTCCCCTGTAATGACGTCATCAAAATGGCCGCTTTTACAGGTAAATACGTTTGTTTAACTCCCCCTAAAACTCCATCATAGATTCAAATATTGCAAAACTCAAATATATCATCTGAAAGATCTTTAAAAGAGCTATTCAAAAAGATTTAATTTTATTTCTAAGGTCAAGGGCCCACCTGTGATGACGTCATCAAAATGGCCGCTTTTACAGGTAACTACGTTTGTTTAACTCCCCCTAAAACTCCATCATAGATTCAAATACTGCAAAACTCAAACATATCATCTGAAAGCTCTTTAAAAGAGCTATTGAGAAAAAAATAATTTTTCTTTCTGAGGTCAAGGGCCCACCTGTAATGACGTCATCAAAATGGCCGCTTTTACAGGTAAATACGTTTGTTTAACTCCCCCTAAAATTCCATCATATATTTAAATATTTCAAAACTCAACTATATCATCTGAAAGCGCTTTAAATGATCTATTTTTAAAGATATAATTTTTCTTTCTGAGGTCAAGGGTTCACCTGTGATGACGTCATCAAAATAGCCGCTTTTGCAGGTAAATACGTTCGTTTAACTGCTTAAAACTCCATCATAGATTCAAAAATTGCAAAACTCAAATACATCATCTGAAAGCTCTTTAAAAGAGCTATTTAGAAAGATTTATTTTTTCTTTCTAAGGTCAAGGGCCCACCTGCGATGAAGTCATCAAAATGGCCGCTTTTACAGGTAAATACGTTTGTTTAACTCCCCCTAAAACTCCATCATAGATTCAAATATTGCAAAACGCAAACATATCATCTGAAAGTTCTTTCAAAGAGCTATCTAGAAAAATTTAATTTTTCTTTCTAAGGTCAAGGGCCCACCTGTGATGACGTCATCAAAATGGCCGCTTTTGCAGGTAAATACGTTCGTTTAACTGCTTAAAACTCCATCATAGATTCAAATATTGCAAAACTCAAATGCATCATCTGAAAGCTCTTTAAAAGAGCTATTTAGAAAGATTTATTTTTTCTTTCTAAGATCAAGGGCCCACCTGTGATGACGTCATCAAAATGGCCGCTTTTACAGGTAAATACGTTTGTTTAACTCCCCCTAAAACTCCATCATAGATTCAAATATTGCAAAACTCAAATATATCATCTGAAAGCTCTTTAAAAGAGCTATCTAGAAAATTTAATTTTTCTTTCTAAGATCAAGGGCCCACCTGTGATGACGTCATCAAAATGGCCGCTTTTACAAATAAATACGTTTGTTTAACTCCCCCTAAAACTCCACCATAGATTCAAATATTACAAAGCTCAAATACATCATCTGAAAGCTCTTTAAAAGAGCTATTTAGAAAGATTTAATTTTTCTTTCTAAGGTCAAGGGCCCACCTGCGATGACGTCATCAAAATGGCCGCTTTTACAGGTAAATACGTTTGTTTAACTCCCCCTAAAACTCCATCATAGATTCAAATATTGCAAAACTCAACTATATCATCTAAAAGCTCTTTAAAAGAGCTATCTAGAAAGATTTAATCTTTCTTTCTAAGGTCACGGGCCCACCTGTGATGACGTCATCAAAATGGCCGCTTTTACAGGTAAATACGTTTGTTTAACTCCCCTTAAAACTCCATCATAGATTCAAATGTTGCAAAACTCAAATATATCATCTGAAAGCTCTTTAAAAGAGCTATTTATAAATATTTAATTTTTCTTTCTGAGGTCAAGGTCCCACCTGTAATGACGTCATCAAAATGGCCTCAAATGACGTCATCACAGGTGGGACCTTGACCTTAGAAAGAAAAATTAAATGTTTCTCGATAGCTCTTTTAAAGAGCTTTTAGATGATATATTTGAGTTTTGCAATATTTGAATCTATGATGGAGTTTTAGGGGAAGTTAAAAAAACGTATTTACCTGTAAAAGCGGCCATATTGATGACGTCAGTACAGGTGGGACCTTGACCTCAGAAAGAAAAATTAAATCTTTCTAAATAGCTCTTTTAAAGAGCTTTCAGATGATATATTTGAGTTTTGCAATATTTGAATCTATGATGGAGTTTTAAGCAGTTAAACGAACGTATTTACTTGTAAAAGCGGCCATTTTGATGACGTCATCACAGTTGAGCCCTTGACCTCAGAAAGAAAAATTAAATCTTTCTAAATAGATCTTTTAAAGCGCTTTTAGATGATATAGTTGAGTTTTGAAATATTTAAATCTATGATGGAGTTTTAGGGGAAGTTAAACAAACGTATTTACCTGTAAAAGCGGCCATTTTGATGACGTCATTACAGGTGGGCCCTTGACCTCAGAAAGAAAAATTAAATATTTTTAAATAGCTCTTTTAAAGAGCTTTCAGATGATGCATTTGAGTTTTGCAATATTTTAATCTATGATGGAGTTTAAGCAATTAAACGAACGTATTTACCTGTAAAAGCGGCCATCTTGATGACGTCATCACGGGAGTTCATGACCCCTGATCAAGTGTCTCCCGGCGGTTTTTTGTTCTTGTATATGTACCTAAGCTCTGTACCAAATTTCACACTGGTATCCGGAAGTGAAATATTTCGGCTATTTTTGTCGCTAACTCCACAGACTATTTGGTCTAAAGCAACATCTGGAACGTGAAAACTTCATCAAAATTACAAGGACAATTGAACAAACATACAATACAATTTGCATTTTAAAGCATAAAATGAGGCGAATGTTGCTTGTCTAAAAAACGTTTTGTAATATTTTGGTAAATAAACATGACTTCACGTTTTCAACGGGTAAAAGAAAATAGGAAAGAATGCTCTGTGAAAGAGAAATGCAGCCTTATTTTTAGCCTTTCGCGCGCACCAAACTTTGGCAACACACCTTCTCTATAAAGCAACAGAATTCTGACTTTCAGATCTGTGTCAGCATATTAAGAAATAATTTTGTTTTCTGGCACGAGCCACGGTGATGTCGGAAAGTGGGAAAGAGCGAAATCAAAATTTATAGACGTCTCCACAGATTTATTTCGGATTCCCCTCTCCTTCTCTACCAGTTTTTGCGCTGCCCCCCTTCTTTAAGAAAGTCAGCCGATTTCAACTGCGGACACAGGAACCGCAAGTGGTCCCCTTCCAAAGAATTTTATCAATTTGGTGGTCGTAAAGCACTTGGCGAGGCGGAGTTAAAGCGTGATGTTGTAAATCTGCTTTCGACTCACACTTCCTCAACCGCAGTGACAACAACAATTGTGAGCAAGGAAAGGTCCTGAAAGCTTTTCCTCCGACTAGAAAATATTTCTTCCACATGTTAAACATAGCTGAAAAAATTTTGATCTATTTGATTTCTCGCCTGTTTAAACCATCAATATTTGAAACATCAGCAGAAACTTTTGAAATGAAAGTTACGTTGTAACGCTAAGTTATTGCCGTCAAAAATTCTATTGACATTTTTTCAACACAGTATAAAATTAGTAAGAAGGCATTTTTTTAATTTCCCGTGAAATATGCAACTATTTAATTAGATTTTATTTTCAGTAAGAAGACCAACTTGGCAAATGAATGATTAAACGAAAAAGCAACTACGTTTAGTCTAGACTAAAACGTCTTTTACGAGGTAAAGATTTCAATACGAAGTATAATGGTTCAATGATGAGTTTAAAAGGTCAGAGGTAGCAGTGGATAGAATTACTGATACCTCTTCTTCAAAGTTTCTTTTTTGTAGACAAAACGAAATTCCTTTGGAAACAACATAAAAAGGCAACAGAAAAAATGTTTTCAATACAAACTAGTATTTTACCACCAATAAAAATTAAAAAAAAGAAAAAAAACTGTGACGACATTTACAAGACACCCAAGATTACAGTTTGAAGAGTTGAAGCACAGAGCAAAACTTATCATCCTTTAAAAAAAAATGCAGGAAACCTATATTCTTCTGAGATTATTCATGCTAAATAATTAAAAATTATCTCTCCAAAAAGATAAGTGCTAGAGCTAAGCTCCCCTGATCTCTCATGCAAATCAAGCTAATTTATGGCTTCTTCACAGGATCAAACAACTATTTTGAAAAACATTCTGCTGCTTTATGGTGAGAGTAATAACGAATTTAGCCGTAACTTTAAATACATGTATTATGGTGTCAAATTTTATGCATTTTACATTGAAACACAACAAAAATCGCCCCTACATAACAGAAATAAAGTCAAAAGAGAAAAATGAGAAGTGTGAAGCTGAAAAATCCACCTAGTATGCGTACCTAAAGTCCTAGTTAGGAAATTCAAAAGAGGCACATATAACAATGAAACAAAGTCTTTTTTCAAAACGTTTTTCATAATAGGAAATAAACATAACAACAAATCAAATTTGGCGTCACATGAACCTTTTCATTACGCAGTCTCAAGATTATTCACGCCAAGCACATAAATCTACTGTGCGCCAGTTCCATCTTCAAACATCCAAACCCTCCCCAAACCATCCCCATCATTCACCTCTTCGCTGGGGGTAACCAGCCATCCTCATGTTCCGAAAAAGAAATTAACGCGGACAGGCAAGTGACTACAGGACCGCCCTACACTCGACACTGTTTTAAATTCCCATGAATCACTTGTAAGGTCGCCATATTTGGACCGAAATTGTCACCCGTTTGTAACATTCCAACACTTTGACCCCGTGATTTCTGTTTATCCTTGGAGGGTTTCTGGCGAGAAAGAAAGTGGGGAGGGAACACGAGGGGTGAGAAGCTGTTTCCGCTTCTCCAGAGAAGCACGTGTGTGGGTGACAAACGAAAGACAGAATTCCTTCTTGTCGGGGAGGTGCGGCGCGAATTTTCGGCCAAATTACTCGCCAAGAATCCACGAACAAGAATAATACTTCCATTGTTTAAACGCGGCTTAAAAATTTGTTTATTCTTTTAAATAAAAAAACCACATATATTTATTTAGAGGTCAAATCGCATTGAAAAATGTAGGTAAAAACAGGGAGTGATATGAGAGTTAATGAAAAATATATGCACTTCTCAAATCAGCAAAACTCACCAAAAAGACAATTAACTGCTTTCAGCTGAAAATTAAAATTTATCACTGATACATCAAAACGTTGGTTCACTGTAAAAAATGAATGTTGTTGTTGCAGTATGATACAGCTAATTTTATAGTACTAAACTAAAAATTTCTTTTTTTACAGTAATATACTGTAAAATCGCTAACTTTACGGTACTAAACTGTAAAATTGCTTATTTTACAGTTTATAACCGTGTATTTTACAGCTTCAAACTGGAACTTCTGCTGTCAGTATTATACTGTTGTTTTTACAGTATAATACAACTAAATTTTACGGCAATAAACGGTAAAAATACTTGCTTTACGGTAAGAAGCTGTAAAATTGATAGTTTTGCAGCTTATTACTGTGCATTTTACATTTTAAAATTTGAACCTCGGCTGCCATTATTATACTGTAAAAACAACTGTGCATTTTTTGCAGTGTTGCTTTCCGGAATCCATTTCAATATTCCTAAAGTTCATTCAACTGAGCATTGGATATTATTTCTCCCTTTTAAGTCTGCATTGTGCTATCTTCGAATTTCGTGATTACGATTCTTTGTAATTGAAAAACGAATAAATAAATAAATAATAAAATCTTAGGAGAAATGTACTTCGAATTATAAACACAAATTATGTATATTTATGACAAGAATTTCATGTCGTTTAAGATCATATTAACTATTGTGTAAACGAATATGGGAAAAAAGTAATACAATATTCATAATTTGTATACAGCCATAAAAAACTTAAGATTCATAGATACTTGTATATGGTCTTTTTAGGTACTATTTGAACGAAATTAAATTTTCTCTTGAAGCACTAGTATACATCTTTAACACATAGTTTTAGTTATTTGGATTAATTATTGATTTTTCCTTCAGCGTACTTTGGCAATAACCTTATTATTCAAACAAAATTAAGCATGAAGAACCTAGAATTTTAACTAAAAAGGTAATAACTAATGTTCATATTTCCTGCTACTACCATTACTTGAAAACTGAGCACTTTACCATCAAAAAATTTAACTGTTAAAAGAAAGTTATTTTGCAAACTAAAACAAAAAAGAATGAAGTGATTAGAAGTGATGATTAGAATGAGAAGATATCAGCTGTTAAATTTTCTTCGCTACTCATTAAATGTCAGATAACCACTATAACTTCCTCAATATTAAATTATCTTGTGAAACTAAACCGCTAACGAATGAGAAAGCAATAAAACAAGTTCGCAATTTCGCCAACTATTCATCATGCTCCTTCAACTCATTCAGAGAGTGACTTGATTGTTCAAATGAAATCAAAATATTTCGCCCAGTTGTTTAACAAGTTATTAAGGTGATAACTAAATCGTTTTGCAATTCTTTCTGTCACTTATTTTAACATTTTACCCGCTAATTTTTCCGTTTTGACAATGTAAATGGCAAAGAAAACATTACGTTCATGTACTGAAATTTCCCTTCAAAGTGTTGCAATATGTATTTAAAACTGATAAAAATCACATACATGATGACTTTTAATGGGAGTCGTATCACGATGGAAAATAACGGAGTTTTTCTTTGTTTTGCACGACTGAATCATTCAATAGAAAATTGCTCCAATGTGCATAACTAACTGCTAAAATTTCGTAACACTAAATTTTAACAGCATTTGGCATCTAAAATAAGGTTTAAACCAGTGGTCGGAAGTAGCGCGCTACAAGTAGCGAAACTACTGTAGTAGCTACATTTTTTAGTAGTTTGTAGTGTAGCGCACTACTTTTTAAAAAAAGTAGAGTAGTGAGTAGCGCGATACAAAAAAAAAGGAGTTAGTAGCGATTTCTGAAAACTACTTTAAAATTAAAAAAATAAATAAATAAATGAACAAAATTTAAAAAAAAGAGAACGAAGGAAAAAAACAAGGTTTTTCTTGTGGCGAATATTCGTAAAAATTGTAAAAAAAAATCTAAAAAGGACAAATTTTAGCAAAAAAAAAAAGGAACAAAAAGGAAAAGTAACAAATAAATTCAAAGACAATTCCTATTTTTATTCCATATTTGAACGAGGTAATTTTTTAATCTAAACCACTTTTCGAATTTTTTCGGTCGATCCTCAAACGGTGTATTCTTGTTATTTATTTATTTATTAAAAAGTAGCGAAGTAGCAACTACATTTCAAAAGTAGTGTAGCTCGCTACATTTAAAAAAAAGTAGTTGTAGCTGTAGTTAACTACATTTATAAGAAAGTAGTTGTAGTTGTAGTTCGCTACAAAATAAATGTAGTTTTTCCAACCACTGGTTTAAACCATATTTCCTTAAGGTTTGAGGTTTCGGCGGCTAAGTTTTTACTTTAGAGATGACTAGCATAATCCAGGAATGCGGAGTCGGTCATTTTAACTCCAAATCCGCAATCTGCCATAGCTGCCGAGTCCAACTGATTTTTGGGGGTAAAGAAGAGTGGGTTTACAGCTCTAAAAGGAGATTCAGGTTGGGAAATTCTTTTAATTTATTCAGCTAATCAGAGCACTATTTTTATGAGCCCAAGCTGTAGCAGCAGGTCAGTGGTGAATTTACCGACTTGGGGGCCCATCGCAATGTATTTGTGGGGGCCTCGTAGTTTATCACTAATGAAGGAAAGGAGTTTGAGATTTGAGAAACAGGTATTATGATCCTCTTCGGAGCCCTTCACTTTTGAAGCAGTTGCGATATGGTAAATCCGTTAATGCAGGAAGTTGATCAATTAATCCACAACAAAGTGCACAATTTGTGGTGCAGCGTTTTTGTCTTGAGCCCCATCATTGGACTACCGAAATGAAATTAAATTGTTCGGAAAAAATAAGCTTAAAAAGAATGAATTATGAGAATATTTTGTTAGCCATCAGTTTCTGTCCATCATCCTTACGACTGAAATCATTCAGACGCTGTCAACTACCTAAATGTACTACACGTCTTGTCAAACTATCCTACAATGAAAGAGGTAATGGATAAATATGTCTGAGAAAGACTCTCAACCCAAATCAACCGCGCCAACCTTTACTATAAAAGCCTGGAATTCCACCAACTCGCCAAAATCAGATGGCGCCTATCACTAGAAAAAAAGGGGGAACCAGTGCTTGGCGACACAAACAACGCTTTTTCTCCCCTTTTCCCCCTGCTTTTGCGGCGAGAAGGCAGGGGAGTGCTCGGGGAGGAACCCGTTTTGGCCGGATCCCCAGACATGGCTAAATTAGAAGAGTTGGAGCCAACCCAGGGGGTCAATGTTCACGTAACGGGACTAATTTAGAAGAGAATACCCACCCCATACCGAGAAGTGTGGACTCTTACCCAAGAATGGGTGTTCGACTGGTAAATAACAAGCCCGTTTCTTGGAAGCAGCAATTCTTGTTCGCATTTAAACCATCGCATTATTAAGGAACCGTTGCAAGAACCAGTTTGCTTGCAGTTAGAAATGCATAAAAACGTTTTGCCTCATTCTATATTGGCGGCATTATTAATCAAAAACATCTGCCAATGAAAATTAACAAATCAATTTGAGCACATAACATGATTTTTTATTAGATATCCTGTTCATTACATTATTATTATTTATATATTTATTTGTTTATTTTTCGAAGTATTTAGTTGCACAGTTCTGAATAGTGCAAAAATTAAATAACACATATTGATCACAGCTGAAATGCTCATAAAAGGCATATTAGCACTCTGGAGACACAACCACGGCGTATGGATTGTCACTGGACTTAATGGTGGTTAACCTGTGCTAGCTAGAGACAATGTCCACCTTAGTCATCTTTGAAATCCTTTATACATACCATTGTAAACACCAATGCACAAATAGGTATTAACATTTATTTCTTTACATTTTTTTTCTGAAATAAAAAAATTTCAATGCGCAATAGATAGATAATTGGAACATCTATTGCGGATGATTCACAAATGAGATTGTAACAACGAGATGATCAACAGATGATTCAATTCATTATGAGATTGTAATAAAATAAGAAAAATAAATAAGTCTCAAGTCTCTGTTCATTAACTAAATAAACAAACCATGGTAATTTTGGAATATTTTGGAAAATTCTTCTTTACTTTTCATGATGTTTCTTTGAAAAATCGAGCGTGAAAAACATTTTTGGGATCTACACTAAATTGGAAAACATTTCACTCTTTTAAAAAATCATTCTAGTACCAATGGTAGAGTAGACGGAAAACGATGATTTAATTCCCAACCCCCCCCCCCCCCCCCAAAAAGGTAATGACGCTCAGAGGGCAACTCTGCTTACCCAAATAAAATTTTGAAGTAGGACAGTATTAAACACTACCACCATATAACATTATGGTAAATTGAAAGAAATGATATAATCATTGTCAGAAGGGAGGTAATTTTGTGACCTAACAGAATTAGGCTGCAGTTAAATTGTTATAAAGCTGTTACTCTTGTTAATTCATTCACTAAGACGGATAAATATCTACGTTTAGTTTTAGGTTCATGCTTTATATTTTTTGTAGTGCTTTGTTTCGCCAGTAAAAATGCATTCTAAGTTCAACATGGGGTGTACTACGAATTCAGTAACGAAAAGTGATTTCTCTGGTCTCAATATGTGGCTGCAATACATGGAAAATGATCACTCAAATCCTCATGTACTTGCCACACACACATGTAGCAGTGTGAATAGTCTTTACAATTACATGTTATACTGTAGCTGCACTTACATTTTGTATTCGAACTTTGCAATTAATTACCGTTCCAGGTCGAAACAGTGCTCAACGAATGGCGCAATTAAATAAAAGATTAAAAGGAAAAAAAACTTGAAATTTTAGTGCAAATTATTTGATTGTAAACTATTACTTAAGACAGGGGTTCCCAAATTTTTCAGATTCGTGGCACCCTGTAAAGAATTGGAATTTTCTCACAACACTTTAGTCTGTCTCTATTATTAACGTGTATGCTGATACTATGGACATTTTACGGCCCCCTGGGCTGTCTCTAAAGCATCCCAGAGGGGCCCGGTACACCTTTAGAAAGTTAACAAGTTTTAGACTTATAATTCGTGAGAAAAATATTGATCTTTGAGTACATTTGACGAGTTATTCAAGTATACCCTCAAGTAAGCATGATTAACCTATTTTTCCCTGTTACAATACAATAAGAAAAGTATATCCTCAACGAATTAATACAATAAATTTCAAAAAAGTAAAACAATGTAACATTATAAGTCGAAAATTTAGCAGTCACATTTAGAATTCATAAGTAGAAGATCAAAGAAATAATCTGATACCCGTCTCTCCTACTGTTTGCAAGAAAAAAATAAAAATATAATTTAAAAAAAAAAAGGAAAGAAAAGAATTAAGTATCTTGAACGAACGTTACTGAGTGCAAACATTGGCTTATTATCATCCTTACTTAGTGCAGTACCCCTTAATTATATCACTGAGCCATAAAAAAATTCTACAGTCCAGTGCGTCACACCGAATTCACACACTTGTTGAAAATGCAGAGGAAACTCCCTCTGCTAACCGGAAACATAGCCGCCAAACCATTCCTTGGCTGAATAACTTCTCTTGACTCCCCTGCAGCAAAATGTGAGCCGACACCCCCGCTAAGGGGGTTAACCCACCCCCGAAGTGAAAGCTAGCGCTGCCAATTGATTCCAGTAACCAACATCCGCACACTCATTACTACCACCGCTCAAGCAAGACTGTGTAGGAGAAGGAGACATAGGCAGATCTTGAGGCAAAAAGGCATGTTAGTCGCTAATTAAAGTTCAACAAGTCAGGGCGTAGAATTGCAGCTAACAGCCTATTACCTGGAAGCTTTCGCACCAATTATGCTTCGGATAGTGCATTACAACGGATTTCGAGGTCAAAATGAAGTAAACTACTGAAAACTATCTCTAATTTAGGAAACAGGAAAAATTTATTTTAAAAAAATATGGTGTAAAGAATAATAAGACGAATTAGTATGCTTCAATTGGACACCATAAAGTATGCATACTTCAATATATACTAGCCAGTTAAACTAAAGGAAGGATGCATTTCAAATCTTTTCTTGAGTTATCTTAAGAATATGGTAAACAAACAGAAAATTTTCAGAAAAGAGATAATTTTATGCATTCGACCAAATCTTTTATTATTTCAAATTAGTACAATTTTATTTGATCCAGTCAATGTTTTGGGTCTTGTCTTACCCAATTGTGTCGTATTCAGAAATATTTTCTATGTTATTTTTTGAAAAATGTCGAGGAGTGAAAAATACTCCTTGACATTTTTTAGAGGAGTAAAATTCATTTTGGAGGAATAAAATGTGCTAAAAAAAAAAAAAAAAAAAAAAAAAACCCGAGACATTATTTTTTTCCCTCATTTTTCACGATGCTAAATCTTTGTTGAAAATAAAAATCGCGAATATACGTTAGATCTCTAGGTCAAATTTTTGAGGTACATTTCTGCTTTTCAATGCGCTATTTACGCGTGTAGAGGAGTTAAAAATATCTGGGGTCTTTTTCGTATCTGAATTGAAAGATCGAAATTATAATGGATAGAGTTTGAAAGTTTGTTTTGAGATTAAATCGTATCCGTGAAATATTTTTTAGTTACATTCTGAACGAAATATAACTTAATTCCTCCTCTAGCCGTATCAGAACGAACTTCATGCTTTCCGTCACGATCTTTTCTTGTGGTTCTATTCTAAGTAAGATATTCCACATAATTTTGGAATTCCTGAAACGAAATATAAGACACATGATGAACAAGGCGTAAAAAAGAATGTTAAGAACGGGGTTTACTGGTGATGAAGAACGAAGATTTACTTCCTGATGTCTAGTTCAAACGATGTCAGTTCCCGGCAGGTTTTTAGCTTCGAAACATCCCAGCTCTCGTGTCAGTTCTATAATTACACGGATTGCGTTTCGACTTGATCCTTCTCGAAAACAGAATTTTAAGTTCCGAAATAGTTCACCGGCGCGGAAATGTGCCATAAATTAAAAACGTATATACTCGCCCCTTCGACAACCCCCTCCCAATCTATTTTGGAAAAAAGGGGGGGAGGGAGGGCATGTCTTTTCCTTCTCCACGTGCAGTGGAAGAGGCTCTTTCTTGGAGAGGCCCTCTCCGAAAAAAGGAATTTTTGGGAATTCAGAGGCGACACACAAAAGCGTTTAGGTCACATTTGGGGTCACATGTTGGATCGTGAGAGGATGGGCGGAAGGAGATAGATATAAGAGTGACGACAGTTTCTTTTGGTCGGAGCATCGATTCTACTGAGGAGGACAGTTGGTGCTTGTGAGAGCCATTAGTGGTCACGACAATTTATCTAGACCACTCAAAAATTTCATCACTGCCAACTCACCTGACAGAGATTAGTAATTTCACCTTATTGGTGGCGAGGAAGATCACCTGCTTTTATACTTGGCGATTCACAAAATATGTGCATATTCTTTACAAAGTATTAAAAAATTTAAAAAGAGGGAGTTTTTACAGAGGTATGACTACAGTTTATTTCGATCGGAACAACGATTCCACTGAGAAGGATAGCTAGCTTATAAGAGCTATTGGTGGTCATGACACCTTAGTTAGACTACTAGTTAAAGTACACAGACAGAAAGAGTGGAAGTAACGACATCGAAAAACATAATCATTACAAATTCCATTCACAATGAGTCAAAGATTCATAACCCTAACGATATTGCTTGTTATATCCCCATCTTAGTGATACAGAAGAGAAGACCATTCGTTTTCTTCCCTGGGTAATTAACAAAATCTACACGTATTCTTTAAGAAAAAGGTTAAAATGAAGAGATATTCTTCACAGATTGGATATCCAACCGAAAGGTTAAAGCGCCGTGCCATTGAATACCCTCAAAATGCGCAAAACAAGCCCTTTCGTTCGCCCATAAACAGAAATAATGGTCGTCTTTAATGTCATTTGGCTCTTGGCTATCAGTATACAGAGTGTGAGTCCTTGGATGGTGTTAAAACAGTTTCACTGCATTTAATATGTTCCTATATAAGAAATAGGGCTTTTAGTGCATTGTTGGGTATATGCGAATGTGAACTACATTCACTAGAAAGTAAGCAGTGGCGGGGTTGAGGGTCTAACTCTTCCCAAACTCTTGTTTTATTGCCATGCTGCCAATGCTAGTGCTATCATTCATACAACATAGGACCTGAAAGTATTGTTGTGACCAAACTCCATCCCCAAAGAAAAATCTCTGCGATAACGAGGGGGTTGAGCAACACTCAAAGAACAACAACAGACTCCCTAAATTATAAAGGAGTACCTTCAAAGAACTTGATCCCCTTTAAATATAGCGTCTTCGACATCTCGACGATAAAACTACAGGTGTTACTGAAGGTTGTTTTCTTCTTCTTTTTTCAAATCAATCATGAATTCTTTCTTCGAGTGTTTAAGCAAATTGGGGGTTAAAAATTATCTGGGTGGCTTTTTAAAGACCCGACAATGATACATACAGTTGAGTCTCGATAACTCGAAGTCCCAAGGGACCAGTTAAAAGCTTTGAGTTGTTGGTAGTTCGAGTAATAGGAAGTTCTCACATCCTTTTCAAGAGTTTGGGACTCAATGAAAACTTCGAGATAAAGGAATATTTGAGCTATGGAGAATCCACTGCTTTTTAAAACACAGTATTAAATTTAATTCCTAGTTAAATGTTACAACAGATGTATTCATTTAAACTTTCACCGCAGGTAGTCCACTACCACCTGCAAGATTCGTCACTACTTTTCAGCGGTCACCGTGGCACCCACTGTAATATCGCCCAGAGATCCAAAATGGCGCACGGCCCGATAAGCTCGATTTCCGCGAAGCGCGAGGGCACCGCGTCTTCTTCTCATCAGTGGGGTCTGTTTTTCCCACAACACTCGAGAGGCCCCGCGAAAGGTGGCGGGCCGCCCGCGCAATGTGACGCAACTCCCCCCGCGCAGAGAATTCTTCTCTTATTTTTATCGACACGAGGGCCAAATTAGGACGCCCGCACAAAATGCCGCCTCACTTTTTCCATTCACTGGGTGTGCGAGGGGTCGGGGGGAGTGGGTCGATGGACTGAGGATTTTTCCTCTTGAGGAACATCCATCACGGCACTGCATCGCCGCCGCTTGGGCAACACGGGGAAGAACAAGTCCGGATTATAGGCGCAGACATGCCATTCAGTACTAAATATTTCACGAATACACACACACAAATACACAGATCAGGGCCGTATTAAAGGGATGGCTTTTTAGGGTTCAAACCCCCTCCGAAAATTTTCAAAAAAGTCCCAAAAATGCTTTTCATAGTTTCTCACTGAAAAATTATTATTGCTCTTTTATTTTTATTTTCTTATTTATTTTGAAACTGCATTTGAAAAATGAAATTATCATTAATGAATAATTGTACAAATTAAGTGTTTTTTCGGTGGTACTTATATTTGTATTGTAGTTATTGCAAACATAATTTCATAACAATACACCTTTTCCTTTGAATTTTTAATACCACTAAAAAAAAAGCACCTAAATTCTTCAAATTTGAATCAAACTCTATATTAGACACGTCTTATAAGTGTCGTAAGATAGACATTTCAAAAGTACTCCATCGAATGCGCGTATATGAGTAAACTCATTAAATCAAAAGTTAAATCTTCAGTTTCAATATTTATTAAACCGTTTAGTATGTCATGTATGTGTAACTTCTGTTACTTCTCATAAAAATTTTCCTTTCTTGTCATTAAACGGCAACATAAAACAAAAACTTTTTCTCCTTGTAATTCTTAAAGTATATAACGATTCGACTTCTGCACATAATATAGATGATGATAATAGGATTTCGGGTATTAAATTGGAGTAAATAAAATGAAAAAATGTTAACCACACCTAATTTATCACAAAAGGGTGATAATGTGTCACACAAATGTCATAATGTGTGGGAGAAATAGTAATTTAAAGTTCATAAAATAAATGATTTATAGCGTTGTACTGGAAACAATAAAAAATGTTATTACTATTTTAAGCAACCGGTAAATTTTTTAACTGAAAAAATATCCTTTATGTAGTTAGGGCTAAAATCCTAACACACAAGAAGTGTGAGAGCCCTACAACCTTCAAGAGCTTATTTTGATGGTTTTCAAACTATTCAGTATGAAAATCCAGGATTATCCTCGAAGGGAGTCCATGGCGTCCAGACTGCGTCATTGAAATATTTATGAAGGGTTCATTTAAAAGGGTTTTTTGTCTCATTTGGGCGGCTCTCGTTATGGAAGTGGGTGGGGGTGCTCCGCAGTATTTGAAAGGGTGCGCATCACCCGTGGACAAATGGAAAATCATCTTTGTGTTGTCGTAAAAAACGAAATTTGAGAATGTCGGCTTTCACTGATGATTGACCAGAAATATTCTGTCTATCGCCGATGTCTTTGTCAAGCGAATGTTAATATTCAACGGGTTATGTCATCATTTACCTGATTTCGAACTTCCACAGTAACATATATTATTGTTCATGGGAACTATAAATCGCAATGGTTTTCCCACACTTTAAAGGCATTCACCACATTCAAACTTTATTTCTAGATTTTTTAAAAAGTTTTCAGTTATAATTGCACTAATTTCTTGCATGCGTAGAATGTTTAGCTAACCATCTTCTTAACGCAGGCAATGAAAGAAGTTCAACGTTTCAAGATAGATTTCCCAATTCCTTATTCATGCACAAACACATTTGGTCTTCAATTAAACCATTAAGAAAAAGAGAAAATGAAACAGCAACCAAGGCAACTTCCCAGAAACTCATCAACATGGGGGGAAAATCACGCAATTGTAATCAAGTGACTGAAACGCAAAGCTTATGTCAACTGGGAGTCCCTGTAATGGTTCAGGGTTTTCTATTGAAGTGGGGGATGATTCGAATATTTCACTTCCATTCTAAATGAGTGCACGGAAAGGGGTCAAGTGAAACCGGAAAGTATGTCACTTCAAACGTGGGCCACAGATACGATGTCGCCATAGCTGCTGCTGAAGACACCAATTTCCAAGTGAATTTTTCTTCCTTTTTTCAACGTCAAGGCTAGGACAGGCAAATGCGTACGTTGAAGGTCGCTGAGAACAGGCATGGAATTTGACTACGTCGCATTTAATAATAATAGGGTCGATGTTAGAGAGAATGAATCTTCGTTTTGAAAAAAAAATCTTATTTTTCGAGCGATTGCGAGAACGATTGTTCTGTTGTGTCATAGGATGTATGTAGACGAGAGGATATTTATTTTTGTTGAGGCAAATTTGATTTTCGTACTGTCTGGTTTGAATGTGCAAGCGGATGTGTACGTGTGTATCATTAAAAATACCCCCCTCAGCCGAAAAAAAAAGAAAGAAAAATGCATTTCAAAAAAATTTTCTGCTTTTGCAAAAAGGAATTCTACAGGTTCGAAAGATAATGCATGTTCGTTTTTTTTTTCTTTTTTGCTGTTGTGGTAACGATGCGGTTGGTGAAACTCTTGACTTTTGTGTGGGGGGGGGGAGGTGGGTTCACGAGGTAAAAGGGAGGGAGAGAAAATTGCATCGGGCAAATTGGGCCAGGGAAATTTCCAGGAAATCTTAATTCTTTTGAAGGGTTTTTTTTGGAGGGATGCAACACAGCATTTGGAAGCTGGAAGAGACGCCATGGCTTTTTTTGAAAGGGGGAGGGGGGCATCCCTACCTCATGAACGCATATTTTTGAAAGGAGCAACATTGCAAGTGGAACTGTACCATAATCATTGCTGTTTTTCTTGATTTAAGTACCTAGCAAAATATTCACGCAGTGTTTATTTTTCTGGAAGAGGTCTGCTCTGATTACAGGTGCAGCATTCGGGTTGCAGACAAGAGATCTTGCCCTAGGAGAAAGGACTGAGGCATGCCCTTGAACTTTTTAAAGGATGCTGAGTCTTGATTAAACAAACTTAAGCAACAGGTTCAGAAGAATAGCACAGTGGGCTTTTGTAGTTCAATCGACTCGTTTCTTCAACACAAAAAATGCGTAAAGGGGATATCACCTTTGCTTGTTATCGTTACACATAGAAAAAGGGTGTCCGTTGCTCTAAGGGTTATGGCGTATTTTCTCACCTCAAATGCTACGGTGTACTCCTTCAGAACAAACCCTATCAGCCCCCAAAATCAATTTAACAATCCCTCTCTAATTTACCATCCCCATCCTAAAAATTTCAATGGCACAAGTAACAATTGGAGGAAAGTAGTTTTTTCTCAGTCTCTAACATATCCATTGGTAAAGGGATTCCTTTTGACCCTGAAACACAGGTCCGCAATATCTTTGCATAGTTTCTGTGTTATAACGTTGATTTTGTCCTTTAATATTATATCAGACTTCACAGTAAATTATCAGCAACAATTGTAATCTTTCGACAACATAATTAAATTTCAACATATGTGATTTTATTTAAATGAATGTCTCGCCAGATTTCATGTCGGCGTACAATCTTGGCTGACTGTTTACGCAAAGAAACAGGTTACTAGTGATATCTTTTTCTTTCTTCCTCCCACACATACACGCTTGGACGAGAGAAAGATATCTCTGCTTTACCGTGAACATATGTCACAGATTTCCGGAATGTCAAGAAGATTTTTCTTCGAAGAAATAGGAGAAAAAACCGTGACTTCGACGATTTCCAAAGGATTTTTCTTGCTGTACGGTAGGTATCAAATCTAAGGTGCAGACGACACGCAAAGCAATTTTGTACTGATACGATTATTTGTTTTTTCTTTCTTGGCAAGATACACGCCGTCTTGATTTAGAAAAGCACTTGTGTGATGAATCAAAATTAATTATAGTTGTTGATAATGAGAGACGTGAAAAAAGTTTAGATTGAGTGTTATTTATTAAGATGCTGTAGGGTTAGTAGGTTTATGTAATAGAAAAAAAATCTAAGCACTGTTTTCAAGTATTAAATTTTCAAATTCTCTCAGCTGTAGATGAATCCTTGAAAATACAATAAACTGTCGATTATTCGTAAAATATGGTGGCACGTTAACCGCAGATAAGCAAATACCGCTGTTAATCTGAAAAATAGGCAAACAACAATACTTGTGTACACATCAACTAAAAAAAATCAATACTGCTCCGTGCGTACTTTAACCCATTAATGCCTAGCGTCACCTTTTTAGGGACGGTCCAAAAAAGGTCTGAATTTCCCAAAATGAACATTTCAACCAAATAATAGTGTTTCAATTAGTACCTTGGCATTGTTTCAATTCGTTATTAACAGATTGCAGCACATAACCATTGTAAAGTGTGTTCTGTAGCAGTTTTAATATGATCTTTATCCAAAATGACATCGTTCACAATCTCAAGAAAAAAAGCTAAGTTTTCAAAGTTATTCCCAGCTTTCCAGTTTATGTTAATTGCTGATTTTATTTCTTTTTATAAAATGTCTACTTAAATATTATATCGTAGGCAGAAAAAAAATTTTAGTAACCCTCTGGGGTCTATCGTAACTTTTAAGTGACGATTTTTCTTTCCTTAATAAAAAAAATATTTTTTACATAATATTTTTTTTTATTATTTTTAATGTCCATTAAACACTGTTTGTAACCAGTATACAAAATATTTTTGGAAAAAAAAAAAAGTCAGGCATTAATGGGTTAAAGTTATAGCTAAAGTCATTATTCTGTTAGTGATTGTTCTTTTCTTTCATTTTAAAACGCGCTTTTTTTTTAAATTTGTTTTTGAAGTTTTTTCAACAGTATCTTGTCACAAAGCGACATTTCTCCTCAAAATGTTTAATAAGTCCTTCGAAATGAGTAAGAGCTGTGTCATATCCGAATTTAAAATGGATGTAAGCTGGGCTAAGTAGAAATGGGTGAATTTTTCTCTGTTCCGTAAACGATCTTCGCAAAAAAGGAAAAGAAAGAAAGAAAACAGAAGTGTGAAAGGTCCGCGGAAAATCGGGAGTTTACTGTGATGTTACAGTAAATTCCCGATTATCGGAGGTCGGATTACACTTAAGTTTAAGCGGTTTTTTCACTTAAGTTTTCTTTTTTTACGGCGATGATTTACTGAACACACACACAAAAGAACGTTATTGGTTCTTTTTGAGCTTTTCAAAATATTTCTTACATTCAATGTTGTCATAGTTTGCAACAATTTAAATGTATGTGCTGTGTTATTGACTATTTTTCAGCTAATGCATATATTAATATCGTTTTTACCTATTATTCGATTATCCGCGGTTACGTGCCACCCTATTCCGCGGATATTCAGGAGTTTACTGTATTTTCAAAGACACTGGAATTTAATAAAAGTTACCTTGCTTTGCCTATGTAGAGCTCGTTCTAATAGACATATATCATTGAAAGTTACTGTCTGTCCATGAAAACCGCGCCTAGCAGTCGAGAACTGTTCCACTTTAAAAAGGGTAGATGGGTTGTGGGTGATAATTTTCAGAAGTTTTTAATTTGAAACTTGCATTTGCTATATCCATTTGATATACAACTAAACTATGTGTTTGAAATTAGCATCGTTCAACGCTGTTTGATACTGCTCAGCATGTTTTTTTTTTCTTTCCCTTATTGTTATCTTACCTAACACCCCTATTTTGGTAAGATCAGAGAAGACTTGCCGCATGCGTAAATGCTCGGAAAGTTTTACCAAAGAAGATCAGATAGCAGTTCATATATACTTGTTGGTAGACCACGGGGAAAAGAAACTTTCAATAAGACCCATTAATTCAAGTTTTTACCACCAGGAGAGAAAGGGTTGCACAAAGAAAAATGAGAACCTAGGAATTAAAAACTTTATCTTGTCACAGAAGTTTTCAACGTGCTTTTCATTTGCTTTAATGAGAGACGCCCTGACAAGAAATTAAGAATTAGATGGTACATTCTGAAAGCGCTTGTGGTACTCAGTTATCCTAATTTTTGTCACTCAGTACAAACTGTTTGAGCTACTGATAAGCAATAACTTATAATAAGTTACTGTACTCGGTTACTTTAAAATAGGCGTATCAAGTTCAGAAATTTTGTTCAGAAATTTCTCCATGGAAACCGCACGAAAGAAAACAGCTTCACTCTTTTTTTTATACACTGCTGTTGAGGCATATCATTTATTTTACTGTCTAAAATTTTTTCGTGCGACCTCCGCCGCATAAGCGCACGCGCCAAGTCTCTTCGGGCTTTCTCGAAATAGGGGGGGAAAAGCAACGAGGAAGTAGTAAGCGAACAAGAGCTGAAGGCATCGGGAAGTGCGCATCCTAAACCTATCTCTCATTTTTCAGATGGAAGCGTCCGTGGCTGCCAGACGCACAAAACGCAAACAGACAGTATGCTCATCGAATTAGGTTTACGCTTTTATTTATGTCCTCATGTCTCAGTTATTTCTCAGCGTTTTCTAACAAATCTAATAAAGCAAAACTTTCAACGAAAAAGTTGTGCTTTATTAATGTTGATTTTTCAATAGAATAATAGTTTACGTACAAAGCAATGTTAACCGGTTGCAGTTAACCATTGTTGCAAAAGCTAAGTGGGGAAAAAGTCCATAGCGCTGTAGCTATGACAACCATCAGGGGAAAAGTGCGGATAGTTAAGAAATTTTACTTTGAACCGCCAGCTCTCGTTACACAGGGTATAGCTATCTGACATACTGCAACTCAGAAGGTAAAAGCAAATTTTAAACAGGTATGAGATATTTCAGATGAATGAAAAGCAAAAATATTTTAATGAAAAACTTTCAATCACGTTAAACGTAATTCTCAACAACGTTTCGATTGCTTAAACAGACAAGAAGAGCAAAAATCACAAATAAACAGCTTCTCGTTCAACACGACAACTGAAAAGATAGCATTATCATCACGCACAGGGAGCGATTAAGATGTTGAGTATCGATAATCGCAATATGATCTGATGCGGTAAGGCTTAATCGCTCTGAGAATCGTCGAGAGACAAAGCTGAACTGATCTTGACAAATCATGGCAGGCGCCTTTTTTCGGAGTCGAGCGATCTTTTAGGTTATATCTAGATAACCTTAAGGTATCATTTTCCCAAAGAAGGAATAATTTGGCAAAGGACGGTTTACAGAATCATTGGTATTGTATCTCTGCGAGTGTTTCAACCCGAGAACATCAGAGCAGCCGGGGTGGATACATGAGCGGCCCGAAGGGAGGTCACTAGGACCTCCCAAAAGTTTTCCCCATTCGACAAATTCGGACTGACGATTCGGCAAATTCAGGAATAGTATTGTAACATTTTTGGTTTTTTATTTTTTGTGTGTGTAGCTGCAATCTTCCTGTTTTTGTTTCCTTTGAAAATAAGATCAGATTAATAAAACTCAATTCGGTTGTTGCAAAAATCTGTTAAATGACCAACACGCTTTAATTTGTAATATATGCAATATTTTATGATTTGTCATTAAATACGTTATAATCCGTATGTATGTAAAAACAATAATTTATAAGTTATCCAATCAATCGTTTTGACTGTTCAAAATAAATTCCCGTTGCTGTCCATCAAAGTTCAAATGTTTGTCAATCATCGGAAGAAAAATTTGTGAATGCTGGATTTTTTTTAGTGATACCTATTGTCTTTTCTTACTAAGTATAATGGTTATAAGGTCTGTGTGTATGCTCGTACTTTATGATTCGGCAGATTTCGGAATTTAATTCTGCAATTTCAGAAATTTCCCCCTCCTAAATATGTAAGCTCGGGGCGCCCCTGTGCGGATACAGGATTTGTGCTGTGGCGGGGACAATTTCAGCGTCAGCTCGTTGGGCATGGCAAAGACTTAAAACTACTGATTTAGACATTCTTCCTTGAAATTTTTTTTTCAAGTTCTGATCATGAAATAAAAACAATGCAAAAATAAATAAATAAAATTTAATTTTAACATCTTAAATTTTCATTATGTTTTTCGTAATGACGAATTGCGACAGATGAGGTGCTTGTAGTGAAAGCTTTTATTTTTCGAAGACAGTTTGGAGCAATCTTACCAAAAATCCATTCAAATGTTCTTTTGAACATTCATTCGTGCAAATGAAATTCAAGTGCACGAATACAATAAATATGAGGAGAGAAATCCCATTTCAACGAACTCGAAGACCGGAAATTTTATTCGTTGTAACGGGAGTTTCGTTTCAATGAAATTCGACCAAAGAAATGGCTTTTGAAACGGAGATTTCGTTGTACGAGTATTCGCCTCTGTGAGATTACTGTGCAAACAGAACGGCGTGTTAAGTCCATATCAAACCGCGGAGCATTTTTAACAGTGAATCACTCGGAGGGAACAAGGAGCAAAAATGTTCTAAAATATCGCGCCAAAAAATGCCACCCGGCGTCAGAATAATAAATACACTCCCGGAGCAGCGAAAAATTAAGAACGCACGAGCGTGAACCATTCTAAAATAGACGGGGACTTGTCACTTCCGTTTAAAACAAATCGTTAAATGTTTCAGCTAGGCTTCCGGCGAGGGGTCCCTTCGGGCCCCGCTGCCCCTAATCAGGGCCCCCAGTTAACCCCGAATTGCAGAGCCCCTCCCTCGAGAAAGATGGAAGTAGAAAAAGAAAAGAAATAATAATAAAACAATCGCGAAAGGGAACTAGAAAAAGGAAGAAAATGTTCGAAGAAAGATATAAAAAAAAAAGGTTCGCATGGAGTCTCGTTGGGGGTTATTTAAAAACCAATCTGAGCGTTTGAGGGAGCGTTGAGGTTTAAATTGCGCAAAGCAAAGAAAGTGCTTAGAGTAAGAGCTAAGACTCCGGAGAATGAGAGGGCAATGGGGCTTTGAAGGGTGATAATACAATTATAGTTGGGATGTCAAAGCTTTACCTGTGGATGATACTAGAAGTTAACTGGCATCAACCCACGCGCTATGCTCATAATATCGCGCAACAGTTTGTTGTATTACTTTGAGGCAGGCACAGATTTGTGTGTGTGTGGAGCAGTGGTCGGAAGTAGCGCGCTACAAGTAGCGAAACTACTGTAGTAGCTACACTTTTTAGTAGTTCGTAGTGTAGAGCACTACTTTTTAAAAAAAGTGGAGTAGTGAGTAGCGCGATACGAAAAAAAATTGTAGTTTGTAGCGATTTCTGGAAACTGCTTTTAAATTAAAAAAAAAATAAATAAATGAAAAAAATTTTTTAAAACAGAGAACAAAGGAAAAAAAACAAAGTTTAATCGACTTTGAATGGTGCAAATCTTGCACGAGTACAGCAGCGGACCGCAATGAGAAATGAGAAACATACAAAAAAAAAAAGGGCTGATCATTTTGACGAAACACATTCTATCTGATTGATGTCATTGGTTTATTTGGCATCATCTTACTACTATTATATATGCGAAAGTTTGTATGGATGGATGGATGGATGTATGGATGGATGTATGGATGGATGTATGTTTGTTCCTCTTTCACGCAAAAACTACTGAATGGATTTTGATGAAACTTTTACCATAATGTAGCATATACATCAGAATAACACATAGGCTATAATTTATAACGATATTCAAAAAAGTTCGATCGGTAGCGTCTTTTTCATTCCAATTTAAGGTACATATTTCTCATAAATCAAAAGGCATTGACCAAACTAACTCAGTATTTAGTGTATCATCTCAACTCCCTGTCGAAAGCTAAAATTGCGGGCATCATTTCTTCTTTCCGTATTTAATGTCCAAGGATTTTCTCAAGTCAAATCATGAAGGTTTTTTTTCCAGCTTCATGGGGAATATCCAGGCTTTTACCATGATTTGTATTTAAAACGTTTTGTAGTCTTAGTTGTGTAAGTAGAATATTTATCCTTAAGCAATGTGTTTTTTAATGTGCATTGCTGCGTGAAAATATTATTTTTTTAGAATAAATTGTATTCCTTTGTTAGTAAATTGTTGACTGTATCAATTATTTTCACAAGTTTCGTGAATTTGTCGGTCCTGCTTAATCGTCTAACGGATAAACGAATAAAATATCCTGGAACTAGATATTTCCCATGCCATAGACGCAATGCTAAAGATTCCGCTTAATCGAATTCTCCGCTTAATCAAATAATATTTCTTGGAACCGACAGTATTCGTTTGAGCGGGGCCGACAGTATGTGTTTTAGTGTTTTAGAGTATTGGTAATGTAATCGCTTGAAGAGATTGGCAACTAATAAATGGATTAGGTTCAGTATTTTCCACTTTAATGGAACTTTAAATACAATTTTACAGTATTTTTAAAAATTTGTTGGCGTTGATTGGGCGGTACTTACAATTGGTCACTTAGAATACAATCGAACAGGTATCTTGCCGAATTTGTTGCAAAAATATTATAATAACTAAGATTATGGGTAATGTTTTCCACTGACGCCAGTTCTGGCGCCAAAGACTATGTAATAATACTTTACTTCTTACGATATAACTAAAATAAAACGATTGTTGTCTGATATTTGTAGACTGCGCCAAAATCTTAATCATCGAAATAATACTCCCACAGTTGAAGAAAAGTTTTTTTTTTTTTTTTTTTTTTTTTTTTTTTTTTTTTTTTTTTTTTTTGGCCGATTCCGTACGTTGTCATTAAAAAACTTTTGAAACTTACGTCAAAGCAGAGAGTAATCCGCATACGAAATTAATCAGACCCCAAAACTAAAATTACCATTAATTTGTGTTTTTCGCACAAATAATTGTCAAATGCTCCCTACTAATTTCGAAATCACTTAGGACAAAAACTTTTAGCGTCATTTCATGGTCAGCAATATTTTCTTAGCATTAAATGACAATTTTTCTTTGACAAAAATTACTGGCTTAATAATACCTAAGCATATTTGCATAAAGTAGGGAGGGGAGAAAAATTATCCCAGGTATCCCAAAACAGTTACCGCAAATTTAGCGACATTTTAAATCTTCAAAGCGGTACGTTTTGAGTTCTTTTAGTTTGGGGAAAAAAAGCGATTATAAATTGTTTCTCAATATTTTTACTGGCCCAGGCAACGCCGGGTATTTTTGCTAGTAATTTTTATATTCCTTCAAATAATTTTCATGTTCCGAAATATTCCCTGGCAAAAAATTAAAAAAAAAAAAAATGAAGGTTAAATTCTTTCAACTTTTGAATCCTTTCTTGTGGCGAATATTCGTAAAAATTGTAAAAAAAAAATTAAAAAAGACAAACTTTAGCAAAAAAAAGGTACAAAAACGAAAAGTAACAAATAAATTCTAAGACAGTTCCCAGTTCTATTCCATATTCAGATGAGTTAATTTATTAATGTAAAGCACTTTTCGAATTTTTCCCGTCAATTATCAAACGGTGTATGCTTTTTATTTATTTATTTTTCAAAAAGTAGCGAAGTAGCGACTACAATTCAAAAGTAGTTTGTAGTCGTTACATTAAAAAAAAAAGGTAGTGGTAGTTGCAGTTAACTACACTTAAACAAAGTAGCTGTAGTTGTAGTTCGCTACAAAAGAAATGTAGTTTTTCCAACCACTGGTGTGTGTGTGTGGGGGGGGGGGGGGGGTAGGGTTAGGATTACTGTTCACGTTCATCAGATATTCAAAAATTACTATAAATACGGTTAGTTATTAATTTTTTACCATGGTTCCACCATATTAAGTTGGGGAGGGGGCATCTATTATTAAAACTCTCTCCCCTTCCCATATCATACTCTTTTCCTCTTTGTTTCTTTTTGAAAATAAATTTTTATTGAACCTGTTTCACTATTTAAAGAGAGGGGGACTGGTATAAAACATTAAAATGTTTTTG
The DNA here is from genome assembly GCA_038373865.1 of Uloborus plumipes. Classification (NCBI taxonomy): domain Eukaryota; kingdom Metazoa; phylum Arthropoda; class Arachnida; order Araneae; family Uloboridae; genus Uloborus; species Uloborus plumipes. The sequence goes on from JAXGGA010000110.1 coordinate 273,120, forward strand.
AAACAAACTGGAGTATTTATATAAACAAGGCAGTTAAATCCCGTTGCAGCGAGCTTCAATCAAGGGACAACAAATAAAATGGGAATTTCGTTGTAATTTACGACAATTAAAACGGGACTGAACACTAATTCCGTTGAAAAAGTACATTTCGTTGTATTGGTGTTTCTCGTAATGAAATTTTAATTATAATAATACCTCCCCCCCCTCCATCCACTCAATAAATAAAAAAAAATGAATTATGTGTCAAATAATCATATTTCAACCTGAAAACATGATAAAGAATTTTGCGTATAAAATTTTAAAAAGTAAAATTGCACTTTCATACTCCTTGCATAACGAAAATAGACATAAATAAGCAAGATCGTTGGCTAAAATAAAAAGAGAAATAATTTTATTCAGTGGACAAAATTATGATTAAAAATATTTTAGCAACAAGTGAAGAAAAAATATTCTTTTTTTTTTTTTCACGCCTTTCCATTGATGCTAATATTTTTTCTTTCTTAAAAAAATTACTTTGTTACATTTTCTTATTTTGGAAACCTTCTTAGTATAAACAAACCCACAAGAATTTGATCCATCCAACCATATTTAGCTGTTCAAAGCGAGATAATTCCATAATCACATCGAATGTTTAAAAAAAAAACTCGAACACCAACCAAACCTACAGGCATTTAGCAAGCCACTTCGAAAAACGTGGTAGGGATAATGCACAATCAAAAATTCCCTTTGGAAAAAATCCCCGTTTCCCCTAAAAATTTTCCTCAATGGGCTTTGCTGCAGGGACCGTCCATAAATGACGGCGGATGAATGAAAGGGATTGAGGCGAGCGAAATCGCATCGGATGGAAAGAGTGAAAGTTTCGTGACTTTAATGATGTAATGGTGCGCGGAAAAGATGTATGAGCGAGCGGGGCATTGCGTCATGAAAATAGTTTGCTTTAGGTGAGCTTTCGGAGAGACTGGGTAGTAGGAAGGATGGAGATTTATGGTTGGTGGAAATAATACCGGAGTTGATGCTGATGGTTATATCTTGCAAGAAATTAAAGTGGTTGCGTTTCTGGAGAAGGGGATTTTGAAAGTTTTTTTCCTTTGCATCAAATTTTTATTGCAGATATATGGCATTGAAAATGGGCGGCCAATTCAGAGATATTTTTATTGCAAACGCATTTCACACATTGAAGATCGGAAATATTGTTAAAAGATTTGGTCAAGCTTTGCATGTTAAATACAGTAGTACATCTGAATAAGTGACACTTTTTTTTTTGGTCCCAGTTAGTTTGAATTCGGACATCATTTTATTAACCTTTGATTAAGGTTCAGCGGCAGAAAATTTTCAAAAATGTAATGCATAAATGCTTAAAAAATATTGAATTTATTCAAAATCAATGTTCTTCTTGTCTGAAACTTAACCGGTAAATGTCTTGACTTGAATGTTCAAAGAAACAAAATTGAATTTGATATTCTTGCTGCAATTTACAGTCATATTTTTTCTTCTCAGCAAAATGGGTTCAGCTGGGAAGAATAGTGCACCTCCTATTACAAATCTTTGAAACATTTTCAACATTTAATTTTGAATGTTAATAGTTTGCGTTTCTTATGATAGTATACTAAGTGCACGGAAAGTATATTTTCAGAAAGCTCCGAAAACGGGATACCTCTATTTAAGGATCAAAAATTCCTTTCCCTTTACTATCCCTTTTGGAGAGGTTCTGTCGTACTATTAATATTCTGTACTTTTTCTTAACTAATTTATTGTCGTGGAAAATAGAAGGGGAAAACAAATTTTTAAATATTACATTTAAATATTTTCGCTTGCTTTTTTTTTTATACAAAACTCCAGGATTCTAAACGTCAAAAATCAAAATTGTTGCATATCTTCTTTTCCTGCCATGTTCCATTTCATCCATAGAATTTTTTTTAGATAGAACTGATCATGAAGTTAAAAATGCAAGACAACGTGTCTACATGTACAAATAAAAGGTTTAAAAAGAGTTAGTTAAGAACTGATCATTATCTTCACTTTTTTTTCGTAATTTCACTTCTCAGCACTTACAAAATTAGTTCCATCCAAGGACTATTTTCATATTAGTTTTATGGGGGAGGGAAGGCCTGGCGACCAAACTGACCTTGGCTCTAGTTATGAGAAGCCACAGCCTTCAAAGGATTTTAGGACTCGATAAAAATTAAAATTTCAAGATAAAAGAGCATCCGTGGGAATAAGACTTCGAGTAAGCACGAATTCACTACTGAAAGGTAAAAGATTCAAAAAACGTCTAGCGGTTAGCTTTTCCTGTAATTTAAAGATGACTATTTGTATTTTTGGATTATAATTAAATAAGAAAGGGTTTTTATTGCTCGTAAATAACTAAAGAAAGAAAAAAGTAGGTCAAAGGAAAAATTACAAAGCTTGCTTTTTGAAAAAGTATGTGAATCGAGTCTCGATCGATTTAATCAAACATTTTTCACAGCAGAAACCATTTCTCAAAATTCAGCCTAAGTGCTGTCTTAATAATTCCATGGCCATAGAGCTGCAAGGGGCTCCGGATTATACATACGAAAAAAAAAAAACGTATAATAATTTGGGGTTTTGAGTCCAGAGCTCATGAGGTCCTTTTTGCCGCCCGTGCCCACTTTGCACACCCAAACCACAAATTCAGCTTTTTACAAACGCTGAAAAGAGAGGCAAATCTTATCAAATGATAATACTACTTGAGTGCAGAAAAGTAAACCTCGGATATTTTGCTCAGAGTGCTTTCGCTTCCGGTCCGCCAGATCACCTAGTTAATTCACTTCCGGTTGACAACTTGCCTTTTACGCGGAGTGAAGAAATAAATAAGCAGGGGGACGCAGAAAAGAGATATTGTGTAAAAGAGAAAAGAGAGAGAGAGAGATCACGGTAGAAAAAAAAACGAAATAAAAAGGGGGAAAAGAAAACTAAGCTCATTGGTTTTTGTTCTACCCTACTCCACGCAGTCAAGAAATAAACAGAAAGATCTGAGCGGAAAAGAAATGCGCTCCATCACTAGCGCGCCACGGGGTTGCCAAGTCGGAAAAACGGAAGATGTCGCCAAGGGTTGGTTTATCGCCAAAGGGGTTAAGAATGGGTTGTTCGCGGAGAAAGCGGGCAAGAGTGATTTCGTCTTGTTCGTATCGATCAAGCACCGTGACAGGTTCCTAAAATTTGGTCGCGTGAGAGGCATTGAACGCGTGGGATGGGTTGGTTTTGTTTCGTTACGGCAATTGGGACATGATAGGATGCCCGCTGCGAGAATTGCTATGGGGTATCCAAACCCACAGGAGGGAGGGGAGAGGGAGCTCTCTCGTCGAAGGAACTCAGATTTTAAGCTATATTACTAATCGTGGGAAAAAAAAAATCATGTAATCTGTACAGTAAATTTGCAATGACAGAACAGAACTGCTATCATTTTTTAACTACCAATGTAAAGATATGCTTAGGATTTTTTCCTGCCACTCAGTTGAAGCTATTCCTGACTGATGAGGCCAAACAAGGGAGAAACTGCAGTCGCTGGAATGTGTAACTGAGCGGCTCGGCATTTACTTTTAATGCGGCCTTAGCCCTGACAGCGGGAAGAAATCAGTAACATTATACAAATGTATCTATCGACCAAATATGTAATTTTCGTTACTCAATTCTGAATAAATGCAATGTTGGTTCGGTATGACATTAGCAACGCGTCTATTTTCAAGTCTGTTTACAGTTTGAGTTTAGCCTAAAGAGTTTCATTGGACTATTCTGCCCCTGTTTATTTTCGTACATAGCACCCTGCCTTCTTGCAGGACTTACGAGTGTCTTCCCCGCTTTACACCACTGAATAAGAGAAAACCAAGAAACTCCTATAAGACTGTTAGAGAAGTGTTTGCGACAACGCATTACAACAACCAACTCACTCCTACTTTTAATGAAGCAGCAACTACAATCCTGAATAGGAACTTTCGGATTTCTGACCAAATGTGTCACCGCTGGACCACGAATCTGAAATGTGCATGTAATTCATGCTGAAATCATAGTACGTCTCTACAGCCAGCAAAGAAACAAATGTAATTATTCCTATTGCACTTAAACTTGGTAGTAAGTTTAGTAAAGGCATTTTCTTACATTTGCCAGTGCGTCTTAAAAGAACGTTTCAGAAGAAAAAACATGAAAGAGAACAAATATATTTCACAAAAGCACGTAAAGAAAATATGGAATAAAGCGATGAAGTCACATTTAAAGTACACGGGATAAAATACAATAAAATAAAGTTTATGAGAGCAATTTATGGCACTTGAAACTTTTCCAGTAAAACTAAATAAAAAAAAAGAGAAACAATAAAACCGTTATTTATCACAATACCATTCGCTCAAACATTTGATTTGACTACACAAATGAAGGACTAAAGCAAGAGTACCTCTCCGATACCTTTACTTTGAAACGTTTTGGAAAAACATGACAAAGGTTTTAGAAAAGAGGAGCAGTTCAAATCACCATAAAAAAATTCTGCAGAAAAAAAAAATAAATTTTCACTTGAAAAGTAAGACTACACAATTAAATTCACCATAATCAAAGTTCAGAAGCGGCGCCAAAAGAGAGCGATAAAAAGGCATAACGCAACCACCCAAAGTATATGTTTCCTCAGAAGAGAAAGGAACGATTGAATGAAAAAGAAAAAATATCTGGGAAAAAGGGAGGGTAGAGGAGAGGAAAAAAAGCGTGCCCAAGAAAATAAGAATAAAGACGAAGGTGTAGGAAGAGCTATGGCCGAACTCCTCACTCTGGCAGGAGCATCAGTCTCTTCCAAACTCCACATGATGATAATGCGCGCGCTGCGGAAACCACGCCCTCTCCGCGCCTCATTGGTTGTTTTTACCGCAAATGCTTTAGCAATTGTCAGAACAACGCCATCTGACGAGTGCACGATTTTATTTGTTTTCCTTTATTAAATTGATAGAGTTAAGTAGAGGAATAAAAAGGCTTATGCTACACACTTACGTGTTAAAAGAATTAAGAGGAGAAAAGTTTTCATAGTGTTATTAATGACTCAGGTTAGAGAATGAGCTACAAAAAGTAAACTTTCGTCAGCATTTTCTTTATTTTCCGGGTATATATCTAATGTTTCTTTCTTTTGCTTTTGGTTTTGTTCATGAATCAAGCACCGTTTCTAGATTTTATGAATAGAGAAGTTAAGAAATAAGTACATTAATTTAAAAAAATATATTAAGTTGCGATAAATGTCACAAATTCCGTTTTTATTCGTGTGAAACACAAACTGAATGGATGACAAACCAGAACTATTAAAAATTTTAATTGCATTTTGTTCGTAATTCTTCGAAATGTAAAACAACTTTCTCTGCACTCATGTGTCTGTATCACAAGTTAGTCATTCAGGATAATAATTCAGAAATTCTATTTTGCCTCTCCGAACACCCCTTCTATGAAGATTCAAAATGATGCCATATTTTACGGCAGAATACTTTTTCCTAAACTTAATAAACATCAACACAAAACTTACTTTCTATTCTTCCTATTTTCCTTTCTGACGGTATGTATTTGCAATAAGAGGGTTGATAAAAGCAGATAATTTCATATCTTAGCCCTTATTGTTTCTGTCTATCAACTCATGGGCTTAATATATTTAAGGTAAAGATCAAGATAAGCACTCATCGTCAGCCACGGGGCGACGAATTAAAAAAAAAAAAAAAGTTAGGGCCCTGCTCCACATCAGCGTAAAACGCGACCGAAACCGAAGACAGAAAACGAAAATCCGGGTACTTTCCATAGAAACACTATGTAATCCATTTTACGTTTCTGCTTTATTTTCCTGCTTTACGTCAATGTGGAGCAGGGCACTAACGTCTAAAAAGATACTTCCTTCGTCACTGTATTATCAATTAAAATTAAGTCAGTAATTAATTATAGCAATCTTTATTTAAATAAATAATTTTTATGCTTTAGTAGCAATTAATAAGCTAATTTGGAGTTTTACTACTTTTTTTTTTGGAGGGGGGGGGGTTGTTCCTCGCAGTAGCTATTATTACATTTTTTTTAACTGTTCACAATGGAACGAAAACTTTTTCAAATAAAAAAGTCAAATACGGGAATGATGCATCTTCTCTGAGATCTTTCGGTGGGGCAAAAAAGTTCGTTCGAATCGCACTATTCGCTCCTAAGTTATGGGGGGGGGGGGGGCGACCGACAGACAAGCAGACACATTTTCTCCCATCTCAAAACTCTATTTTCCAATGCTTAATTTTTCGATATCCCATTATTTCATTTGTTTTAGAACCCCTTTCTTTCTCACAATACTTTTTTCCCGTGGTTTCTTTTAATCATGTTATGGTCACTGCGAGAAAAAAAAAAAAGATTTTAAAATTTAGCACGTAATACAAGAAAAATAAGCTTTAAAATATTACGGCACAAAAATAAAAAATGCACCCAGGGCAATACCGGCTGATACGTTTACTCATATACGTGTATCTAAAGTAATACTTCCGAAAGTTCCATTTTATGACACTTATTAAATGTGTTAAATACATAGCTGGGCACTTACAAATATTTTTGCTAGTGGCATTTAAAATTCGACGGAAGACGCTGTATTGTTAGACTACAGTAAAAATAAATCCTACAGATAAGACACTTAATTTGTACACTTAATCAGAATAATCATTTAATTTTTTAAAGGAAATTGGAAAAATAAATAAGAAAATTAACAATTAAACTGCAAAAATACTTTTTCAGAAAAAAAGTGCATAATAAACTTTTTTTGGAATAATTTTGAAATATTTCGGAGGGAGTGTGAACCCTAAAAACCCACCCCTTAAACACGGCCCTGCACTGATGTGCTCGTACATACTGCGGCCCTCCCACGACGGCCCTCGCTCCGAGAACAAGTGTTCCAAATGTTTCTTCACGGAGAAGTGCGTTCGCACTGATCGGCGATCCAAGCGAACAACGCAGGCTATACGCATCACTTTTTTCTCTTTCAACAGGAAAAGCGAACGCAATCAGTCACGACAGAGCAAACACACGATGACAGTTCAACACCCCGTCTATGAAGCTATGCGAAATCTCGCAACACTATTTATAAGTCGGCCGCTTCTCTCTCGGAGGAGAGAGAATTATAACAGAGAGCAATTCTTGAGGATTTTCACCCGCGCTCGTTGCCACTTAACGCTCGGAAAACAGGCTCCGAGGAAGAAGAGCGCGAAGAAAAAAAAATTAATAGGCATTCTTTGCGAATTCCGGAAGGGGCAGAAGAAATCGTTCGAGACACCGATTCTCTGTACCTGAAACAATGTTTTTCTCTTCAAGTGAACAGATATTTTCATAATCAGGGTTGTACCGACCAGGGGTGCCCACAGGGGGGGATTATAGCGCAAGTTGCGCCATCAAAATTTTTAGGGGGGATTTTTTTAAACTAATTTATTTTTTTATTCATTTAAATTATTTTTTTATGTATTTTTTTAATTTAAATTATTTACTGATTTTTTTAAGTAAAAATTATTCATTATTTTTTTTAATGTAAATTCTTCCTTATATTTCTTTATTATTACTTATGCGTTTATTTATTTTGTGTGTGTGTGTGTGTGCTTGGAATGTCTGGAAAAAGAGAAAAAAAAATGGTTCTATTCTGCGCATAATTAGTACTTCAAAAAAACTATAATATACAGGGTGTCCACTCCTATCGTGGACCAATAGCTAATTTCTAAACCGTTAGAGATAAGCATATAGTTCATTTAGGAAAAAATCTCCAAATTACGAAAGGAATTTTGGGTCTATTCAATGTTTTTCAAAAAATCAAATTTTGAAAGAGTTACGAAATTTAAATTTTTATACAGCCCCCCAGTCCTATCAATCATATTTAGTAAAACATTCTTGACACTGTAACGTTTAAAACTAAAAAAAAATCACTCTTCTACGACAAAAATTGACCGAGTTATGACGTTTTGAAAAATCAAGATTTTGAAGGATTTCGCATACGGTCCCTTAAGCGATCTCTCGATGACGTCATGAAATAATGCAAAATCTTGATTTTTCAAAACGGCATAACTCGGTCAATTTTTATCGTAGAAGAGTGATTTTTTTTTAGTTTTTATCGTTACAGTGTCAAGAATGTTTTACTAAATATGATTGATAGGACTGGGGGGCTGTATAAAAATTTAAATTTCGTAACTCTTTCAAAATTTGATTTTTTGAAAAACATTGAATGGACCCAAAATTCCTTTCGTAATTTGGAGATTTTTTCCTAAATGAACTATATGCTTATCTCTAACGGTTTAGAAATTAGCTATTGGTCCACGATAGGAGTGGACACCCTGTATATAAAAAACAATAGTTATAATTAAAAAAATAATAATAATAAATAAAAAATAATAATATTTGAAAAAATAAATAAAATAAAAAAGAGGTAAAAATGAAAAGCACAAAAGGGTTGTGAAATTTTTTTCTTGGGGAAAATGGGCACTAGGGTGTCCCGAGAAAATCGAATTTCTACGAAGCACTTAGCCTTAGTGCGGAAAATTTGTGACTCCTCAACACTAATTACAGGGCAAAATTTCTTGCTTCTGAGTTAATGCCTTCTGCTCTGGCAAAAGGCTTGAAGTTTAGAGGTTTCTGGAAAAAAATCGAAAACATAGTAAATTTACAAAATATTTTAAAATCCAAATAATGTTAAGCCTTAGTGCTGAAAATTTGTGACTTCCTAACACTAATCACTGAAAAAATTTCGGGACTCTGAGTTAATACCTTCTGCTCTGGCAAGAGGCTTGAATTTTAGAAATTTTTAGAAAAAAATCAAAAAAAGAGAAAATTTACAAAATATTTCAAATTTCACCGAATGTTAAGAATTAGTGCAAAAAATTTGTGACTTCCTATCACAAACTAATACGGAAAATTTTAAGTCTGTGAGCTAATTACTTATGCTCTGAAAATAGGCCTGAAATTAGAGCATTTTGTAAAAAAATTCTTAAATGCGAGTTACACATAACAAAGCTGCTACATACCTAATACGCTCCAATATTTCGAATTTTTATCGCCTGAATAACAACATCAGACTACCTCTTGAACTGAAATGGGCTCCTTTTCTTTGTTTATACGGTTAAGTCTATAAGGAAGCCACGTGTGTTAAATATTGGTTCGAAGTCGTATGGAGTGTTTTTCGTATTACTGCAATATGTCTAAATCGAAACGCTAAACTTTTTTCCCCTAAGAGATATTTCTAAATGGACAATTTTTGGGTATGCTAAAGACTTTGACTGCACGCTTCTAATCTATGAAGATGTTATAAAATGTTGTATGTACGAGAGACGAATATTTTCTTCAGAGATGACTAGTAATAAGGAGCCTAGCTTCTCGATTATTGCTGATCGTGTAGCAAGAAAGATGGTAAACTTGTGTAAGGACTCGTGCATTGCGGTAATTTCAGAACAGTGTGTTATTGCAATGATACTTACTTATCACAAAATATATGTGGCCATGAAGGCTGTTCTTAAAAGAGTCAAACACAACGAGAAAGCAAGCGATCTACTTATAAAATTTAAGGAGGTAGCAGTGAAACTCTTTGATATAGCTGCTTGTAAGTGCCATGATTTGTATTCATGTGCATGTCCTAAAGAGAAAAGAGTTTCGTTAAAAGAAAGGCCATTTCTCTCTGATTAAAGGACTACTAGATTAATGTCCATCGGGGTAGTGGATATTGAAGAAATAAAGAAACTTCCAAAGAGACCCAAGAAAAAGCCGCAGGACTTTATTCGCTACTCTTTTGGGACATCTACTTCAACTTCAGTTTAATCGGAGAATCAAACAAAGTCATGCATCAAGATACTTGCCAAAAATATATCTTAACGTAATCGATCTCATCATTGCTCGGAAGGCATTCTTTGCTCGTCCAGAAAACATTCAGTTAAGTACGATAACGTATGAAAATGTGACTATTAGAGAGCTCGGTATTTATAGAATCTTAAAGGCTAGAGAATGTGGATCTGTTCTTGAGACTGTGTGTGCATATTTATTCCACATCCCGAAGCTTAGCTTTGAAGCTGCAGATTATGTTACTTTGATAGACTGGAACAATTGCAAAATAACGCCTCCACCAGTTCTCCGCAATGTTCCTTCAGATGATCTTCGAAATATGTTGCTTGTTAGAGTTTCATGCGAAAAATGGAAGTTTATTCAATTCCCTTGCCCCACACAGGCCGTTGAACGCATCTTGAAGTTAGTTTCGAAGGCATCAAATTAAGTCCGTGGCCCAGAGAATAGAGACGAGTTTATTTTGGCTGTTTTAAAATCACCCAGCAATATGCCTGCATTTCAGCATAAAAGTGATTACAAATTACAGCTATCTCTCTAACTGTAAATTCTAAAGCGTGAACTGTACATTATGAAGTTTTTAAAATGCAGAATGGATGAGATTTAAACCCACTTTGCAATTTTTTCTTTAATGCGTAGAAATCTATATGAAAAACGCAGTTATAATTTTTTGAACATTTGTCTTGAGACTTTCTAATTGCATAAATACTTTAATTTCTAATCGACCTTATTTCTACATGAAATTAGATTATAAATAAAGGCCTCTCTTTTGTGCTCTTTTATTAAAATCTTTAGGGCTCTTTTACCTAAAATTCAAGTCTTTTGCCATAGCGGAAGACATTTTCTCAGTCACGAAATTTTGCTCTGATATTAATCTTTTGGGTTCTTTTAACTGAAATTCAAGTCCTTTGCCATAGCGGAAAACATTATCTTAGAGTTCCGGAATTTTGCTCTGATATTAGCGTAAAGAAGACACAAATTTTTTGCACTAATTCTTAACATTCGGTGAAATTTAAAATATTTTGTAATTTCTCTTTTTTTTTTTTTCTTAAAATCTCTAAAATTCAAGCCTCATGCCAGAGCAGAAGGTATTAACTCAGAGTCACGAAAACTTTCTCAGTGATTAGTGTTTGAAAGTCACAAATTTTCAGCACTAAGGCTTAACATTCTGTGGATTTTAAAACATTTCGTAAATTTTCTCTTTTTTCGATTTTTTTCCAAAAATCTCTAAATTTCAAGCCTCTTGCCAGAGCAAAAGGCATTAACTCAGAGTCAAGAAATTTTGCCCAGTAATTAGTGCTATGGAATCACAAATTTTCCGCACTAAGGCTAAGTGCTTTGTAGAAATTCGATTTTTTCGGGACACCCTAATGGGCACCCCGGGTACCGACAAAATATTTGTGCACCGATTCTCTGTACCTGAAACGACGTTCTTCTCTTCAAGTGAACAGATATTTTCATAATCAGGGTAGTACCGACAAATTATTTGTGCACCGATTCTCTGTTCCCGAAACGACGTTATTCTCTTCAAGTGAACAGATATTTTCATACTCAAGGTTGTACTAATAAATTATTTGAGCACCTATTCTCTGTACCTGAAACGACGTTCTTTTCTTCAAGTGAACAGATATTTTCATAATCAAGGTAGTACTGATGAATTATTTGATCACCGATTCTCTGTACCTGAAACGACGTTCTCCTCTTCAAGTGAACTGATATTTTCATAATCAGGGTTGTACCGATAAATTATTTGAGCACCGATGACGTTCTTTCTTTGGAATAGAAATTTTTCATGCACAAGAGAGAAAGAACACAATACAATTTGAACAGCAATTTTAATTATTCTTGATTAGGTTTACTTTCTTTCCAGTAAGCAAAGTTAATCAGACAACGCAAAAGTTTTCAGTACGACGAAAATGCAAAGAGCGATAATATCTAAAATTAATGCAAAGAGCGATAATATCTAAAATTAAGCTGGGAAGACATGTTTCTTATTGAATGATAGTGATGACGAAGATAATTTTGATAATAATGATAATAAAATGATAATAATGTGATGATAATATTAGTAGTAAGAAAAAATAATAATATAATAAGGATAATACTATTAATAATGATATAATAATACTATTAGCAGGGATGAAAACAGCTCAAAACGAAAAAAGAGGAAAAATTGCACAGCTTAAGATTCGGATAAATTTTTTTTCGAATGCTATAATGAATTGCATTCATGCGAGATTTTCTCTTAATTCACGAAGTGATATCTTGAGCAAAATCAGCAGATTGAAGGCATTTTTAACTATTTTTAAAACGTCTTAATTGCACATTCCCTATTTCTTTTAAGTTTTCCACAACATTGCAGAAACCAAGAAAAAAAAAAAAGGGGGGGGGGTGTAATTTTAGATGAATTAGATATGTGTTCTTCAAGAAATATATTCTCTAACTAATATTGTACGGGCTTCAGTTATTTTGATAAATCACAAAGATCAAAATAATTTTATGATTTTTTTAATTAAGGTCTCTCATATTTTAGCTGAATTTTCTTAATTTCTACTCCCTACAAAGCAAACTTTAGTTTTTGGCAGCATGCCAAAATGGAAAGCATAGTTTGCCCATAATTGTATATTGTTCTTGATGTTTCAATCCTGCTGCATCCGAAAATTATTTCCATTATTACGGAAATTGGAAGTAATTTCAACCTCCACTACTTTAAATGAACTTATTTTCAGCTTTATTTTAATGATAAGTATTTTTTTTTTCCAAATTTTTTGATGCAACATTAAGTTTCAGATCGCGGAAGGAAAGAAAAAATACAAAAGGCGGAAAATCGTGTATCCGCGAAAGATTTTCATCCCTGTATAAGGAGGATAATATTATAAATAGTATAATAATAATAATAGAAGAAGATAATATTATAAATAGTTTTATAATAATAATAATATAACGATGATGATGATGATAAAAATGAACAATAAATTGTTCGACTTCCGACGCACATGATCAATCGCCATAACCACGAAAAATAGCATTTAAATGAAAATTTTTAATGAAAAAGGAAACCATTACGATTGAAACAAATTAAAAAAATATGTTACTGAAGAAAAAATAATTATTTCCTAATATTAAATTCTGACGACAAAGTGAAAAATCGTAATAAGCAAGGTTAACTGCTACATAGTAAGTTTTTTCTTTACTTTTTTCTGTTAAGAAATAACTACCTGTATGAACATGGTAATCAATAAACTCGGCAAGTAGTTTTTTCCCAAAAAAGTTTCTTGTTTTGGCTTAAAAACAAACTAAACGTCGCCAATCGGGAGAAGAAAAGAAGACATTTTTTCCGCTAAGCATTCCAATTTCAAACGTATAGATTAGGGTCAAAGTTAACATTTTTGGAAAGACTAAATGTTTCAATTTCTAAAAATGTCGCAGTAAATGCAGTTAAATAATTCAAATTCTAACAACAAGTAGTATTTCGAAAGTCTTCACTGTTTTCTTCCAGTTCAATTTTCTTATAGCTTTATGTTTCACTTACCATATAAACTTTTTACTTTTTCAAACAGCATTTCGCAAACCTTTCTAACTACATCAGAAAAGGACTGAATAAATGAATAAATAAAGTAAAAAATAAAACATTTACAAAGCAATAAGTGGTTAACCTCTAAGTCATAAAGCGAAGAAATTGAGAAAAAAAAAATCAATATCTAACACATTACCAACACAAATAAAAAGAAACAGAAGACTTTTTTTCGATTTTCTATGTACTCAAATGTGCGGCAGAAAACTAAGTAGTCAGCTGTTGTAAACACGTCAGACGATAATTATAGAACTCCTTTCAATCTTCCAAGAAAAATTCCGGAAGGGGTGAAACAAATTGCTCGGTCGCTTCTTCCGCGATGTAGTCCTGTCGTTCAGGTTAATAACCTGTGAAACATTCGTTATTGTTTCTGAAACTTCAATATAAAAGGCACAGCTTGCTAAGTGCAGCCAATAGAAATTGAAAAAATGCTAGATACTGTGTCAAATCTTCTAATTTAAATCATGGGGAGCACGGCGTGTACTTACTAAAGGCATTGGAGAAAAAATAAGTAAAAGAAGGATGAATTTTCATAAGCTACAAACACAAATATTGTTCTATGGTAGCGAAGATTATTTTTCTTAGTTTTTCAGTAGAAACTCTCTAATCTGAACATCAATAATCAGTAGTGGTATAATCCACTAATCCGAACGCCATCGAGATTAAATACATGTGCTGCGAAAAAAAAAAAAGAGTACTAGTCAGTTTAGTGTTTTATACTGTTTATATTGTGTGTGTGCGACTAGTTAAAATAAAAATAAAAAATAAATAATAATTATAAACACTTTACACCTCTTAAGTCTTTTTCCCTTTTCTACAAAACGTTTACAACCTTATTGCAATATTTTGCGGATTATCGAAAATAATTTTTGCAAATTAAAATGATCCAGTTGCTACTATGAACACATTTCAGATTTTTTTAAAAACATCTATTCTATCAGGGTAAAATCAGGGGTGCCCACGGGGGGGGGGGGATTTTTGGGGAGGATTTTTAAAACTAATTTAATACTTATTTAATTCATTAATTTATTTTTTTAATTTAAATTATTTGCTAATTTTTTTCAAATAAAAATTATTCATTTTTTTTAAAATCAAATTATTTTTTTTATTTCGTTGTTATATATTTTTTATTTATTTCCTTTGTGTATTTTTTATTTATTTATTTCCTTTCCGTTGTGCCTGGAAAAGAACAAAAGCGATTCTATTTCTCGCATAATTAGCACTTTTAAAAAATTATTAAAAAAATTAATTTAATAAAAAAGAGGGGTAAAAATAAAAAATAACAAGCACAAGAGGGTTGTGGCAAATTTGGGGGGGGGGGGAATTTGCGCCATTGAGCTTGGGGGGGGGGGATGGGCATCCCTGTGTAAAATAAAGAGAAGCATCTGCAGAAATGAATTTCTGAAATATACGAAGAAATGCGTTTTAGATTTAATTTTTTTAAAGAAATGTTTAAATTTTACGTTTTTTTTCATGCTTTATATGCAGCGGCAACTAAATAAGCAAGCTTTTATAATACAGCTTAAGTATAATTAATGAAAAAAATGCAAATAAATAAATAAATATAAACAAACAAAAAATAAATGCAAGTACTGTCTGTTTGCGTTTTGTGCGGCTGGCAGCTACGGACGCTTCCATCTGAAAAAGGGGAGTTAGGTTTTGGATGCGCACTACCCGATGCCTACAGCTTTTGTTCGCTTACTACTTCCTCGTTGCTTTTGCCCCCTATTTCGAGAAAGTCCGAAGAGACTTGGCGCGTGCGCAGATGCGGCGTAGGTCGTACGAAAAAATTTTAGACAGTACTACATTTAGCCTTTCCACCGCAGTTTTAATGTAAAAATCCAAGCCTACTAATATGTAATGCCATTAATTTCTCACCCCCCCCCCCGCCCCATTTACCCAAATGACGGGCCAGCCAGTGTAGCATTCATTTATAGTTAATACACTGCTCGACATTGAAAATGCAACACCAAGAAGGAGTGGTCAGAAATTCATGCTAATTTTACCGTAGAAAATTCACCGTTTTCACTGAGTTATGCAAATGATATGAAATGCGCAGCTCTCCGACGCACGTGAAGTAAGATATAAGAGAATGAAGTTGAAAAGTGGGCTATGTTCATGTTGGATTTTCTGCCACACTAATTATCGGAGAAATTTGGTTTTTGTCTCGAAGGATACGTGTGATAGGAGGAAATGCCACGCCGTCCTCAACGAAGACACTTCCAGCATATAGACGACTTTACAAGGGGTATGGTGATCGGACTGAGAAGGGGAGGTTGGTCCATACGTCAAATTGCAGCTGATACCACATGGATGCAAGCACTGTGCATCGGCTGTGTCGGAGATGGTTGGAAAGAGGAAATGTAGCCACATTGAGGGGTGCAGGTGCAGCCAGAGTGACGTCAGACCGCTTGGATCGACGGATTCACCGACAAGCTGTGGCAGACCCGCAAGTCACTTGTACGTCGATTCTGAAGCACGTGCAAGGTACCCTGGATGTTCCTGTGTCGACCAGAACCATTTCCCGTCGACTGGTTGCACGTGGCCTGCAATCACGGCGCCCGCTAAGAGGACTGCCATTGACCTCACAGCACAGACTCCAACGTTTGGAATGGTGCCGGACCAGAGCGACGTGGATGGCAGAATGGCAAACCGTAGTGTTCTCAGATGAATCCCGCTTCTGTTTGTCCAACGATAGTCATCGCATACGTGTGTGGCGTCGACGTGGAGAAAGATCGAATCCGGCAGTAACTGTGGAACGCCCCACAGCGCGACAACGTGGCATAATGGTTTGGGGCGCTATTGCATACAATTCCGTATCACCTCTAGTTCGTATTCGGGGCACTATGACGGCCCAACGATATGTAGATAATGTACTGCTGCCGGTGACAATCCCCTACCTTCAGGGTCTGCCAAATGCAATTTTTCAACAGGATAACGCCCGACCTCACAGTGCTCGAATCAGCCAACATGCTCTACGAGGTGTACAGATGCTTTCCTGGCCACCATACTCTCCTGACTTGTCACCAATCGAACATGTGTGGGACGTGATTGGACGCCGTTTGCAGAACCTGTCACTGCCTCGTTCAGAGGACGAACTGTGGCAAATGGTTGAAAGCGAATGGAGTGCCATCCCTCAGGACACCATCCGCAGGCTTATTGACTCCATGCCTAGACGTGTTTCTTCGTGTATCGCTGTCCGCGGTGGTCCTACTTCTTACTGAGCCGACGCCGTCCTCGCTCTAAATTTTGCTTATTTATTTTGAAATAAATATCACTTATTGTTCCATGCTGTCTCTTACTTCTTACCAAATTTCATCAATTTCTGACCACTCCTTGTTGGTGTTGCATTTTCAAAGTCGAGCAGTGTGCATGTATTAGACATGCTTTGATTTTAAATGTTTTACTACAACTTGTCAAGTACACGTGGAGCAAGGTGAAATAGTTAATTTTGTTTTCTTATTTTTATTCATTTTTAAACAGCTTATGGAAATTAATTAATTCGTTCATTTACATTGCTTTTATTTATTTATTTGTTCATTCATTCATTTACTTTTCATATATATTTATGTATTTATTTTTTTCTCTTACTGCTTGATTAATTATTCATTTATTTACTCAATTATTTGATTTTTTTTTTTATCTAATAGAAAATATTTTATTCGAAAACAAATTTCATTGTTCACTTTGTCTCATAAAAAAGAGAGTGAGAGACAATTCCCACTTTTTTTTTTTTTTTTTTCAAAGAGACAAATTGACTTCTAAAAATTAAAAATTGTGTTTCACACTGAAAAATAAATGTTGTTTTTATAGTATAATACAACTAATTTTATAGTAATAACAACCTCATTGCAATACTTGCTAAAAATTGCTAATTTTACAGTAATAAACTGTAATTTTACAGTAATAACCTGTAAAATTGCTAATTTTATAATTTATTACCGTGCATTTTACAGTTTTAAATTGGAACCTCTGCTGGCAGTATTATACTGTAAAAACAACAGTTCATTTTATGCAGTGCAGGCGAGTTTTATTATTACAAAGTACATTGTTGTTTCTTCAAGTACTATATTTCTTAAAACAAGTTTCCAAGTGGTTCATTTTGAAAAGGTAGTTTACCTTAACTATTGCAAATTGTCCCACATCCTTTTATATACGTGTGCGTAATATATGGATTCACTACCACTACCCAGAAATTGAAAGATTAAATTCTGTCAAAAACACAAAGCAGTAGCATAAACGCGTTCCTTCAAAACGGGATAATCCCCAGACTAAACAATGCACATCAATGAGAAAGTGAAATGCTTTAAACAACTGCTCTTTAATTTTGCCATAACTGAGAACGCAATTACGACGCAGAAAGGGAGATTGTTTAGGGACAACGCTCATCTTATTGTTAACCAAAAAGTAGGAACCGCAGCACATTTCCCCCTCTCGAATTGCCTGAACCTACGAAGAGAGGAAAATATCGTCACCTTTTCCGTTCCCTTTTAGCTTTAGAACAAAGAGAATACTTAAAGCCTTTTCTGGAACACTTTGGAGGCTACGAATGGGAGATTCGACGAGGCATTAGTTATTTCTAAAGGTTTCGACTGACATCATAGGAACAGGAAACGTTTAAGGCTCATGCTTTTTTCAAGTATTTTGTAACTGATCTGAGATATTTTAGGACTGCAAGGTTAATAACCTTGGAAACGAAAGGAAAAAAAAAAAAAAAACTCTATTAATTCCGCGTGTGGTATAAATTTTGTGTATCGTTGTGGTAAAGCGTTTTCTGTTAACGGAAAGCGGAAAAGAACACAAGTCAAAGATTTAAAATTTAAGATTTAAAATGACTGACACATTAATAGTATAGTAGTATACTAAACTCAGTGGCAAAACAGCCATGGGTGCCAAGGCCTACTGTGCATACCTCAGTTTTCGTGACCGAGGGCTCTGATGTGCAAAGGCAGATGTTCCGGTTACGTGGTCCGACGAACGGAATCTTCAGTGTTTAGTTCCCAAGCCAGTGATCCCAATGGCTTCAGAGTGTTTGGGAGCACGTTTTGGAGCAGAAAAATTGCCCTTTTGGAGCAGTCAAACGTACTTTTGGAGCAGTTCCATAAATATCAATTAAAAATCGAATTCAAAGCGAGTACAATATAAATCAATAACTGTACAAAGTATTAGCAATTTTTAACTAATGCTGGGAAGAATTTCACTGGAAATTGCTTCAAATTTTTACTTGAATATACATGTAATTATACAAAGTATTCAAAACTCATTCTCTTGAAATTCAATTCGAAGCACAAACTTTTTTCTAGCTTTACAAACTTTTTAACATCATAAATGTTGAGGTCAAAAAAAGAACTTATTTAGAGTTAAAATATGCAGTTAATTAAAAAAAAGCTAAAAGTTTTGTGTTAACCATCCTTTTTCTAAGTTCATACCATTTTTTATAAATATGTCACTCAAAAATAAATAAATAAATAAAACTAAAACTACACAAGAGTTTCATTAAAGAGATGTTAAGAATGACAACTCCATCAAAAATATCTTTCAGCTGAAGAAATTGAAACAAATAGCTAGTTTTCAAACTGTACCGAGGTTTCCACAGACCTAAGTTTAAAAAAAAATAAAACTTTCAGTTTGGATGAAAAATAATACAAAAAAATATGAGTTAAAGCTTTGCAGACCACTGAGAAATTATCTGCAGGCTAAAGTTTCAATTGCTGTAAAGGATGCAAAAAGATTGCATGCACACATCCTGACGCTATTTTCCGACGATTTCAAGAATTTAAAACATCGAGGCTAAAATAGAAACAAAAATATCGACATTTAAAGCAAATATTTTAGTAATTAATCCGTATCAAAAAGGCAATGTTTGCAACGAAAGCGTTTTGGCGCAACTCGGGCGCAAAATAAGCAAAAAAATACGTGTTGGAGCACTTTGGAGCAGGTGGTATTCGGCAGCGCACATCGGCGCAATTGGAGCAGCTTTGGGATCACTGCAAGCACACTTGGTACTCATTTTATTGACCCACTAAAGGAATGTAAAGTTGAGTGGATCGTGCCGAAGCCGAGAATCGAATCCGGGTCTGGAGGCGCAAAGCGCTACCACTAAACCACTGAGGCTTCCTGGTACCGTAGTACTGTCTAGTTTTTTATCGTAAAACCTTCCTCGCTTTTGCGCATGCCTGAGGTCTCTTTGGATTTCCTCAAAATAGGGGAGAAATGCGAAGTAACTTTCAACAGGAAGTAAGAAGCGAAAGCACCGGCAGGTGCGTCTCCTTATCCTATCACCCCTTTTTCAAATGGAAGCGATCGTGACAGCCAGGCGCGCAAAACGCGGGCAGACAGTACTGGTTCTACAACTGTCATTGGTTTCATAGGTAACTCTACTTTGATCCCTCAAATTCTCATTTGAAATAAAAACTTTACCATCGAATTCTAAGTGTGACAACAGTATGGTCATAGATCAACATCCTCGTGATGGTTTGAGCACAGAGGATTTGCTGCGACTTAATTTTGTACTGAAGGTTATAAGCGCGAATGAACTCGTGGATCTGATATGAGTCAGATCAGAAAGATAAATATGAAGAATAAGAATGATATTTTTTTTTTCAAAAAAAAAAAAAAAAAAAAATCAGAAAAGTATGAAGTTCAAAAAACTGTGGAAAAAAAATCTTTATAGTCAGATTTTTTTTTTTTTTTTTTTGCAAACAGGAACCTTTGGGAAGCAAGTATCATTCCTAGGAATACAGACATGCAGAATGTTACGATTTTCCGGGAACCATGAGGAGAAAGAAGCCCTAGTTTCAGCTCTGTAATTGGATCAAACGTTCACTACCCCTTCCCCCCCCCCCCCCTTGTGAAGTGAAGACACTCGTCTCGGGCAATTGCCCAATCATTTTACACAAACGTTGAATTAAATGTTTCAGCCACAGCTCCACACATCGCCTGCAGTGCAGGCTTAAAACTACTATGAATGTGTAGTGTAAGCAGTTTATTTCACTGAATATGCTTAACCCTTCAGAAAGAAGTGGGAGCTGCTTCCCGCCTAATTGAAGTCATTATAGTAAACTGCTTTACCACTTCTAATGAGCTGATATCTTTCTAAAAATGGGGAAAGCATACGTACTACTTTATACGGCAATGTTTGGTGGTGTAAAAGCTAACCACTTCCCCACAAAACAAGAAGTTCGAAACGCAGAAATAATTTTTCTAGCTGGAAATTTTTTTTTTCCTAAAACAAAATTGCATTCAAAAGAAATTTGAAACTAGCATTTGTCGATAAACAATGGATTTAAAAAAGTTTAATTTGCACGAGAGCTTAGATCTCGCACTTCACTTGGCTTTCTGTTTTTTTTTTTTTTTTTCACAAATTGGAACGAAGATTATATTATTTATGCATGAATATTTGATATACTATACATGAAAATAAGTTCTGGCAGAATATAGGATATCTGCAAGGAGCTTTTGTTTTCGATACTGGCATGAACATAAATTAAACTAGTAATGTACGCTAAATGTTTAAGTGCTCAGCAACCCCCCCCCCCTTTTTTTTTATTTGGAGGCTTACCTTCCAGGATAGCCATTTGGGTTGTATGTAACGCTGTGTATTTCATAAGCCCATAACTCGCAAATGGCAAAGACATAAAATGTAATTGAACTAAAACTTTCCTCTCTCTCTCTCTCAAAAAAAAAAAAAAAAAAAAAAGAGGGAAGGGAACAGAAGTTGAGATGCTTTCCAAAAACACGAGTTCAACTGTAAAAGCGACTCAAGAAGCGATAAGAAATCTTCCCATTGTGATTACTGCAAATAACATGAAATCGCTGGCGTTCAAGCAAGTCATTAAGTCCCTGTTTTAAGATTATACAGTTTTAAATTTCGAGTTACTGAAATTAGTAAATGCAACTTTCTAGAGCTCCAACTCACATAGTTCGTTTAATTATGCAAATTTTAAACAGCGTAATCATCATTAAAAACAAATTGAAAGTTCGACATCGAAAAAACTCACGATCTATTGCTCTAGTTACCAAATTATTCAATAGATGGCGCCACATAACTATGTAGTGCCATCTATTGAGGAACTGGATTACTAGAGCGGTAATTCCAATTGACAGTAGTACTTCTTTAAATGTCTTCCACGACTTCGTTACTTTTGCCTTCACGTCGAATTTCACAATTAACATATATTTCTGAAAGGCTCGTAAACTCTTAGTACAGTTACATTATTAAAAGTTTTAATGCTCTTATGTGCCCATTGAAAACGCGTTTATTGGCAAATGTAGTTCATTTCGCCATTCTCAATCCGATATTACGTATTGCCCCACTATTTCAAAAAAACAAAAGAGTGGGAAAAACTTGATTTATAAGAATTTGTATAAACTTTGGGTTTGACAACGCTGAGCAAATTTTACGCTTAGCAATTTTAAATTAAAATGGTGGTGCATAAAGCCGTAAGTTATTTCTGAAAATTTAATAAATGTATTTCCACATTCATATGGACAGGAGTGCCAGATGTATTTAATTCTTAAATTTCATTACGATCAAATCTCGCTCCAGGTAACTAAATGTGAATTAAAACGAAATCAAAAATAATAAATTCGAAAAAGAAGGAATGCCAAAGATACAAAAATCTCAATTTTCCACCTTCTTAACCCCTCTCATCCTTTCCTGCCTCCTTTTACAATCACCTGCGAGGAGAAGAGAGGACATAAAAAATAATCACAAAACATAAGCAAATAATAAATAAAACGGAAAAGCAAAAACAGCAGAGGAAAAAGAGAGTGTATAATATTTTTGTGCATTAGATAAAGTTGAAGGCGTTTGCAGAAAGAACTAGGAAGAACCAATCGATAAGCTGCATCGTCATCAAGTAGAGAGAGAGAGAGGGACAGGGTGAATAATTCATAGTGGTGGCTGTGCTGCAGAAAGAACCCACCATATCCTAGGGAAATGTACATAGACTCGCAATAGGCTAGAGGGACACACGAGCGCCTAATAGCTTTATTTGCAGGTCGCGTAACGGTAGCGGCAGATGAGCAACAGAGGGCAGCACACGTCTTTTGCGATTTTATTGCTCAACTTCGGCGGATTTGCAATCTGTTTTCGCGTGCCGAAAGGGAACCGGAATTAACAGGGAGGAGTGAAAATGCAGTCTGTTGCTTTCTGGCTGAAATGTTCTGTCAACTTAGGATAATTTTTCTTTGCCTCAAAAAGAGAAAAATCACAGGTGCGACGAAAATCTTTTAATAAGGAGCTTGCTTTTTGGTGGATAAAAACGAAACTAATAAATAATCGACTTAATTTTTCCATGTCAGGGAAAAGGGTATGAGTCCGAAATTTAAATTTGCACTACTTTGAGTTCAACATCCCTCCCTTAATCTTTCGTGTTCTTTTTTAAAAAATATTCCCAAAGAAATAGCAGCATGCAATGGGAAAAATAAATGCTGTTTGGATTCATTTTTTAATTGCATCTTTATCTCCCTTTTTCTCCACTGTTTCTGAGTTAAAACATGCACGTTGACGTAAAGGTGTGAAAATCTGGTTGTAACGCATTTTTCCCTGATACTGACAAGTTTAAAGATGGAGACGGGGGAAGAGGTTTCAATATGGTCTTTTTCGGTCTGTAAAATTACAAAATATGTTTACTTACAAAACTTTCAAAAGAATGTGAAAAAAAAAATGAATATTGAGTTAAATTGACGACTATATTAATTCTTACGTGCTAATTAGTTCTAAAATTGAAGATAATTTTTTAGTAAGTATTACATAAAACGAACAACACAAACAATAAACAGAAGCAGAATTATTCGGATGAACCTGGAATTACTTTAGAGAAAAATGCAGTCGCTGCAATGATGAGAACTGAAACTCAATATTTTATAGTTATTTAAATTGCACTGAGAAAAGGTTTATTCTTTGCAGACTAAAAAAAAAAAAAATAAATACGAGTCAATTCTTGATTTCACATCTAAGGAATGTTTAAAAAATAATTAATATTTTTTTCTATCTTAAGAACAGAAATTGATTTCACTTGACTTTCTATTTCAAATTAGTGAAGTGATATATATCTTGTGCCAAGCAAAATTTTCGTATTCAAAAGCAAGTGATTTGTTGAATAAGAATTCTCAAAAAGCTTTTTCTCCAGCCCAGTAGAATTTTATTTAGTTTCTTTTTTTTCAACTAAAATACAAAACTGTCACATGCAGGACAAAATGTTCAATTTTCTGCAGAATGACCGACTACAGTCGAACCTCGGTAATTCGAACAAGCTTAAAACGAATCACTGCTAAATGAACTAACTAATTTGCTGATTCTTGTCCTTCTGTTTGTTGCTTAGTGTCGTTTGGATAAGACTAACTAAAATTAAAACGAATTGGTTTTAAAGGTCCTTTGGAGATCGATTTAACGAGGTTCGACTGCATTTGTTTCCTTTTGTAACTAATATTGTATGAAGATATTAGGAAGAAAGCAAATCATATATCTGAATAGAAAAACAGAACTGCAACAATAGATCCGGGGAATTTTTTGCTCTTCTTTTTTGCTGATAAGTCTAAAACTGATGTCTAAATGTGTATCCTGCTCCTGATAGGTCTCCTTATTTTGAAAAATAGCAATTACAAAGTATACTGGAACAAAAATTTTAGCTTAACAATTCATACGAGTGAAGGTTTCCCTAAGGGAACAATTTGGTAATTTTTAACCCAAAATAATTTATATTTAAAAAAATTAGAATTTTTTTGTCTAATTGTCTCACACGTGACAATAGACTCACCCTAAAAGCAAAAAAAAAAAAAAACTGTTTCATCTACCTTTTTGATACTTACTCGTTTATCTAATTCTAGATAAAGGAGTTAGTATCAACAGGCATGGTTTTCCCTTTGATTCAACACAATGGAAAAGAAATGTGGAGTGAACTTTTTCGGTGTGAAATAAGATGTATGAGCTCTGACACCATTTCGCGCGTAAATGAAGAGTAATGGCGAGTAAAAGCATTGTTCCGATTCCAGTATCAGGCAAAGTTACTCTGGTAACCGGCCAGATTCCATAGATTTTTATCAAATGATTTTTGGTGGCAGTAATTTGCACTTTCTCCAATGGTTGGCGAGTTTGTTGAACGAAATCTGAGCAATTGGCAATCAAAATCCGAAAAAAAAAGCATTTTTTTTTTTTTTTTTTTTTTAATCGATTAAGATGTTGGCGGAATGATTTCGAAGTATGATTAATTGGAAGGTTGTGCTCCTTGAATGTTTCTAGATTGCGATTGTCGTTAGACGAACGAGAAAAATTTCAGCTAATTCCCTAAAATAAATAAAATTTATTTTAAGGTTTAAATAAAAGATAGGAGGTATTAATGTAGTTTAATGTAACTCTTACATGAAATTAACAGTTAAGATATTTAGTGTTTTTCACTCCAGACAAATGCCAAAGGAACGAGAATAACATTATTTTAAATTATTGAACAACATCAAAATAATAATGATAAAATACTAATCATGTACATTAGTAACACAATATAGTTAAGTAGTATAAAGAAGTGCAAATGTATCAAACAAGTAGATGGTAAAAAATACTTTTAAAACTTGCATCGAGAAATGTTGCAAAAACAGGCTTGTTTTCAAAGTTTGTAAGTTGTCAAAAGTCATTCATCCACAATTATATGCTAGCCTAAGTTCAGCTTTCAAATTAATTTCTTTACTTTGTCAACAATTAACTGTTAATCAACCAACGACAAATAATAAAAGTATTGCAAAAGAGTATATTCTTTCCTGGGAGGGGGGGGGGATATTTTTTCAGTGAGAAATGTTTTCTACAAAAACAAGTATGGAAAATTTGTATGGATTTTCGAACAACTACTTTACGAACGTAAAAACACGAGGGGGGGGGGGTGTTTTCTTTTCTTTTCTTTTTTTTGAATTTGTTGGTGGGGGACAAGTGTCTGTTTCAGAACACGTCTAATCTTCTTTACCTTTTTAGTTTCCCTTGAGTCGATGATAAAACAGACTCCCATAACCAAAGAACAAAACATAGCTAATCATCAAGAAAATGATCGCCAAAGGTAGACAACGCCAACGCACTTTTAATCGGAGCTCATTTGGCGAATAAATGCAAACGAGAGAGAGGGATAATGATTAATTACGCCAAACGAGCGTGGGCGGGGTCGAGGAAACCTGGCTGGAAACACGTGTGATCTACCCCCAGTTCCTCACTGACTCTTTTAATACGACGATAAACTTCTAGATAACCATAAGCGAGAAACAAAACGTCGTACGGGCAAACATCACATGAGATTCAATTGGCCAAAGAGCCCCAAGCGAAAGAAGAAATTCTCCGCAAAGAGAAAAAAATCGCAGAATAGGAAAGAGAGGTTTTATAGAGATCGGATGCGGTTGCCATGGGAACCGCTGTCCATCCGAGCGAGGGAAGCTCAAGATAAGGAGCACAGCATCCTTTACTATCTTTATTTATTTTTCTTTTCATCATTTTTATTCTTCTTCGTTCCTTTCTGCGACTGACTTTTCCACTTACATTTTACGCTACCTTATTTTACCTACTTTTGGCAGATAAGGTTTACGCAGTAGCTAAAAGAGATTTTTTTCCCCTCTCTTTGTTAAATACAGAGAAATATTACGTACAGTTGTATGACGTTCTGAGATGCTCACTCCAAGTAAATAGTCATAAGATTTTGTTTTTCACTTGATTTGTAAATAAATACAAATAATTTAAGTTTTGGATTTACTAATTAACTTTGCTTCGCTTAGCGACAAACTTATCTACTTGCATTTTACGCCACCTTATTTTATCTACTTTAGGTAGATAAGGCTTTTATACAGTAGCTGAAAGTTTTTTTTCTCCTTGGTAAATTCAGGGAAACATATGTACAGTTGTTTGATGTTCCGACATGCTCACACTAAGTAAATAATTATAAGACATTTTGACTTTATTTTTAAACAAATACAGCTGATTTAAATTTTGGACATTAGCCAATTAACTACGCTTCACTATAAGACTGACTTTTCCACTTACATTTACGTTTCCTTATTTTCCTATTTTTAAGAGCTAATGCTTATGCGGCAGCTTAAACAGATTATTTTTGTTGTTGTTGTTGTTTCGTAAATTGATAATTTTACGAACCACCTCAAATTGTGACATTTTGTGTAGAAGCGCCTTATAAAAAGCAATTTTTTCTCCTTGGTTTGATGCATTACCAATAGAAAACAGAAAGCCTTTGAAGAAACGAAAATAAATTAAATTGTCTAATAGAAAAGTCAAATCAATACATTTCTCGTTGAAAGCGTAAAAAGTTATGGACTTTAGGGTTGTACTTTCTCTGCAACACGGGTCTTACAACAGCAAAACCACCTTCCTAAAGGCAAAGCTTTGGTGCGAATTTCGTTATTAGGGGCTACGATCAAATCTGTGAGAGGAACTGATTTGCGGAGCAAGGACAGGAAGTCACATTGAACGTTCGTGATAATAATAAACTTGAATTACTTCTTTATCTTACAACAATATGTACATATAAGCAGCTTTTAAGACAAGAGGTAAGGCAAAAACTATATGCAAAAATGCCGACTTCCCAGCTATGACATCTAACAGACAGTGTGATACAAACACTTTAGCTGCCAGTTTGTAGGTAATACCAGCTTCAATGAGAGAATATCGGCCTCCAGCTCGGGTATTGACTACTCCAGACTGATGAGCCCACAAGGACAAAACTGCAGTCTCTGGATAACATAACTAAGCAGTCAGTATTTTGCAAATATGCACTACAATTTTTTCTAGTATATTATAAGTACGTTAAATCATTATTTTCTAACCAACTCATTACCTGTATTTGGTGAGCTAAAAATGATTAGCTAAAAGTCGGGAAAAAAATCATTTTCGCAACATTGAAGACATTCCACTGAAGAAATAAGCAACAAATTCCCTAACGGAAATTCCTTGGCGTTTTTTGTCGCAGATAAACTCTTTATGTCACGCATTGAATAAGACAATTAGATTTTAGTATCTGCTAGCATAATAGGGCAATCAATTATGACATAATCGATCATGATTCCGCTATCTGGAGCTTTTATCAGAACATACACATTTGATAGCGTAACAAAACGAAGCCCCATTCCACTAAGAAATATTCCAACGGCGAATATTTATAGCTCTTGATAAAGAATAAAAGTTGCACCATCGAGAAAGAAAATCTATCTATTCATCAGACTTGGAAGTACGCCTGGCAGCAAAACCATTCTTACAGGCGCCGAGAGAAAAATGCTATCAAAAGAAATTGAATTTTACGTGCATTTGCATCGGCGTATGCTTCAAATTCTTTCTTATAATTTTAGAAGATATGGAAATTCTGGCGAAAATAAGAAAAAAAATAGAGAATTCGATTCTTTCAATCTGATCCAGATTTAGAACGTTTCGCGAAGTTTGCTGTGTAACAGACCACCTCAAGCCACATAATGTGCATGATGAAGATAAAGATCTTCGAATGTTTTGCAGTTCTTAAGATCTTTTTAAAATTTTTATAGTTACGTGTAGCTTAGACAGAGCCGTTTTGGGTACATAATCGCAAAATGTGTTCGGTTGAAGCATATTAACAGATAAATGTATTTTCGTATTGCTAACTATTTAAAAGCTTTTTAGTTTTTATTAATTGGCAATAAGCAACTTGCACCTTTTGTGATTAAATTTCTTTTTGTTTTTAACGGATATGTCATGTAATTAGAATAAAAATACTGAAATAGCTTGACTAAGTGAGTGAACATAGTATTGTCAACACATGTTGTAATACATGTTAGTCGCGCGTAAGTTTTTATTCTTTGTAGCTGATAATTTAATTTGAATACATGAAATTAACTCGCAAATGTTAAATACTACTTTCGGTGGTACTTTTTTGATTTGGACATACTTTAAACAGGTCCTAAGTTTTTATAAATAGCAAATGATGCATAAGCGGATAATATTATAATCTCACGCGTCACACACTTGCGCATGTCCAGAATTCGAGAAAATAAGTTTTTTTACGGCAATGCTATCTTCATTTTACCATCTGCGATATTAAAATTTGTCTTTTTTATTCTTTATTTTATTTTTTTTATTATTATGATTAGGGGGCGGGGAATGAATCGCTGAACGGCATCTTGTTTAAGATACAAGAGTCTTGTCAGAGAAAATTTGGGCAATTTTGAAGTTCCTTCCCAAATTCCAACCAGACTAAAGAAACCCTTCTCAAAATTCTGACTAACCAAGTAGGATGCATCACAAAATTTCCGATCGACAAAACCAGACTTTTCACACACTCATTAATTAATATGTAAGATAGACAATCTTAGGATTAAAAATACTTAACTGAAGATTTTTTGTCAATGAAATTTATCTTTAAATAAAAATGGAAACAACCACTTGATAATTTATCATATAACATTTTTCCTATTCAGAAAGTCTAAAGAAAAAGAAAATGAAACCAGCGTATAAATCAAAATTACTAATATTTTGTATTTGTTGCACATTTCTTTCTTCGTGCATATTTGAAGGGAAATTTTAACATTAAACTCAAGGTAGACCAAATTTGAATTTCAGACGATCCTCTTTTTTTCCGAACCCAAATGGAAGATTGAAACTGAATTTAAAGATACTAAACAAGCGGCAAAAATATGAGTATTGCCTTAACAAACTCTCAATAAAACACCCCGAACAAAATAGTTAACCCTTTTTTATTTACTGCGCCTGTCAACTTTCTATTTTATTGGCTGATTTTTTCTCCCGTATCTTTTTACTTTCCACATTCAACACATTCAAGGAGCGCGCTCCGATCATGTGATGTCATAAAGTGACGCAGCTGTAGTGGCACGTGTTGTGATGACGTCAGGCTGCCCACCAGCTGTCGAGGGGTTTTGTTCCCATAGACAACAATCATTCCTGTGTCTCCCAGGACAAGGAGGAAAAAAAAGGAAACAATCTAGTTTATGAATATAATTTGCAGATTGATATTTTATTGAGCGAGTTAACTCCTTTTTCACTTTTCAGTGCTCGATTGGTTTTTAGCTCTTGCTCTTTGAAAAAAAAAACACTGAAATATTTGTAAACTGTCATTTTATTGAACTGGATGTAAAAATTTTAAAATACATGTCTGGCATTTAGGAAGCAATGTACAAAAGGAAATGTTCGTAGAATCATATTTATTTCTTGTTTACCTACTCCTGCCTCTTTAAAAGAACCTGGTACTTCAAAAAGCAGAAAGCTAAGTCGATAAAATTTGTAGCAAGGCATTTTATTGAATAAGACAAAACCTTATCTCACTAATAATAATGTCTTTAAAGCGAAATTTTTATAGGCCACCTTTTTTTGTTTTTGTTTCCTGATCGTTTCAATAGTCCTTTTTTTCGTTCAAGATTCTGACTTGTAAAATTGAACAACGTACTATTCTAAAAGATTAAGTGAACTTTTGTGTTCATTGAAATTTCCCAGAGCGTGATTAAA
The DNA here is from genome assembly GCA_038373865.1 of Uloborus plumipes. NCBI lineage: Eukaryota > Metazoa > Arthropoda > Arachnida > Araneae > Uloboridae > Uloborus > Uloborus plumipes. The sequence goes on from JAXGGA010000110.1 coordinate 302,966, forward strand.
TATTTTCCTTAGAGTATTTGATTGGTTTCATTAAATTGCGAGCAATTTATTTTACCAGCATATTGATAGTTCCAGATTGAGCTAGATTATTTTGTTGAATAAAGTTAACTTCTCTGGATGTTTTCATTTTCGCGTTGCGTCTATTGGAGCAAGCACATATTTTTCTTTTGATGTTCTGTTAATAAAATGAAAGCAGTATCATGTATCTCTATTGGTTTATAACGTATGAATTTCCCTTCTTTCATAGCATTTGACAATGATGACCTTACTCATTTCGCAAGTGGTGTAAAAATGAGTCGATCAAAATAGTCATCATCAAAATTTCAATTTCAACACGGAAACTGACATCATAGTCACAGTGTTGGCAGAAAGAAAAAAAAAACTTGTTTGAAGAACAAAGAAACACCCCGGGCGAGTAGATTCAGCAGCAGTAAAGGTGACGCATTGATATTATTTGACACAATTGTGTCTTTTCTCAAGTGACAAACTTGGTATATAATGTGAGAACAATTGTAAATTAAGACCATGAATCATCGGAAAAGCAACTAAGATCATTAAAGTTTCATTTGGATGTCACAACAAGGGTAAAGTTAAAAACATATTTTGAAAATGAAGAAATAGTAATATTTCAATTAATCAATTTTATTTTAGCACTTATTTTACGATTTAAACCCTACGTCGGAAAACACTACTAGGCCGAAGCCGAACCACTAATTAATGAATTAACACTCATCCTAAAAAGTAGAATAAATGACAAAGATAGATAGTTCAATTAAAAATATTAAGCACAATAATTAGCAAGCTAGTTTTGACCTTTGAGACTTTTGGGGGGAATCAGGGTGGCTTCCGGTGGGATTTTTTTTTTTTTTTTTGAAGACCCCAACTGCAAGATGGTAAAACAGAAATATGAATCATAAAAAGAGGCTTTGAGAAACATATATTCAAGAGAACGACTTTTCGTATGAGTGTTAGAAACAAACGTTTTCTCTGTTATTCAAATCTTTTTTATATCACTTTCATCTAAGTGGGAGGGGAAAAAATGAAATCATTTAAAACTTCCGGTGAAATAAAATGCAACGTAATCCAAACTATTGACTCAGAAAGAGTGGATGCATTAGAATTCGAAGTGCACAGGCAAAATAAATAAATACATAATGACAACAACGTCAAGTGAGAGTCCTAGAGGGCGAGATAAAAGCAAAATGAGACACCCTCTATAAGGTAGCAAATCAAACCTTGAGGTCAGGTCGTCTACTTTAGTTTAGGTCTGAAGTTGGAGAAAAATGCGATCCGGCCGAAACCAGTTTCTCACTAAAAAGAAAAGAAGAAGAAACGAAAGGGTTGTTAAATATATGTAGACACGGTCGATATGGATTGCATGGGAAACCTGAACTCGCATTGTTAATTTCGTTCTTTTCCAATTTGCATCTTCCGGGGTCAATTTCCGCCCGATTCCATTTCGCCAAGAAGTCAATTGAAATTAAAGCGAGGAATAATTAGGTGGGGAAAAAAACGGTCACCATGAGCATGGGTGGCCAATTTGTATGTGATTAAGATCGAGTTCACACTTTAACAATGCGTCGCCATCTACGTTCGAAAATATTCATTGAATCGTAAGGAGAAAACAGGAAGAAAATATTTCAGAAAAACATCAGCTTAAAACTAACTCAATTTTTAAAGAAAAGTTGTAAAAAGAAGTCATTGTGCATTACATTATTAGCTGCTACGTCTTTGATGCAGACCGAGAGCTGAACAATCCCCTAATTGTACCCCCCCCCCCCGTGAAAAATAGTAAAAAAAAAAATTCTCACAAGTTAGGAGGTCACTCTTAGGGCATCATATAATGCAGATTTGTGCAATTATCTTAAAAAAAAAAAAAAACTCGTAGAAGTTGGTTATAGTGAAATAGTTTGTAGTAACAACTTTGTTATAATGATAAAAAAAAATTCAGTCATTAGACCATAAAAAGAAATGATGATTGTCTATTACGTCACTTGGTTATAGTGTCATAAATATTGTGATGATACAGTACGAGTCTCACCGCATTTGTCTTGCTGTGTTTAATTTATATGAGTATTGTATTCAGTAGGGTGGAGCGAAAAAAATGAATTTTTGATTTTCGTAAACGGGTACCTTTCATTTACTGTGAATGAGGAAAAGTAACAATTCTGTAAAATATTTCACTTTTGCGACGTCATCTTTAGTCTGCGCATTTGGCCTAAAGTTTTGAAATTTTAGATTTGTTTTAGATTTTTCAAATTTTTTAAAAAATATTGCAAATGATAAAACTAGTGACGGGTGGTTATTAAATAGAAGAAAAAGGTTTGAAATATACAAGAAATTTTTAAAAATCATTTCAGATTATGATTTCAGTCTGCGCATTAGGCCCAAAGTTCATCAAATTTTCAGAAATTTCCGATATTTTCAATATTAGCAGAAATTTTAGAATTCAATATTTCCTCTCAATATTTACTAAAAGTGTCTTCAAAACATTTTCTTAATCATTTGTTGTTTCTTTGAACTATTCAACTCCATGATTGCTCATTAAAATTACCCAGGACTCACCACGAGGAAGTGGCCATACTTTGGGTGCCACTCGCGCTCCCCTTGCTTCCAACCGATGAGAGCACACATTTACATTTCTTAGACAAGTCAAAAACAATAAATTGTTTCTTTGAGTAGGAAATTGTTTGCATTGGTTTTGATGGATGCACTACAAAGACAGGAAAATAAAGGTGTAATATGGAAACTGGAAGAAAAACTTGGTAGACCTCTGTAATGGAACATTTGCCAATTACATTTGAATTAACTTAATTTGCTGCATTTTTTGCAAAAGCTAGATGGACCTACCAGTGGACCAAAGTGATTTTTGGGCTTGTTAGACGAAGCTAAACATGTTATAACTTTCAAATCAGTTTAATATGAACCTATAGAATTTGTCATTGATCAGATTGATTTTGACAATGAAAATGGTTCAAGTACTGAGCAACAGTAACTTCATGAGATGAGCAAGGTAGTTTTGACTGGGAAAATATCCAAAAAATGTGAAACAGAAGTCCAAGACAGCTTTCCCTAGTCCGATGTTGACTACAGCAAACAATCTTTAGACAATAATTTTTAAAAGAGTTCATAACTTTCGCGGGTATAAGTGTCCTTGCTCTTTTAGGATGAAGTACAGACGGAACTAATTTAGCTATGAATTTGTGTGAGTTTTTAAAGATTATCTCTCCGGTAAAAAGCAGAAAATTCTATTCACATCTATTCAAAACAATGTATACTTTGCACCCAAGAAATATGCTATTATCAAATGCATATAAGTTTGTTCCTTATACAAATCCAGTTTTCGTCGGATTTTCAACAAACTTGGCACAGAGGTTCCCTGATGCATGAGAATTCACATAGGCAGGGGTTTTGAAATTAAAAAAAAAATCCAAAAAGCCCAAAATTCAAATTTTTTGTCTCAAAATGGCCATTTTCTTCCAATTTTGAATAGATAGAGTAATAAAGATAAGACTTTAAGCACACAAATTGATAAAATGTAACACATTTAAATAGGAGTTTTTTCCTACAAAGATTACGATCAACAATGAATTAGCCATTTAAGGCTCAACTGTTTCTTTTTAGCATGAAATAAGTTTTTATATTCCCATGTGGATAGAATTCATTTAAATATTTTTCAGAGCTATGTTGTATTAATAAGTACCCGGGCAACGCCGGGAAATAATCTGGTTAGTTCATAAGAGAGAGTACATAAAGAAACTTGTTTTAAATCCTATTATAAACGCTCAATCTAGAAAACAAACAAGCAAACAAGTGAGAACGCTTCAGATCCCCCCCCCCCCAAAAAAAACAAAAATTTATTTTCATACATTACATACATACATCAAAAGTCAGTATACATCGATATGATTTCTTGCCATGGTGTGGAAATTACAAAGCTACCTTTAACAGGTAATTTAACAACACAATATTTACAAAGATTATGGAAGCTGAGAATTTAAATATGATTTCTGAATGCGCTCTTTTTAAACTGCCATTAAAGACTCAATCAGTTGAAAGAGCAGTCAAATAGGTCACAAGCTCTTCAAAATTGGTATGTAATCACAGGAAAAGAAAAGTTTAGTAAAAACGAGGATATCTGACAGAAATATTTGATCAATTTACGACACAAAGGAACAATTTAACTGTGAAAGACGTATCTAAGAAATGTAAATACGTGCTTGCATTGGTTGGAAGGAAGGGTTCACGTGTAGGACTAGAAGTGCGGTCACCTCCTCGTGGTGAGTCCTGGGTAGTTCCACATGAGCTTTCGAAGAGTTGCAGGGTTCAAAGTAATAACAAAATGAATAAAAACAAGTTTGAAGACACTTCAAGTGAATATTGAGAGGAAATACTGAGTTAAAAAATGTCGAAAATATCAGAAATTTTGGGAAATTTGATGAACTTTGAGCGCAATACACGAACTGAAATAATAATCTAAAATGGTTTTAAAAAATTCTTTGTATATTTCAAACCTTTTTCTTCCATTTAATAAACACCCGTCACTAGTTTTATCATTTGCAATATTTTTTTTAAAAATTTGAAAAATCCAAAAAAAATCAAAAATTTCAAAACTTTAGGCTAAATGCGCAGACTAAAGATGACGTCGCAAAAGTGAAATATTTTACAGAATTGTTACTTATCCTCATTCACAGTAAATGAAAGGTACCCGTTTACGAAAATCAAAAATTCATTTTTTTCGCTCCACCCTAGTATTCAGTTTTACATTTTCATACATACATTGAAAATATGACCACAGGTGTCAATCCAGGATATTTGACCAAGGTCCTGTTTTTCGAATTTTGTGAAAAATTGTTTGGAATTATGTGAAAACTAATTCGTGATTTTGTGAAAAATAGTTACGACAAGAAATATTCCCGTTTGTTCTTTAAACTCGGATTTCTTTGAAGAGTCAGTTTTAAAGTGTGTTATTTTCCTGAAAGGTCCATTTTTGAGTGACTAAATTTTGTAAAGATCCCTTTTTGAGTTTCTCAATGTTGTGAAGAGTCCCTTTTTGAGCGACTGAATTTTGTGAAGGGCCCTTTAACGGACTTAATTACTCTCTAGATTTACCCATGACATCAGTTAAAACTTTCCAATAAAAATACTCATGATTTGGTAAGACATTGGTAAAATATAATGCTTTACAGTTTGGGAGAATAGTTTTAATGTCGTTTTAAAAAAAAGCACGAGTTTTACTTTTGTTAAAAGAGGTCGCCCCCCCCCCCCCCGCACCTTGTAATTTTTGATAAAACGGTGCATTTTAAACATGTATGTCTTAAATTAAACGAGAAAGAGAGAGAGAAAAAAGAAAAAGCGACAGAGATAGCTCGTGTCTTTGTTTCTGCTTAAGTTCAGGAATCAGTTATTCTGTAGATTATCTAGGTAATGTGCTCCATCAGTTAATTTGATACTACCTAGATAATCTGTAGGGTAACTGATTTCTGCAGTTCAGCAGCACCATTTAGAAGGAAAAATAAACTCGTTTAATTCTGGAAAAACCTTTAATTTTATTTTTTGAGAACAAGTTGCATTTTGGACATTGAGAAATTTGCACAACTCTCACCAGAGGCAGACAGCTTTATATTTTTCAAAATTTATTTCTTCAAAACTAATGAGAAAGTTTATTGACTATTACACGCAACAGAACCCATAAGAAGTTATATTAATTTTAGTAAACTACTTCAGCGGAAAAGAAAGCAGAGTAAAATGCAAAATGGGACTTACGTAAGTCATGAAAATGTTCATCGTGTAGAAATGCATATCTTTCAATGAAATTAAATTAACTTTGGAGAAATATATTAACTTTTAGATAACTTAAATAACGCATACCATTATCTGGAAACTTAATTTTTTTTAACTGACCAAACTAGTCGGGAAAATCTTTTTTCTCTCTCAGAGCAGTAAATGCCGCCGGAAAAATGCTCCGTTATCACCATAAATATGCTAATGAAATCCGCACCTCGCATTCAAATAAATTGCGACGTCACAAATGAATAATAATTATTACGCCGAAATGTTGGAAAGTGAAAATTGGCAACAATATCGCTGTCAAAGACGGACCTGTCATTACCATTCGCTGCACAAAACGACAACTCCACTCCACTTGAGCGGAGACAAAGATCCAGAGCAAATTAAATTCCGTTTTTGTGTCGCCGTTTAACGCTGGGTCCGTCGTTTTAATCCGAGACGGAAAAATTAAAGAATTACTTAGAGAATATTCTGTAGCTTGCTTTTGCTAATACCCTTTCGACACCCGGCGGAAAGATGATTGTTGTCTAGCTGGCAATCTGCCAGAGACCGCCATTGTTGGTAGCTACTCACTTTGCCTCATTGTTGTCAATAATGAAAATCGTCAAGTTTAGGGAACAGCAAAGGATACTTGCATCGCCAACTAACCTTTTCAGGGGCGCAAGCAAAAATTGCGTTAATTTAATCAAGAGGTTACAATGACTGGGCGTAAATATATTTCAGGGAGCAGTGGTGTCTTTCAAACAAAAATAATTTTAGCAGCAACAAAAGATAACTTTCGTTGGTAAGTAACTTTACTCGGGGAGTAACAGTCGCGCTGGTTGCAACTAATTTACTTCCTATGTCTATACTTACATTGCTCCATACACATAAATTTATATGTAGCAATATCCATACAATTTTAAACCAATTTGAAGAAGTACAGAATTTACACCGCCAAATTTTATTATCGTCAAGAAAAATAAGTTTTCTTGGAAACAGAAAAAACTGGAAGGAAATTCTTGTACCTGAGATTCCAACGTCATTGTGCTTCTAGTTGCATGTTGTTGCGATCTTTTTTTTGGGGGGGGGGGGGGGAGGGATAATTCAAACATTTCACCAGTCTTACTTCATCTACAACGTCTACAAGGAAGATTTTCATTAATTTCAAAATTTTATTTGCAAAGATGTGTCCGGAAATCTCAGAGGCAAGAAAACCAACTTTTTCTCCCCTCTCTCTGGGGTCTCGGAGGGTCACATGTATCGCAAATTATTATTTTTACTTTGATGTTGTATTAGCTTACTTATTTGTGGTCCGTCAGTGTGTGTTTGGGGCTCAGTATAAAGTTTGTCCGAATTTACACCGGCTGAATACATCAGCAATTGTAACTTTGTTCAGGGAAAAATTCGAGTAAACATTGAGAACACTTTTTTATGTTTCTACAGGAAAGGCCGCGGTCTGTGAAGGTCTGTGAAAGAATGGAGAATACTTTTGTGGATAAAATGCGTCGCAAAAATGAAACTTATAGAAATAATTTTGCAGCACACAGACTAAGAACATAATTTCAGATTATTTTGTATAGTTGTGAGTTAGAACGTTGCTCTTACCATATTCAGTTACTTTCTAGGAACTATGGAAAGGAAATACAGGACCATTTTGCAAAAAAGTGCTCTATTTACTGGCAAAATGCAAACCAAATATATATATACACTGAAGTGACAAAAGTCATGGGATACCTCTTAATATCGTGTCGGCCCTCCTTTTGCCCGGCGAAGTGCAACAACTCGACGTGGCATGGACTCAACAAGTCGTTGGAAGTCTTCTGCAGGAATATTGAGCCATGCTGTCTCGATAGACGTCCATAATTGTGAAAGCGTTGATGGGGCAGGATTTTGGGCACGAACAGATCTCTCGATGGTGTCCCATAAATGCTCAATGGGATTCATGTCGGGCGATCTAGGTGGCCAAATCATTCGTTGGAATTGTCCAGAATTTTCTTCAAACCAATTGCGAACAGTTGTGGCCCGGTGACATGGTGCATTGTCATCCATAAAAATCCCATCGTTGTTTGGGTACATGAAGTCCATGAATGGCTGCAAGTGATCTCCAAGTAGCTGCACATAAGCATTTCCAGTCAATGTTCGGTCCAGTCGCACTAGAGGACCAAGTCCATGCCATGAAAAAACAGCCCACACCATTACGGAGCCACCACCAGCTTGAACAGTGCCTTGCTGACAGTTTGGGTCCATGGCTTCGTGGGGTCTGCGCCACACTCGAACCCTACCATCGGCTCTTACCAGCTGAAATCGTGACTCATCGGACCAGGTTACGGTTTTCCATTCATCTAGGGACCAACCGATATGCTCACGTGCCCACGAGAGTCGCTGCAAGCGATGTCGTTCTGTCAGTAAAGGCACTCGAGTCGGTCTTCTGCTGGAATAGCCCAAGAAATCCAAATTTCTCCGCACAGTTCTAGCAGACACGTCCATTGTACGTCCCACATTGATTTCTACGGTGATTTGACGCAGTGTTGCTTGTCTGTTAGAATTTACGACTCTTTGCAGACGTCGCCGGTCTCGATCTTTAAGTGCAGGCGGTCGACCACTGCGCTGTCCATGGTGGGATGTTATGCCTGAAATTTCATACTCTCGGCACACTCTTGACACAGTGGATCTGGGAATGTTGAATTCTCTAACGATTTCCGAAATGGCATGACCCATGCGTCTAGCTCCAACTAACATTCCGCGTTCAAAGTCTGTTAATTCACGTCGTGCGGTCATCATCACGTTAAAACCTCTTCACATGAATAACTTGAACAGAAATGAAAGCTCTGTAAAAGCACTGCGCATTTATACCTGTTCTATGCGATGCTACTGCCATCTGAAAATTTGCATATTGCTATCCCATGACTTTTGTCACTTCAGTGTATATATATATATATATATATATATATATATATGAAACTTTTCATATATTTAAAAAAAAACTCATATGTATATTTTTTAAAAATGATATAGAAAATCCTTTCGAACGCGAAATGAAATATTTAAATCATGGGAACCATTTTTGAACTTGAGAGAAAAATAAGTCAAAGTTAATGCTTAAGCTTCTGTGCCCTTTTTCATTTAAGTGATTCTGTCTTTTTTTTCCTCCCAAGTTTTGCTCTCTACTCAAGTTTTTGACAATAGCAGGTAGGTCATTTCGAGTTTTTTCAGGGGGACAAGGAGTGTATACTTAATGTAAATTTATCAGAAAGCAACAAAAAACCAGGCCCATTCAAACTACATAACTTAACCTCAATTTCTCAAAATCTTCGGTACTTGCCTAGACAAGTTTCCAAGATCGTCTACTGATTAACCAACAAGAAGAACACTTAAACTACAATATGTAATAAATCCTATACTATAATACGAGAGATGTTTGCCAAGTCGAAAATCGCCCCAGAATTAATAAACTCCGGTAAACTTGGGGGTCTGGGGTTTTTGGCCACGGGGAATCGATTGGCGTCGGTTTTGAAGCGCTACGGTCGAACAGTTCGGAGTTATAGATAGGATTCATGAAAAGTTTGAGAAGATTTCTTACTACGCCATTTTCTTTATGATTACTCTTATTGTTATACTGTTTCATAGCAACCACGTTTTAACGATGGATTGAATATTTAATCACATCAGCGTAAATTTATATTTTTATGGTATTTAACAAATAATTTTTGGCAACATATTAGAATTGTTATTGTTTTTAAAATTTAAAAGCGATCGATCAAAATAAAGTTAGAATTGGGTATGGGCCGCGGTAGAGCCGCTATATAGACAGGCCGACGCATCAAGCTTAAGTTTCACCACTTTGGATCCAACTCATTAACTTTCACTTTCATTTTTCATTGTTGAGGAATTAGGGTTACCAGAGTAAAGTTTCAGGACATTGCCAAGCTTTGTTAAATTTATGTGAAAAGTTACCAAAAAGCGATAACTGGCCAGAAAAGACAATCCTCACACACGCGCTGGATCCAAAGTGGTAATCTTGATGCGTCGGCTCGTCTATATAGGGGCCTGAGGCCGCGGTAGTCCAATCGGTTAGTCGTCAGACTCGTAACCGGAGGGTCTCGGGTCGATAATTTAGCCGCCGATCAAAGATCCACCGTCTTCATTAATGGTTGCTGGGGGACGTTAAAAATGCTCGTGGTCACAAACTCCTCCAAGCGAAACGAAACCTCTGGGGTGTGCCGGGCCAAGAGTTTAGTCGGCTCTTGGACCTGGTTAAAAATGAGCAGAGCGCTCTTCAGGGCCCCATCCCGGTTAAAAAGCGAGTTGTGGTATGTACGGGGGGGGGGGGACCTGGAGTGTAAAGTGAAGTGAAAGTCAAAACCAACTGGAACCAAATGCGTACTGGAGAACAGGGACTCTGCATCCATTCTCATCAACACCTCCCGCGCCAAATGAAATGAAATTAGGTGTGATTTTACGGTGAGCATGGATTAAATAGGGTTGCGTTTTTAAAAATAAATTACGGCTGTTTTGAATGCGTAATTGTGACCAAAGGCTCAAAAATGCTTTTCAAGTTTATCTAAATAAGTACTTCGCACTTTAGAAAAAAACACGAGTTTACAAACCTCTTTTTTTTTTTTTTAACCGAGCGGGCTCAGTTCCCTGGTACACGTTAGGGGTAATACGAGGAATGGTTGCCAAGTCGAAAATCGCCCCAGAATTAATTAACTCCCGTAAAATTGGGGGTCTGAGGTTTTTGGCCACGAGGAATCACGATGTTTGGTTTTTCTAAATAAATTTGTCAAAAATATTGAACTTCAACACACTTCAATCTTTACACTGCTCACTTTGTACCATTTCTTTAATTGTATACTTTTTTATTATCTATTACATTTTATTTCCTATGACTTTTCAAACTTTTTCTTTGTATAGAATAGTTCCCTTTCCAAACTCTAACTTTGTTTAGAATAGTTTACAATGGTGCACTTTAACCGGTTATCTTTCTACCAATGGTTTCACAAATTTTCTTATGGCATGCATTGTTTTGATAAATCACAATTGAAAATTTAAATTTTCGAGTTAGCTTCGATACCTGTTTTCCTCGAGCGGAGCTCGGTCACCCGCTGGTTACGATATAAAACAAAGTGAAGGGACTAAAAAGCACCAATTATGCCCCACACAATGGCAAATTTTGTACTTCGGCGCTAATGTTGCCTGCTACACGTGGATCCGCTTTGGGATTGCGAAGTGCGCTAAGTACCGATTCATCTCATTGGTTAAAGAGATACTCAACTGTAGTACCACACTTCCTCTTTATGATCGCAAATATTTCACAACATTGGGATGGCAGAGGCATGGAAAACAAATCACCAAGGCTAGTCAAAAATTGCGAAAATCGCTGTTCGTCATGGGAAGGAATGACGCAATTCAATCTCCATCGGTTTTTTAAGAGGAACAATGAACCGACTGAGAGATGCGCAAGTTTCCTCATTTGTGGTGTAACGTATGAAAGCCACACATCCAGCAAAACTAACGATTCGCTCGGCAACAGGAATTTCGTCTTCCAACAAGATGGAATATTTATAAATGGCCAGCTATGAGCTAGCAGAAGGAAAAACGGGAGGGTTAACGCTTTCGAACCATATAGAGAAAATGAAGTACAGTTTGTTTTAAACTGCGTTTTGAGGGCAAGTGTTCTTTCGCTTCTTATTTTTACTCGTGTAGGGAAAAAAGGAAATTCGAACAATCGTGACAAGAAGACGATTAGTTCAGTTCTGAAGTAGCCTTTTATTTTTTAAGCTTCCTTTATTCTTTATTTTTAGAATTCTAATATATAAAAGGAAAATAAAAAAAGTATAAAAATAAGTATTCCGAGGTTCCTTTCTATAAATGCCGATGATTTAGGAGGTGGTGTCATAATGGTTATGATTGTTATTTTATTAAAAAATAATAAAAAAATCGTTCGGCAAATTCGCTTTGTTAGTGAAACAGAAACGGAGTTGACACTCAACATTTTCTTTAAAATGCCATTGATATGAAACGCTTGTTGATCGAAAACAAAACTCCAAATAAGGCTGCTCAAGAACAACATGTGTTAATGAAATACAAAGCAATACATGTGCCTAACACTGATAGATAACATGAAGCTCAATATTAAATACGTGCGATGCAGATTTTATAAGTTATTGAAAGTGCACAAGGGGCACGGCCCCCTGTCATATTTTTCGGACTACGCAGTGGCTTTGAAAAAAAAAAAAAAAAGTACATACTATTACAAAACTATCAGGATGAAAATCCGGACACTTTTAAAAACTTTTAATGTGTGTAGCGTACGTACTCAATATAGGGCTTTTTAGTGAAGGCACATGTGTAGCTTTGTAGGTTATTTTTATCAACACAGTCCTTGTTTACATTTTAACTACTGTGTTGGGATTGGCTATAATATGAAGGGCCAGGGGGAAAAAAGATGAAAGTCACTTTTTCGTCAATTTTGAGATATTAGCACTATCTAGGGGCTGTGAAGGAGTACTATCATCTGGTAGAACAACAAGGGGGGAAAAAGATGAGAATCGACCGAAATGTGCATGAAAACTCTATCAACTACACAAGGAGTTACGAGAAATCACACTTTGTTCTTCGTTTTTCTCGAAATCGCTTTTTGGTCACTTTCATCTTTTCCCCCCCCTGGCCCTTCATATTAAAACCATGGCTTATGGTGGGAAGAAAAGAATAAAGACAATTTTATGATCCATCATGGGTCAGAGGAGGTTGAATGGTCAATTTCATGTTTGATCACAAGAAAGGAAAGTACGTAAATTCTAAAGACTGTTTAAATTTACTTTCGCGGAAGAATGCTCGAAAATTTTTTCAAGCAATTTGAGTCAGTCAAATAGCTTTTTTTTTTTTTTTAATTTTATTATAATTTTTTTTTTCCAGTGTCATAAAAAATATCTACTTAATACGCTAATAAATATTTCCTTAAAAAAATTAACTAGCCCCCTTTGTCGATTTTTGGAACCGCCAATCACTGTATATGCAACAGTGACTGCAACTGTATATACAACAGTGCACTGTATATATACATGCACACATACAAGCACGCAACGCAAAAAGCAGTTTTCCACCTGAACAGACTCTTCATTTCCTCCACCCGCCTTTTAAATACCTGGTGTGTGAGCGAGGTTAAAAGAAAACCCAGTAAATGTTTCATGAGATATTCAAGAGTCGGATGGAGAGACACATTTCATATTTCCAAGATTCCTCTTCATTTCCTAGCTGCTCCAATCGATCCGCACAGCGAACAAAAACCAAAATAAAAGATAATCAGCCTCAGGATGCAGAAAAGTTTTCGTCAGCCCCATTTCGGTAATTACATTTCTTCTCCCCCACACACAACATGGCAATCGGTTTGTTTAATAAATTTCAGGACCGGCGTTCTCTCAAAAATTTCACTCTTTTCTCCCTTTTCCATTATTATTTATCATTATAGAGATATGTGTGTGTGGATATATGTTCTCCCCTCCCCCTCCTCCCTCTCTGTCTGTCTCTCCCTTTTCATGCGGATTGTGTGTGCATCTTTCTTTTCCCGGTTTCTTTCGCTTGTGCATTCCGGGCATTAATTTCTTTAAGTGATGGTTTTGCAAGGAAAACTGTTAAAAGGCGATGTTAATAGTTTGTGGGAGATGGGCTTTAAATGATTGCTTTGCTTAAGAGATAATGATTTTAATGATCAGTTGGGGCAAACATTATTATCGTTTCGCCGATCTCCGCTTGAGAATTAAATTTTAGGCATTTATTTTAAAAAGTGCGGTTAATATTTTAAGATTTTTTTCACGGTGCGCCGAAAAATATGTCCATGGAGCCCACTCTGCTATTTTGGTTGCACGATCAATTTGTTATTATTAATTTTGTTTTCTTTTGAATTTCCACTTACATTTTAATGATAGCTTTCTTTATTGTGTCTTTAAAGAAAAATAACTAAAAGCATTTAAATTTTTATTTAAATTTTACAAGTACAGAAAACACCCGATAATCCGTGGGATTGAGTCGCGTAGTATAATAGCGAAAACGTGAATTACGGAGATGATCGACACGACAAGACTGAAAAATGGCAGAACTCAACAGAAAATGCATTTAACCCTTCACTGCATGGTGTGCCTGATCTGGCACGCACCAAAAAAAAAAAAAAAAAACCCTCATATATTCTAATGATATTTAAATGCACTTAAACTAAGTTTTGTGTCCTTCTGGGAACATTGCTATAACAGTTTGGTGCGATGTTTATGCACTAGTTAGTTGCACTAGTCTAGGTATTACAGTTCTTGCTTTTGAAAAAAAGAGTGTCTGCATTACAGTAAGAAGTGTGCTTAGTCATTATTTCCTTTGTTCTAAAAATGGTTAAATATATATGCTGTACTTAGTGGCAAATTTGTCTGTACCACTTATGGCACAAAACATATTGTAGATTATTACACTTATCGGTATAAGCATATGCTATGTGCTTTGTGCCATTATGTGGAACAAACAATTAAAACATCATTTTTGGTGCACATTTTTAAGATTAATTTTTTTCTTCATTTTTCCTGAACTCAGGGCTAGTAAAAGGTAACATATGATTTTTTGCATGAAAATATAAAAAATCGTGCAGTGAAGGGTTAAAATATGTTATTGGTTACAAATAAGTAATGATTCCCTCAACAATATCCTAGTAAGTTTTACCAAAAATAAAGTTTTCAATAATCAAGACCCGTGTATAATACGGCTCTGATAAAAAGACGCCAAGTTTATTTCAGTTTGGGTTGAAATTAGATAAATTCTTATCTTGGCTCAATGTCTTAGTTCTAAATTGGTGTTTTATTCTTCGCCCATCAGAAGCCATCTTAGCAAATCCAGACTATGCACTTTCGATAACATTTTTTCACATTTTATCCACCGTAAAAGACCGCGAAATATTGGTGACGACCCGCAGTTTCTTTGCTATGGTTATTTTGTGGATTGTTGACACTGGGAGAGAAGTGCAGAAAAGCATTTAAAGCAAATTTTCGAACCATTAGTGCATCAAACATCTCACTAATTTACCAAGAGTTGCAATTGCAATTGAAGCAATACGCACGCTAATGCTGGCCGAAAACCTTAATAAGTAAATCTACATGTAAACGAGCCTCTTTTTTGTATGTCAACAACACCTTCTGACTCCTATGTTTCCCTTTCAATTGCCGTAGGGCAGAGGCATTAAAAATAACTTTTTTAACAGTTAAAAATGTAAAGTTTTATAATGTTTAATGAAAATGAAAACATGGGGTTAGTGGGGTGTGGGAGACACTAAAAAATTAATTAAATTAAAAAAAAATGTTTTAATTTCATTGTCTTAAACTGTTAAAGCAGTAACTTATCCAAAAGAGGTGTAAAGAGACGTATTCAGCCCCTAAGATTCCCGGGTAGCAAAATAACCTTTAAACGTTTTATAAACGCTTTTAAGCGGTTGTTACAACGTTAATAACCATTTTACAGCCTTTAAAAAACGAAGTGTTCTACTTGGGTTATGTTGTGCTATTACAGAGGGTGGCCCCGAGTTTTAAAAATCGGTGAAATAGTCAAAGATTATAGGAAGGGATTATTATTATTGAGGAAGAGATTAGAAAAGAAGATTTAACTGCTACACATAAAGTACAACCTGCAATAAAAGATTCTTCAAGTATTTTTCAGTGAGAAATACTTCATGAAACCTTTGATGAAAACTTGATGACAATAAACTTGATGAAAAAAACACAGTAAACGTTTTAGTTTACTTTTTAAACCTAATCTTAGGACCCTGATATTGATTGATTGGTAATATTGTAGGGGGAAAATAAAGTAATTGATTTAAACAAAATACAATAATAAAAATTATACCTTTGTTTAAATTTGCAAACAATTAACGATCAACAATATGTATTGATATTCAGAAATGCAAAATCAATACAAGCAAATGTTGTATAAAACAAACAAATTAATTAATTCACGCTTTGGAATGCTACGCAAGTACCGAAAATAAATAAATCTCCAATTCAAATGCCAATTTTACGCAGATACAGTTACCTGAAGCCCAGCTCTAAATCACTTCTTTTTGAGCAACACCAGTCAATACTTTCCCTCTAAGCTTATTATTAAACCTAACCGCTTAATAACATAATGCTCTTAGGTACATAACAACCCTGATTGCCGGATACAGACGTTAATATTTTAATTAATCGTTATTTGCAATGGGCATTGTCTTATCAGCGTGGTATCTGATTTACCCCCCTAAGGGTTAATTGAGGGTGTTTAACCGCTGCCCCCGTTAATC
The DNA here is from genome assembly GCA_038373865.1 of Uloborus plumipes. Taxonomy (NCBI): domain Eukaryota; kingdom Metazoa; phylum Arthropoda; class Arachnida; order Araneae; family Uloboridae; genus Uloborus; species Uloborus plumipes. The sequence continues at coordinate 319,044 of JAXGGA010000110.1, forward strand.
CTTCGGTGAAAAGAACCCTGCTCGTCTGTCCTTCACCTCACACGCTGCTGATCTCAATTATGATGTCATGAAATTTGCAGAGACCAGCGGGGCTGCTATTATTGGCGAATAATTGCTCCTAACTCTCTGAAAAGAGTGGAAAATGAATTGAATTTAATGAATATGACTTGAATAAGGATAAAAGAGGGGGAATGTGAGGAGAAATTAAAGCAAATTAAAGAATGAAACACTGATTTTGAACGAAGTGCATTGCTGTGCATTCAGTGAGAGGGCGATAGATGGTAGGACGATACGATAGGAAGGTCGAAACTGCATAAAATACCGCTAAAAAGGTTTTTAAAACAGTAAAAAGGTGTATAAAAAGAGTTGTTGTAGCAGTAGCCGAAAATTATAACCTAAACTGCGGAGACGAGGCAGCATGTGCAAATTTTTCGTTTTTCAATTTTATGTATTTGTTAATTTTTTTATTATTTTTTATAATTGTGCTTAAGCTTTATTGTGAAAGCTTGTTTATTTGGCTTCCGCGGAAAATAAAGCACAAAAAAAGTTAATTTCAAACATTTCACAACTGTTAGCGGGAACCCAAAACGCTTCTCTTCAAATACCTTAAAAACTAATTTCTGCAGATACTGCGCTTTATTTTCCCCATGCATAAAACTTACAACATGAATTCGCATAAAATTATTCAACATTTAGAAACATGGTAGAAGTGCTAAAAGACAGTGGAATGGGAAAAACCCCTTACACGTGCGAAACAGCTACATCGCTAAGTATTTTTTTACGCGCAACTGTTCTAAAAAATCCTTAAATATTTCTTTTGTACAATGAAACTTATCAACCAGTATTTTTATTCATGAATCAGGCGGTACATTTGCAATTTATGTTCTCGTGATTTGATACGTACAACTATTTGAGTTATTATACTAGTGTTATTATTCTTATTGCTTTTTTTTACATTACTCAAGTCTACTGTGCATCTATTCATTCACTAAGAACTTCAACTGCACATCAACTAGCACCATGAAAAAATAAATAGTAAAAATTGGTAAATTAATAAATCTTGAAAAAAATAAATTATATACTCCATTAGTGTCACAAACTCTCACAATTTCAGGACCCCCCCCCCCCTCAAAGCATAAAATCGTTTGCAGATATCCCCTTAGTGCAAGAAGTCAAAAGTTTCAAATATTTTGTATTTTATATAAAAAAAGGTTAAAGACAGACATTTTATTTTTATTAAAGAGTTTTGTTCTTCCACCATGTTTCCAAGCGCTAAAATGTTTAAGAATTGACGGCTTGTTTGCACATTCGAGAAACCGTCAGTTGCATAATCAAAAGGCGAAACTGAGGCAACAGCTTTTCAAAGCAACAGTTATTAGCTGAGTAGATTTTTACTCTAGCTTCAATTTGTGCGTAAACCCTCAAATAACCAGTTTGCATAAGCTTCCGTCCTTGTCCCCCTCCCCGTCCCCAGAAAGTGGAAGAAAGAAGCAGGGGGTGCTCAGGGGTGGAGTACAGGTTGAAGACCCTATACTGGGGGTGTCAAACAGGGAAGAAATAGATAGAATTGACGGAATTGTTGAATGGAAAACATAGGGGGAGAAACGGAGAGCAACTGAGAATGGAAACTGGCTTATTTTCAATCTTTCCGTGGGGTGCCATGAAGAAGACGAAATCACTTCTTTTGGCGAGCTTTATCTTTCGGATTTTTCTCTAGTCTACTCTTGAGAGTTCTTTTTTTTTTTTTTTCAACTCTAGTTACTTTTCGAAAAAATTCACTGACTCCTGCCAAATTAAAACTGAACGAACTGTGCACTGCACACTGCCAAATTAAAATCTGAACGAATAAAGCTGACTGGAATTATCAATTCAACAGAATTGTATTTTAGCTAAAATTGTACCCATAAGTATATTTTTACAGGGTATGTTAACTTTTTTGTATGTTATCAGGGCTTAATTTGCATGATCGCTCATAATAATCCAGCTCCTGCATTTCTTTTCTCCTTTCAGCGATTTCTTTTTTTTTTTCATATTAAAACGGAATTCGGGCTAATGGAACCTGCGTGGCTCTGTTGTAGAAACTTCGCTTCGATTGCCGCCTGAGCCTTGCGTGTTATTTCCTTTCCTTGTGTAGTAACTCTTTCTTATGTTGTCCTTTACTTAAAAAACAGTTTAACCTCCAGGGGCAATGGCACTTCATGTCTTCAAGTAACTGTCAGCAATGACAGGACAACAGCAACATTGAGGCTATTTGCGTAAGCAAATAGGTTCAGAAGAATGTTTTCGATCAACTGAGCTTCTTTTTGGAAAATCAATCAATGTGAACATAGCTGAACAGCTGATATGAGCATGTTTCAAACACGATTTCATTCTTAACGGGGTGATTTAAAAACATTTCAAAACTACGTCTGGAGACAATCTCAAAAATAAGTTTAATTGAACATCATATTTTAATGTGAGTAACGCGTCCGAGAAACGGTACACAACATGAGCGCGTTCCACATACGATTTGCTACAAACACCTCCAGACCGACCACATTTACAAATCTACATTTGAAACGGAACATATCAACTTCATCCGTCCTTTATTTTGCTATTTGTGGACATTCCCGTAATTCACCAACTTCGCAGGAGGACCAATAAGGAAAGCTATGAGGCAAGCGACCCTGAAGACGAAGCAGGGAGGACGCTTTATCCAGGGAAAAGCTTGGAGGGGGAATGCGGGGGGAATATGAAGGGAAAAAAATCGTCGGAAGGAAAAGAAAATTCCAGGAATAATTTATTCTTAACCTAAATAACATTTTCTTCGCCCGCCGTCATTTCCCCAGTCCCACGCAGGCAATAAGAAGAGATTTTCTTCAACTAATGCCGTGAATGCTTAAACAATTTGCAAACTTTTTATGTACTTACATCCTCCACCCTATGTTTGTATTTAACAAGAGTGTTTATGAAATCAACGAGAAATAAATTCAGATAAGCGTTTAAAACTAAATATTCAAGCAAAGGATTGTCCGTAAAATAAAAAGATAGTTTATTTAAGTAAAATTGAATGAAACAGTTTTTTTTTTCTTTTTCCCCTGTGTGTGTGCCTGTGTGAAGTTAAACGGAAATTAATTTACGCTTCAAGAGGGAAAAAAGACCCGTCAAATCAGTTCCCTCCACCCCAGAAAATCTGCACTACGATTACTCATGCGTAGAATAAATAAATACTATTTGTAAAGAGTATTTTAATTTTAATTATATTCATGCTATTTTTTTTTTAAATCAACAACAAATCACTAAAAAGAAAAGCAATATACTAGCTACATATTTATATACTAGCTTAGTGCCGGCGTTTTAACAGCTTATACAGGGTGTCCACTCCAATCGTGGACCAATAGCTAATTTCTAAACCGTTAGAGATACGCATATAGTTTATTTAGGAAAAAATCTCCAAATTACGAAAGGAATTTTGGGTCTATTCAATGTTTTTCAAAAAATCAAATTTTGAAAGAGTTACGAAATTTAAATTTTTATGCAGCCCCCCAGTCCTATCAATCATATTTAGTAAAACATTCTTGACACTGTAACGTTTAAAACTAAAAAAAAATCACTCCTCTACCTCAAAAATTGACCGAGTTATGACGTTTTGAAAAATCAAGATTTTGCATTATTTCATGACATCACCGAGAGATCGCTTAAGGGACCGTATGCGAAATCCTTCAAAATCTTGATTTTTCAAAACGTCATAACTCGGTCAATTTTTGTGGTAGAAGAGTGATTTTTTTTTAGTTTTAAACGTTACAGTGTCAAGAATGTTTTACTAAATATGATTGATAGGACTGGGGGGCTGTATAAAAATTTAAATTTCGTAACTCTTTCAAAATTTGATTTTTTGAAAAACATTGAATAGACCCAAAATTCCTTTCGTAATTTGGAGATTTTTTCCTAAATAAGCTCTATGCTTATCTCTAACGGTTTAGAAATTAGCTATTGGTCCACGATTGGAGTGGACACCCTGTATATATGCCACATTTTGTTTGAAGAACAAACAAATGATGCTTAACTTTTGGGACCTTGTTGTGCGTGTGTGAGGGGGGGGGGTCAAGTGTCGGCAAGCTGGGATCCTTGCAGTTAATGATTTTTTTCGCGAGTAAAAACTCATATGAACTCTTTTTCTGTTGTTCCTTCCAAAAATACTAAAAACAAACTATACTGCTGTAAAAAGTTCTAAAAATTATGGCATTTTAAATTTAAGCTCAAATACGATTACATTTTTAATTTAAATAGCCTACTTTTTTAAAGACTCGTCCACGAAATAGTGTAATTTCGAGTGTAATAACGAGTACTCCCAGAGGAGACGTTCCCTCTACTGAGAAATGTCAACAGTGAGCATGCCTCATTTCGCTTCTACCGGCCAACATTATGTATCAACAATACTCTGAGGTACTGGCACAGCAAATGGGGAGTACCCCCTAGAGAGCATGGTTTTAAGGCAAATTGCTAATCCTAGCACGGTAAACACTAAACATTTAAATACTTTCATGACTGCATTTAAGAAAAATTTTTGGGCTGAGCTATGGCTATCGATGAAAACTCAAACGCTATCAAATTTATACATATTCGATGATAAATTATTTTTGCTTAATTCATAATTAGTTCTTAAGCTCTCTCTCTCTCTTCATGTATTAAGTAGGAAATTGCAGCTAGTGGTGTATTTCATGTAGTCTCTTTACATGTGTAGTTTCATACAAATTGTTGAGCAGTCAGTCCTTATAGCGAAAATCTGAGAACAAAGACGAACAAAGGATGATAAGACAGGAAGAGACAAACGCGAAAAAAGGATGAAAAAAACCACTTGGCCTCTAAAAATTGCGCAACGGCCAACCACTTTATCTTGGGGGCAAAATTGGGACTTTTCCAATGGTCGAATTGTCTCGCCATCAAAGCACTGCTGAGGCGCGTGTTGGGCACGCGTCCTCGGTCACGTGACGCGAGGCAGGTGTCTTCGGGATCAAAAACAGCAGCAGCAAACCGTAATTACAAAAGGGCCGAGAGGGCTCGCGGCAATATTCCTTAAGAACGAACAGAAGGTTCAGATTGTCACCTGGAATTCTTGTTCGAAATTAATAACTGATGAAAAAAAAGCAAATGGCCTCTACGAATTGCGACATGGGATACCTTCTCTTTCTCTCATTCTCAGATTGAAAGTCAATCATCAATTTGGAAATAAATCAGAATTAAAAAAGCAATGCTCTCGTAGAAAAACATTGTACAACAAGTAGTTAAATGTAATAAAAAGCAAGTTTATGGCACATAAAAGAATAAATTAGGAAAACATAGCTTGAATATCAACTCCCGTTCTAATTAAACCTAGGTTTCCAACTTGTTTGCCGTATAAAATCGACTTTCATGTATCAATATTGTGTTGCGATTTCCCTTTAAAATATCTTTTGCTGGTGAGAGCAAAGAAATAGTTAAACAGTCAACTCGAAAATTGATGAGTTTAAAACAATTTTCCTGAATTTATTACCATTAATATACGGGAGGTTCAGTACCAAAAAATCCTTAGTTGAGGCTTACTATTGCCAATCTTAGTTCCTTACCATACGATAGCGTGATAAAGAATCTAAATTCGTAATGATCGAAAGTAGCACAGTAAAACATGTTTTTGGACGCAGTTATTTTTTCGATTTTCACCACTACTGAAAGAAAAGATCTCGAAGTATCGACAAGTCTTTGAAATAAGGCAACTTTTCGTGAAATTTCGGCCGTCTTTGAGACCTTTTTTCGGCAATAAGAGCTTTAGTGGAAATTATTCGTAATGAAACATGTTTTGCTGTGCTCTTTCGGTTGCTACCTATGTAATTTTTTTCATGATTACACAATTCCTGTGATGATCATAGATATAAGGACAGTATGACCAAATTCCTTCCCATTTGGAAAAATACTAGTAAATTTCCCTAAAAAATCAGTCAGCGCTAGGGATACCAAATGAGCCAATCGTCAGAGAGATTTTACTGTTGTTGACTAGCCAAAACAGTTTTGATTAACAATGTCGTGTAACATATGAACAGCAGATAAGACTAATTTAAAATGAGATAAAATCACTCAGCAAACAAAATTATCATATTTGCAACAACCACAACCAATGATTTTCTAAGCTTCCTGAAACGATAGCACAGAGCCCCCCCCCCCCCCAGTTCAAAACCACATCCGGGCTCTAAGCAGCCAACCCAGATGTTGGCGCGAGAAACAAAAACCAGTCAGAAAGACAATAGTTCGGCATTCTGACATGACAATCTGGGCGGCACGGACGGAACAATACTGAGAATCTGCCCCCGAGCAGAGGCATTTCGAAGAACGACCTCTGGAACTGGCCACGAGGGTCATTGGAATACGTCCACCGGATATAGATTCCTTTTACGCCACCAACTGATAAGTTAGTAATTAAAATTAAGCTAGTAAGCATGTGTGAAAAATTAGCACATCTGTTTGCTTTTATTTTGAACGCCATGTCATATGTTCCAAAGAGATACAAATTGACACTACATAGTGCGATAGCAATCGAAAGCATCTGTTTTTAGAAAAATATTATCTTCCCTTGACTTTACTTATGATTGATGCGTTTATCAGCACAAGTATTTATGAACCAATAATGAAGAAGTATCAGTGCACACTGCCAAACAACAAATGTTATGACATCGGTACATCTGTTGTAACAGGTCGAGGAGTAATACTCATCATTGTAAAAATGATTTGATGTTAAATATGGCAGTTGTCATCTTTCTGGTTTTGCCTCGTAATCAGTGACTTGTTTTTTTTTTATCATTGACACTAGACATCTGACCAGCATTTTGTAATGAAACACAAGTAATGAAAATGTTATTGTGTAACGTGATCATCAATAATTCACCAATGAACATTTCCATGAGGTTATTCAATAAAACTTGATTTCTCCCCTCCCCATTTTTTATTGTTCAATTTAGTAGGAAAAAAACCACAGGAATTTAAAACGTATTTTGGAAGAAATGCTGGCTAATGTAGATAGCTTTATACTTGGTGTGCATTAAAATAAAATCTAATTTTGTGAGATAATCGGAGGAATGTGATTTGACTTACAAAAGATGTGAAGACGTTATAGCAACTCATTGCTCATTATAATCCATTTATTTAGACTTTTAAGTTGTATAGGGTTGACAAAGAGGAAACTTTTCTCACCATATTTCTCAATGATTTTAGACTTTTTAAATGTTTTTAATATTGTATAATTTTAGGACTTTTAGAGTTTTTTTTGTGTGTATATTTATAGTATTTGTATTTTAGATTTATGTGTGTTTTTAATATGATTATGTTTTAGCTTCTTCTCTGATCCATGTCCATGTCTTGTGTACGTACACTTGGGGTAATAATAATAATAATAATAATAATAATAAATTAGACTTTTAGAGTGTGATCAGAGGTGAGGAATTTTTACAAATTTTACCAGCCAAAAATATTTCGTATCGGCCAATGTCATACGATGCACAAACAAAAAGGAAGATTAACGGTAACTACACTTCACCACTCACCACATCAGGCAAGTAATCACGCGATTCCCCACCCCTGATTACAGCTACTCGTAAATGGTTCCGTTTGCCGGGCACCTTTTTCTTTCAGAAGAAGATCTATAGTCAAGTGGGTCATCCGATCATGTTATACAAAAACAACTAACACTTTTAAACCATCAATTGACTCTTTGGCACAGTATCCTATTACTCCCTTTCAGCGAGACGAGTTCCTATTCCAATGCGTCAAACTCGGCAAAGGACGCCATTACAACGACAGTTGTCTCGTTCTAGTTTAAACCGTCCCGGGTGGTCCTCCCCCCTTGTTTGCGCGCCCACATTCCTGGCTCTATTTCCACCACTAATAAGGGACTAATTTCCCCTCGAGGTAAAGCGGAGGTCAGGACGACCTTGACATTGACCCCTTTAGGTCTCTTGACCAGAGGGAGATAGACAAGGCCATTCGTCTTCATTGGCCGGTCTCACCTCAAACGACGCGTCAGTTTAGTTAACACGTCTGCAGGGTTGCTGCAAGATACTTTGTGGTCGCCCTGGGAAGAAGAAATTGGGGGAGGGGAGTTTAACCAACAACTCAAGTCTCTTCGGGGATGGGTTGGAAACGTAGAAGCGTAAAATAGCGGATGTGATTTGTCGGGAGAAATTGAATGCTGTGAGACCACAGGAGGAGTTGGGAACTAAAGAGTTGCGATACCTGGAAGAAGAGAATCGCGCTCCATAAAGCTGAATCGTGTGAATCTTCGTACTTATACTTGTTATTGGGTAAAAAATACGCAACCGTTTCATTTGCAATTCAGATCTTTCATAAATATAATTTTAGAATTAAATAGAATTTTGCTCTCACTGATTCAGATTTTTCCTTTAGGTTCAATCGAGTACACTACAAAACATAAGTTGTTTTTACAGTAAAATACTGAAAACAGAGGTTTCAGTTTAAAACTGTAAAAGAGCAGCAATAAACTGTAAAACTAGCTATTTTAGTTTATTACTGTAAAGCTAGCAATTTTACTGTTTATTACTGTAAAATTAACAAGGACACTGTTTATTACCATAAAACTAGCTGTATTAAACTGTATAAACTACAGTGTAGTACTGGCAGCAGAGGTTCCAGTTTAAAACAGTTAAAATGCACAGTATTAAACTGTAAAACTAGTAATTTTAGTTTACTACTGTAGAATTAGCAGTTTTACAGTTAATTATTAATACATAAAATTAGCTGTATTATACTTTAAAAACCACATTAAGGGAATAGGGAAGATTTCACCCTTAAAGATTAGGCTGCTTCACTAACAACGCACTTACTTCAGTGATAGTTGTAGAACCGTTGAAGCGTAAAAAGGCGTATGTGATTTATCCCGGAATTGTATGTTGTGGGACTATTGCGTAGATTTTGGGAAATAGAGTGTTGGTATCTGGAAGTAAAAATCGTGAAAGCACACACTGTAAAAAATGAATGTTGTTTTTACAGTACAATATAGCTAATTTTGTAGTAACATCTGCAATTCTACACTAATAAACGGTAAAATTGTTGCTTTACAGAAATTAATAGTTAAATTGCTAATTTTACAGTTTATTACTGTGCATTTTACAATTTTAAACTTTAAACTCTGCTGCCCGTATTATACTGTTGTTTTTACAGTACAATACAGCTAATTTTGTAGTAATAAACTGTACAATTTCTGCTTTACAGTAATAAACTGTAAAAATGCTAGTTTTGCAGGTCATTTCTGTGCATTTTACAGCTTAAAAATGGAACCTTTGCTGCCAGCATTATACTATAAAAACAACGGTTTATTTTTTGTTAGTTTCCCGCCATTCGCTGTACATCTCAAGCTCGAATCTTTCAATGTGTATTTAAATTTTATTGATCAACGATCAGTGCAAAAATGATACTTCAGCATGACAGAAAACTAAATATTTAATTTAAGTTTAGTAAAGGAAGTGAACTTACAGTACTTAAGATTTCTTCAAAAGACACTTACCTAAAATTAAGAAAAAAGATAATTAGTTACTAACTATAATATTTGAACAGTATTCATTATTTTAACATATATTACAGCAGTTTAGTCTTTTTTAAGCTTTTCGATTATCAAAATAGATGCTTTTTGATTTCAAGGACCTGAACAATGAACATGTCTGTAACAATCCCATTCTGTAATAGTTGTAGGGTCACCGTTTCTTTTAGGAAAACATCGGGTTAAATTACTGTGGAATTTTAGGGAATTGGTTTAAATGTGTTATTGATTTCATGGTCATCGAAGATTTTTTAAGAACGCAGACTGGAGGTAAAACATTTTACTTCTCTAACCAGATTGTATTACTTTCAAACAAAATTCAACTTCCATTTACACATTTTATAACAGGGGTTCCTAAAGTGGGTGCCACAAGGAGTGGTGAGGGGTGCCGCAAGGAGTGGGCCGCAAGGAGTGGTGAGGGGTGCCGCGCCGATAAGTACTCACGGTAAATATGTGTAATATAATAGATTAGGGTACTGTGAGAAATTTTTCAATTTTTCAAAAAAATAGGCTAATCGGAAAAGTTTGGGAATCTCTGTTTCATAACATTCACCCAATTAACAAAAACTTATAATATTGGCTCTGATTTAATTAAATTCAGTAATATCCCTTTTATCTATCTGCCCACGGTCTTTTCGAGATAATGAGAAAAATCTAATGATGATTTATTCAAATGTATTTAACTGTTATTGTAATTACGCTCTTAGTTACCTATTGGCTAATAACTTTTGAAAGAAAATCTATTGCTGGTTAATTGAACTGCAGTTATGCTTTCAGTTTAACATTCGTCAATGTCTAGCAGACACATCGTTTATTGTTTATCGACCTACCCTTAGTTACATCATTAATCATCTGCTCAACAATGAATTTAGCAAAGTGATATGCTATTTATTCCCTCTAAAACATTTTTCAGAAGTTTTAAATTAGTTAACAATTATTTCTCGTCCTTTTAAATGTTTTTAAAGGTCAAAAATGAAAGCCACTCATAGCCGTTATCAAACTTTAATAAATAAGATATTACATTTATTCATAAAAAAAAAGAAAAAAAACCTTCCGAAAACTGGCATTTAACAGGCTTATGTCAGTGGTAGAATATTCGAACTGTAATTGTTCCATTCCAGCTGAAGCTCTCAGTTTTCCAGCTAGGCCTCCAAACAGTTTTACCAAAGCTACCTCAAAAATACCAGTCAGACAGTCGTATATAGACCTCGTCCTGTCCCGCCGGAGGGTTCCTCAGGGGAGGAGGAGAGAGGGGGGGGGGGCGCAGACACAATAGAGCCACCCTTCTTCCATTGATAGTGTGGGTAGGTACTCACAGCTGCGGGACTTCCCTTCGTGTGACCTCTCCCCCCGCCCAAACTGGATGCGATACACACTACTAGAGGGGTGAGTCGCATATGCAGTAGGCCCCAACAACATCCCGAATTGATTGCAAACGATTTTCGAGTCGCTTTCCGCTCAGATGCGAAATCAGATTACGTTTTATGATGTGGCATTATGTGGCTATCATATCAAGCTGGAAAAGTGTTAAGTAACTCGTTTGACAGCTTATTAGGTGTTGATGGAGTAAATCAGAGAGCAATACGTTGTCGCTTTAATGTGAATGACATTACAGACAGGATTTGATGTTTTTGTTGTCATTGGAGAAATTTAACAAAAATAAACCAAAGAAAAAAAGAGGATATTGTGCTTGATAAATTGTTGCTTAGCGAAACCTAGTTATTCGATAGAAAAATTGTATACGCTATGGATACTCTTTGTCAAAAAAAAAAAAAAAAAACCTCCATCTACGTATTATAGACAGTTTAAAGAAGTCACTGAAGAATTTTAGTTTCTTATATAAACTTCGGTAGAGATTCTATAGACTTCAGAAAAAGTATAATAGATCATATAGGTAGTTGATATTATAAATGGTTCTTTTAAATTCCACAAAAGTTGTCTATTTAACTTCTCTAGGTGTTATTTACAATTGAAATTAGTTCTAAATTGATTCTAGAAATTCTTTAAAGGTGTCTGTAAAGATTGATTTGCTATTTACTATATGCATTTCCCTATACGTTATGCATAGTTACAGTAGAACTAAATAAATAGAATTATATGGATTAAGTATTTTACAGACATTCTTTGTAGGTTGCCTACAGGCGACTCTTAAACATGTTCATAAATAGTTTTAAGGAATTCGAAAGCTAGCAAAGTTTACACCGGAATCTCATTTTTCTCTCGAGTTCATATCATCTAAATTAGGCACAAGAGGATGAAGAAGCTAGTCAGGTAATACATACGTTTCATTGGGCAAAGGTACTGTTGGAAAAATAAAACATTATTTACACGCGTAGAAAGAAATAGCGACTAACCTCGAGAAAACTCAGGTGGAAAAAATCAGCTTTTAAAATATTTCTTCTGAAAAAAATGGAACAAATGAAAATATTTCGTTTTCATATTATTTTTGTATCTCGCTCATCTCTAAAAATCTCGAATAGGAGAGAGGAAAAATAAAACAAAAGTTTTTTGTTTCGCTGCAGCCGACTTCGAAAGGGGGGCATTTATTGATTCGAACGAAATCTGGCAATCGCACAGTGGAGAGCGTAGCTAAAGCGTTTGTCAAAAACTTTATTACTTTTGACAGCTGGAGCCGAAGCTAAGATGGTTCCCGCAATATTACTCCACGACTAAGACACACGATGACAGATGGATGTGAAGATTAAAATCTACAGGTAGATTCCTTTCGAAAAGAAAGGACAAATCAACTACTTTTGTCGAGTTTATTGCAGATCGAAGCATGACTTATTGTTCCGAGTTGTATAAAAGCTAATTTTCAGAAAATCTAATGAACGTAACAGGGCTGTCTTCAGGGACCCATACAACCGGCCAAACCACGTGTAGTGGTTTAACCGGTTGTATGGGTCCATGGGGGAGGAGGTGCTCATGGATCTTAAAAGAATTTTAATTCAAGCTCGACTGCGATTCAGAAAACTTTTAGAAAAAATAACAACTTTTATATTGCTGTTTGTAAAGCGAAATCAGAAAAAAAAAAAAAAAAAAACCGGGTGATAAAGCATTTCCTATTACGGGCTCTGACGTCACATTTCGACAAAGATACAACAATATCGGTGTTAGCATCTCAATGTCTTGTCAGATAACTGCTTAACTCCCTTTAGAAATAAGACACAACTGTAAGTACTCCCGACGGTAGTTAGAAATCACTATCATCAGCTGCGGGATGGGGGGGGGGGGTAATTTGCTCTAAAAATCCATTTAGTTTCCCTTAGGTGACGTCAAAATAATGATAAACATAATAAAAAAAAAACATCTCTCTGTTTTATATTTACTTATATTTAAACTTTAACCGACTGAAAAAGAAAGACAAAAAAATGTGAATGGCTAATTATGAAGAAACATGGAGTATTTCAAATGCACACCTTTTTTTTCTGTTAAATTAGGAAGCACACGAATGTGAAAGTAAATTGGTGCATTGAGTTAATATTTCTTCATTACTTATTCATATGAACAAATTAAACTTCATCTACATTATTGATAACACAGTAACGATTATTGAAGTATTTATGCTTATACCTTTTCAACCACACTCATTCTAAGTTGTTTCAGCAGCAATAATCTCTATTCCAGGGGTATTACGTGAATTTTTTATTGAACTATTTTCTTCGCAAGTCTTTTTTTTTTAGAAAATAAAAAGTTCTTTTGTGAAAACTGCTATGAAACTTCGAAATTTAGTTTTAAAAAATATATTTTGCTGATGTTTACAATTAAAAAACAAATAAATAAATAATCGCAGGAAAAATTTAATCAAAATGTATCCATAAAATAAGAACTATTTTGCCCTTGAATACGGCTAGATTGCCTTTTCGAACACCAGAGCTTTGTGAAGATTCCGTTTTTAGAGCTTGGAATTCGTGACAAATCTATTAAATTTCGGAAATTTGTGAAGTTCCACAAACAGAACACGTGGCTATTTATAGACTATAGAGTATAAATGGTAAGTTTAATCAGATGAAATAAAAAATGCCGTAGGGCTGAAAAAGTTAAAATCAGTATTTGCTGCTATAAATTAAAACAAATAATAATATAATAATAATAAACAAACAAATAAAGCTGAGACGGAAAACATGTGCACTTGTAAAATCAGAAGCGAGAGTTATTTATATCCAGTCGAATTGCCGATCTGAAATCTTTATTTGTTAGCATGCTTCTCCCACTAAGTTAATATTTCAAGTGCTTGACGGCGGGTGTCACAGCTATTGACGGATTCGTCGGCAAACAAATTGGTTGCACACGCTTCAACCTTGGGTATTTTAAATTGATGTATTTTGGAGTTCGATATTGCGTCTGACGTAAGTGAGTTATCTAAGTCAAGGTCGTTGGAGATTTCTCCTCCATTATTTGTTGGTAAACCTGTTACTTCAATACTTTTCTGTTTACTTTTCAGAGCATTTTAAATACTTTCGCGTCTGCACGTCGTTTTTTTTTTTTTTTTGTTTTTTGTTTTTATTTGGATATTGTGATAAACAATCATTCGTACTCGAGCGGAGGGGGTGGGGAAGATGCATTAAACCAATGAGTGCATAATTTATCAATTGTGAAGCATCATGGCTTGTGAAATACGCATGAACAAGAACAATAGTTCATCATCACGTGATTTATAACATAAGACTAACATTCGGAAGGAGACAATGTTGAAGGATTATCAGTATAAGAATCGTGTAACAGACAAGTGAAATAAAGAATCAAAGTTAATTTTTGGAAAGTTTTCAGTGACATGTGATAGGTTTCAAAGGATTTAGCACAAAAGGGGGCGTCTAAAAATCGAGGAAAATTGTGACATATGGTATGGGGGTGGAGCTTTAAAGCAGGGCGGGGTACTTGAAGGCGCTGTTAAATTAAATTTTTGAACACATTTTCAGTATTAGTTTTAACTTATCTAAATTTTCGAAGACATTGAACAAAATTCAAAGTATTTTAACATATTTTTTTGTAACGAAAGGAAGATATGACTACTTTCTAATGGAGGTGTATGATTAAGATGCCGTAATTCAAGGAGTTGCGTACAAAATGATAACGTCAATTTTTATAATCGTTTTTGTTCAAGAAGTGAAGATAAAAACTTTTCAGGGGTATATTTAAACTAAAAAGTAAAACATGTTTAAAAGGTGCGTGTGTGAGGGGGGAGGGGGAGATAAAAAGTAAAATACAAGATTTAAGTTTTTTGTGATTGATACATAAATTTAAAAAATAGTTTTGATATTTCATGGTTTTTGTTTGTAATGCTTTTGATATCGCATTACAAAGGTGACAAAATATGTTTTTGGTATACATTTTGCATACATTATTCAGTGTTACAATTTGAAGGGAGGATGTTTTTTTTAAACTTTTGTCCTTTTCTTTGGGGGGGGGCGGGTATAGTGCTTGGGGGCGATTCTCAGCATTTAAGAGAATGCACCACCGCTCTTGGGAGGATGAGCTTCTTTGAAATTACTGTCCTGCCCCCCTCCCCCTCTCAAGTTATTGAATTTATACATACTGAGAAGTCAATCTATATTACACAGCATTTTGAAAAACAAAGAATACCAAGGATGTTATGGAAATTTTACATCAAAAACACAAAGTACATAGCATGAGATACATTATATTATTCTTAAGTTATTGTTTGTGTGTGAGCTCTTATTTTTTTTTCTCAAAAGGTTTTAATACTTAAAGAGTTTTCAGAAGCTAATTTTCAACTATAAATTAAGTTTTAACCTTTTAACACCAGTTCAAGCTTCTGATAAATTAACAGTTCTCCCACTCACTGGATTACTAAAAGTTGGTACTAATTAAATAAAATACTATAATGGAACATGGTTGATTTCATAACAGAATACAAAATACACATAAATCGAACGAAAAAAAAGCTGTATGAACTAGGTAATTCAGAAAAGGAAAAGCTGTGGCAGGAGAAATAACAGAGTCTTTACTTGTTTAAAATGAAATTTTACGAATTTAATCATTAAAAAAAATAGTTTATTGAATGTTATTTTTAAATGACAAAGTTTTTGTCATTTCAACATTTTTTAAACCACTTAATTAACAAGAGAAATATTTTTATATTAAAATGCTAAAGAAAGAAAACTCAGAATCAAGACATTTAATGCAAGAAATTTTAAAAACATGCATTTTGAATCTTTTATTAAAATTTATAAAAGAGGCAAATCTAATCTAATTTGAGAGGTAATTCTCAATAAAAGGTAATTAAGTAAATATTTATTTTTGTAGTGATACCAGTTGGCATTCTGTTTACTTTCAAAAGCGAGTTTTCACTAGTAGATATAACATTAAAACCAGTACCAGAACTTAATTTGCATGGAAGCGTCTTTACTTGTTTTAGAAAATAGATTATACAGAGTTTCGGGATGTTTGTGCATGAGTTACGAAGTGAAAAGAGCTGTTGCATTTATTTATTTTTCGTAAAACTTAGCTCGAGTAAAACAAATTGCCACTAAATGTTAGTCAAGTTTAGTTTCATTTTGATTGATCAATGAAAAAAAACAAAAAATAAATTAATATCTTTCAAATACATAGCTTTAACAGCTGATGAATAAGTAACTGTACCTAACATTTAAACACTTATAACACTAAATTGTTTACCTTAACCACATGAAAAAACAGAGATGCACATTCCCCCAAGGGCAATGGAGTTCCTCCACAAGCCCCCACAGAAAAAAATAAATAAATACCTACGAAAAAGCCCCGTAAAAAATTAATGTTAAAGTTTGCATCATGTACCCCCCTTCCCCCCTCTGGTGTGGACAGCACAAAAAGAGAAAAACAGATGGAATTTGACACAATGTTTATAATCGTTGGAAAAA